>OW052034.1:37341200-37822970 GCA_932526305.1 Epicampocera succincta
AGTAGAAAATCTAAAAGGTTGGTCAGAGACTTTTGGGATTCCTGTTCGAATGGTGAGCGATAAAGGTGCTGCGTTTACGTCTCAACTTTTACAAGAATTTTGTGCACAAAACTGCATCGAACATGGTCAAAGAGAGAGGGTAAATCGTACAATTTTATCCGTCATAGCAAAACTTTCATCAGGGACACCTCGAAATGGTAACAATTCATACGAAATGTGTATTAAGCTATTAATTCGTGCGTGCATTCCTCCGTTAAGGCTTCTCCCTTTGAGCCTATGTTCTGTGTAGCAATAAAAGCGGATTCCGAAGGCAGAATAATCAAGTTGTTGGAAGAAGAATTTATACAACGTTTTGACGAAGACAGACAACAATTGCGTAAAAAAGCAAGACACCAGATTTTAAAAGCCTACAACACACAGAAGCGAAATTTCGGCAAAAACAGAAAAGAGGCAGCGATGTATTCCATGGGAGGTCTTGTACTTATAAAGAGGACACAGTTTGTTTCGGGAAAAAAGTTAGCTAGCGAGTTTATTGGTATCCTTACTCTGTTATAAAAGTAAAACGCAACGACAGGTATGATATACAAAAGACACGCACACTTCCACTAGTGGTGATTACATGAAGCCTTGCAAATACGTTGATGGATGGGACGAAGATCTATCATCTGGGACAGATAAATTTCAGTATGGCCGAGTGTAAGCCGCTACAATTCTACACTTAAATTGCAGTTTGCTCTTAAGTTCATTTGCTTTCATTTTGTGCTAAAGTTTTGGTTTTTTGAATAAGTTAAAAGTAAGATCAGTTCAGTTGTTGTTCTGCAGTCGTTAAAAGTAAAAGTCAAATTATTCAGTGGTTGAAAGTAGAAAAAAGATTGAGTACAGTTGAAATTAATTTTGTGCTATACTTTTCTATTACATTCTATTTAAAAACCCTATAATATTAATTTAATAATTTAAAGAATAAATTTTCCCAGAACCTACATATTAAAATTTGTAAAAACCTAATTAGAATATAAGAATAATTAAACTAAACAATAATACATTTTTAAACTATTTTATATACTACAATTTTTTTTTATTTTGCAATTTATCTTATATTCAGATAATAAGCAAAATTAATCACATTTATGTTGACATTTAGAGTTACACATATAAAAACGTATAAACCTATACAAATACTCCAAATTTAACAGAAAAAATACAGATTTAGTCTATCTTATATTTACAATAACAACAACTTAGGTTATAGTAATTATTAAATTTAAAGTTTTAGCATTAAGTTAAAAGAAAACAATTAAAAAAAACAAAAGATAATAATATTAAAAATATCGATTTAAATAAAAAATTAAATTCCGAAAGGTAGATCTAACACATGGTATCTTTTAAGTCTTCGAATTTCATCAGTATCGTCTAATAACACAATAGCCAGAGGATTTACATGATTGTTTAGTCTTTTTAAATATTTTTCGCTGTATGAATTTATTACATCTTTAACAGTTTGTATATTTAGATCGTTATGTATGGCATCGTTGGAAATATACCAAGGAGATTAAACAATAAGTCTTATAGTTTTTAACTAGTATCTTCGCAATATTTCTATATTTGAGGCACTTGCTGTTCCCCAAAGTTGAACTCCATAAGTCCATATAGGCTTTAAAATAGCTTTATAAAGTTTCAGTTTATTTTCCAGACTTAGTTGAGATTTTGGAACAATTAACCAGTTAAGTTTCCTAATTGTAATATTTAATTGTTGCCGTTTTATTTTTAAGTGTTCTTTCCATGTTAGTCGACGATCCATATATAAGCCGAGTTATCTAACATAATCCTTTTTTGGAATTCGGATATTATTTATGGAAACGTCAGGGCAATCACCTTTTCTAAGAGAGAATGTTATGTGTACAGACTTTTCAGCATCCACTTTAGATCTCCATTTACTTAACCATGACTCTATTAAATTTAATTCGTTTTGAACAAAAGAACTAGCAGGAACTGGGCAATTGTTTGAAGCTAAAATAGCAGTGTCATCCGCATACGTGTAAATATTCACAATGTCAAAAACAGGCATATCAGCCGTCAATATTGTATACAATACAGGGCTTAATACACTTCCCTGAGGTACTCCTGCTCTAACCATAAATAAATCAGATCTTTCAGCTACGAATCTTATGTAAAATAATCTGCTGCTCAGGTATGACTTGAAGATTGCATAAAATGTAGACGGGAGAAGTTTCTTTAATTTGTATAAAAGACCAGTGTGCCAAACTCTGTCAAATACCTGCTGAATGTCAAGGAATACAGCGGAGAAATATTTCTTTTCCTCAAATGATTTACGAATAATGTCAATTACTATATGGCATTGGTCAGGAGTGCCATAATCGGGAATAATTTTTAAATTCTCAAGAATAGGGGACAAGCGGCTCAAAAAAATGTTTTCAAAATTCTTCGAAAAAACACTTAGTAGACTAATAGGTCTACAAGAAGTTAATTCATTTTCAGGTTTGCTGGGATTCTTGATCATAATGATCTGTACAACTCCAACGTCGATATTTTCGTATCCGGGAGACTTTTTGGTATTTAGATTTTTGATTTGAGTTGCAAGTTCATATGGAGAAATATGTTTTATGGGTAAGCTCATCTGAGTCTTCTACGGAGTTATCAAATTGGTGAACAGAAAATATATTATAGAGGTGGTTCTCAAATGCTTCTGCCTTTTTAATGTTAGATCGGCACCATGAACCATCACTATCCTTAAAAGGAGGATTTCTTTTTGACGGATGTTTCAGGTATTTTGTTGCCTTCCACAAATTGTGATCATTATGGTTTGAGTTATTAATATTGTCGAAAAATTCACCGAATGATTTGTTTTTTAGGCCAGTTAAATTTGTTTTGAGGTTTCTTGCTGCTTGATTAAAACGCCACTTGTTATAAGAACTTCTGCTTATCTGCCATGCTTTTCTTAATCTCATTTTAATTAAAATAAGTTCCCGTGTCCGTGAAGAGATTTGAGGAGCACTTTGCGGAATAGTAAAACTTTCAGGCGGATTCGATAAAAAAGCAGCCTCATGAATTATTTTTGTAAAATTTTCAACGGCTTCATCCAGCTCAAAATCATGCGATATTGCTGAGTTAAAATTAATGTTTATATCTAACCAATATGAGAACGACTCAAGATCACTTTTAACTGTTACAAGCTTATTGAATTTTTTTTATAAATTGAGGCGAGGAGTTATACGTTAGTAAAATTGGGGAGTCGCCTGAGCTGAGGTCATAATTATCTAAAATACCAAGTTGATAAGAAGGTATTCTAGAATATACAAAAAAATCAATTAAGTCAGGAATTTTGAATGGACCAGAAGGCCAATGTAGGTTTTCCAGTTGAAAGAGAATCATTTTTAGAAATCAGACATTTATAGAGCTCCCTGCCCTTAGGGTTAATAAGACGTGAACCCCACCAAGGATGTTTCGCATTAAAATCTCCTCCAACTATAAAACGAGGGCCAAGTTTTTGAAAGAAATTTGCAAAATCATCGCAATTAATATTATGACGAGGAGGAAAATAAACTGCACATAACGCAAAAGGATACATACGCCAAATAATTTTAAGGCTTGGACACTTTCCTCCATAAGATGGTCTTCTTGATGATATTTTATAGACGATTTGATTAAAATTGCAGAACCACCATGAGCCCTTTCATTAGGAGATTGGCACTTATCAGACCGTAGCCTTTAATTTTAAAAAACGACGTACTTGTGAAATGAGATTCAGAAATAAGAAATACGTCGATGTTGTTTGACTGCAAAAATACTTCTACCTCCCTTAAATGGTTTGAGAGTCCATTGGCATTCCATGTTGCTATACGAAGATCTATGGACATAATTTACTGCATAAGACTGACATCATATTTAGAAGAGAGTTTGTTAGTTCCATTTGCTTTGTTAATAAAGTCTCAATTTATTGAAGGCTCGTGCAGTCGTTGTTTGAATTGTATGTTCCTTTTACAGCATCTGCGAATGTTACATTCGAATTATGTTATATTTTTATATTCGAATTATGTTATATTATATTTTGAGAAGAGGGTTCATGTAAAGGTGAAGCATTGTGTCGGTATTGTTAAAAATTCAATATCTTATGTTGAAGTTTCTTCTTCAACTCTTGATGAACAATGCATACCCTATAACTAGCAGGATGGGATTCATTACAATCAGCGCATTTCGCAGGAACAGTCTTACTTTTGGTACATTCAGCTGATCTGTGATTTTCTTCACATTTGACACATTTGTATGGTTTATTGCAATAGGAAAAGGTATGACCATATTGTTGACATCGATTGCATTGTGGAATGTCTCTAGTTTTCCGGGGAGGCTCAAAAGTGATGATAGCGTAATTGATATGTTTTATACTGTAAATTTCCTTATTGTTGTCGCTTGGTTCAAGATCAAGGAAAACCATACAAAGGGGTTGCTTGCTAATGCTACTTCTAATATTGGAAATTCGCACTTTGTGGCCACAATTTTACACATATGATTTAATATCATCATTGAGTAGTGTAAATTTTTAATAACAACTTAATGCTTTTTCCTTTTTTTTTTGAAAAGTGTAAAAGCTTATCTTTTTAAGCTTAAGATTGGAAACAAAAGTTCGGTACGCACTTGTGCACTTAATCATGACTCTGATTTGGCCGTCTTTAAGAAGAAAAGTGCTCTGAAGAGATAATACTTGAGAAATATTGTGTCATATCCTTAATATTTGTTACATCAGGGATATATAACGGAGGCAGTTTTGGGTCAAACGGATTTGATTGGGAAGTTGTTGGAGCTGTATTTGAGTTATTATTATTGCATTCATCATCAGAAAGAACAACAAATCTATTGCTTGAATTTGAAGAATCTTGAATCTTACCGATTTGTATTCTTTTGTTTTCAAATAACAATGGGGAGTTGGTACGTTTTCTTGAATGTGGAACTGTTTGCCAACCAATGTCACCGTCCTTTTGACTACCAATATCGCTAGTACCGACGCCGGCAGCAATGGTAGCCATTCTTGCGAATTTTTTTCTTTACTTGCAAATTGGAATTGAATATATACACAACAGCAAAAAGTGAAATAGAAAAACGTATCAATATTTATGTATTATTTAAAAATTATTTGAAAAAAGAAACAATTTTCAATACCAGACGACTTTACTTGACAAGAAACACAAAGTAACTACCAATATTACAAATTAAGTTATAAATGTTACATACAGTTTGTAAAAAATATGTTTTCAAAGCTAAAAACTTTTAGGAATTTCACTTCAAATAAAGAATAATAACAACAAATTTTATTTATTTGTACTTTGTTTTTTTGGCATGTAATTGTTATTTTGCATCTTGTCGACAGTACGACGGCGGAATTTTGAGTAATAAACGCATGTATTACAGCAACAACACTGCAAAACAATTTTTACCTATTTTTAATGGTGTAAAAAAATGTTTTTAAAAAGGGAAATGCTACAAAAAATCTTTATTTTTTGACAGTTATTACAAGTATGTTTTTTTTACTGATGATAATGAAAATGAATAATAGCAGATAGCATTTACTGATCAAATGAATTCAGTACGCGCCCACATGTGATCACGTAATTAAGTTTAAACAATGCCAGGAAAACGACTCGATAAAAATATTGCCCAGCTAGTGTATTTTAACTATTACAAAGGCAAACCTTACCATACAAAGTAACGCGGCGAAATATTAAAAATTATTATCGAAAATCCTCATTTAATTATCAGAGGAATAGCACTTGGCATCAATAATGAATGTGGAGTAGATATCTCTCATCAGACGGTTCGAAAAGTGTTCAAAACCATAAATACTTTTCAAGAGTGGTCAGGAAAAAACATGTGCTTTCCCCGAAAAACATTAAGAAGATGTATAGTTTTGCAATTGACCACATTTCATTTTCTCTGGAATACTGGAATGACGTAATTTTCTGTAATAAAACGAATGTAATGCTTTACTACCATGATGGGCCTAAAAAAGTTTGAGGCAAGCCTCTGACGGCTTTAGAGAATAAAAATATAGTACCAACAGTGAAGTTCGGAAAATTGTCTTTATGGTGTGGGCAAGGGCGTTGGGGAAATAAGGATCTTGGATAATATAATGACTAAGGAAGTCTATCTGAATATTTTAAAAAACGAATTACGTAGTAGTGCCGGAAAATTCAATTTTGTTGATCATGAAAACCCCGAAAAGTTAATTTATAAAATTTACCAAAATAACGACCCAAAACATAAATCATATATTTTTAGATCCTGACTATTATATAATTGCAGAAAAGGTAAGGTAAGGTAAGGTATTTTATTGAGTCTTTTCTTTTCGATAACAATTAAATGGATACAAATTGGCAAAATAATAGTTTTTTTTTTCTTAAGAGCTATATATGTTTTACTCTAACACATTTTTAATGAAAATGCTACTTGCATGAAATGTATAATGAAAAGTTGTACATAAATCTTTTGTACTGTATTTACAGCTAAGGGTAATTAAAATGTTTGCTCCCGACATTAACGATCTCGTACAGCGCAAAGCCGTTAAAAATTATTAAAACTAAAAAACACTTAACACTAATTATCACAGCTTTGTTAACTGCTAATTATCATAGATAGTTAACAGTTAACAAATCGAAATCACTAAAATCGTGAAAACAGAAATGATGTTATAAAATAGTAACATATTTACATATATAATGTGATTAATAATTATTTGTAATAATAATTTTATATAAAAAGACAATAAAAGTTTTAAATGAATGGAGCTCATCCTCTATGAGATCCTGGAGAAGTCTGATGTTAGGTGGTTGTGGCAGAAAATCCTCCATTAGGATGCCCACTGGTGAAAGGTAGTTGATATTTGACCAATTTGTATTACGTTCTAAATCAAAGATTTCTTGAAGCAAGATGTTATCGTGTGAGGCCAATCTTTCGACAAATTTTTTTTGTAATGAAAGTGCATATTGACATAGTGGAACTATTGATGCTTTGTTGTATATAAAATTGTTAGAGAAGCGTTTAGTATAATTTTCAAAGTTTCTATTTATGCATCTTCCTAGAACTCTGCGTTCAAACATTTCTAATTCGTTGGCTACTGTTGGTGAAATTGTAAACCAAATCGTGAATGCATATAACAAAACAGACCTTATGGCAACTTTGTATATCATTAGTTTTGTGTTTTGTTGAAGATATGGACTATTCATCAACTTAGAAAACATACCCATAATTTTCTTACATTTTGCCAATACAGCTCTTCCGTGATTATTAAACTTAAGTAATATATCAAATGTTACTCCTAAATACTTTATACTGGGCTTGGAAGGTATCTCAGTGCCGTTGAGTGATAGTTGAAGTAGCTTACTTTCAGGAACAACATATCTTGGACATTTGCCAGAAGCATTTCTAATACATATTACTTCTGATTTGGAAGCATTTATTTTTATTCCCCAAATATTATAAAAATTGTCAATAGCTGCAAGATGGTTGGATGCCTTGATAAGAGCGTTAGCAGGAGATACATCATGTGAAAAAATTAAACAATCATCCGCATACAGAATAGCTTTTGACCCAGATTTCTCGTGGGGGAAATCATGCAGGTATATATTAAAAAGATATGGTACCAATACACTGCCCTGGGGAACACCACTATTGACATTACCCAGATCTGAGCGAGCCTCATTTACTTAAATATAAAATTTTCTTTCCGAAAAATAGCTGATAAGTAGTTTTACAAAATAAGGATCTACTCCCAAACTTGCCAATTTGTATAAAATTCCTTTGTGACTAGCTGTATCAAATGCTTTCTGTATGTCTAGTGAAACAGCTACAGTACTCTTTTGCTCTCTTAGGTTATGTGTCACATCGTTATGAAACAATAAAGCACTACGATAATAAATTTTGAGAGGAAAACAGAGATTTCTTTTGATACACATGTAGAAAATTGTATCTGTTATTATATGAAAGAGTAAAATCAAATCTAAAATGATTTGTCGGCAAAACAGTTTTGCCTTGATACAAACCAATTTACCTGTGATCGTATTTTTAACTTCATGTTCTTTTGTGTGGTTATTAGTTGTTTATTTCTATGGGAATATGTATATAGTTTAACAAATAGTAATGAACATTTTGTTGTTTTAAATTTTTTGTTTTCCACCACATTATTCAACAAGATCAGTTGTATTTTATAGCTCGACTTCTAGTGTATTTTTCCAAAATGGCAGATGAATTAATATAAAATGCGTGTATATGTACATACATACTTACGTCGGAAGGAGAATTGAAATTCCTTTCAACCAGTTATATACTATACATACATACTCCTTATATACATTGTGTAAATTATAGTTTTCCTTTATCCAGTGAAAACTTAAATTGTATAAGAACAAGAAGATAAACGGTAATTGTTGAAATCGACTAAAACGACAAACAAGAAAAATTTTATTATAAAACGACATAAACATATGACAGTTTTTCATTACAAGTTTAATTAACTTTTTGTTAAAAAAAAATTGTTGAAACAGAGCAAAATATAAATTTAAATAAAGTTTAAATTTGCACAAGCTATCTATGTATACGAGTATATATGTACATATGTATATACATAGATATTTTCAAATAATATTGATGTTATTAGTACATACATAATAAATATACTACTGGCTTTTTACGTCAGACTGATTGCGTATCTATCTTTTTTTCAATAATGATTGATCGTCTGAGCCAAACTTCTTTGCAACTTTTCTGAAAGTGATTCGACGATTCACGATTCACTAACAACATTCTTCATTTTCTCAACCTTTTCATCGGTTGATGATGTGTTGTGTCATTTTGGTCATTCGACCATATTTGTAAAGATTTTACACTGTTAATATTTCAAGTGCTTTTGTGCACTTAATTCTATTTTTTATACAAAATTTTATGCAAATTTGTTGATCCATTTTTCAGATGCAGAAAATTGCTAAACACATAAAACACTTTTATGTTTTATGCTTCCCACAAACAAATTAAAGATGCTAAAAAGCTGAAATAATGTACTGTGTTTGAAATGAGAGTATTGACATAGAGAAAGAAACATATTCGATTTATACACGTAACATGTCAAAATAATTTAATGATATTTTGAAAGAAGCCGCATAAAACAAAAAATCCAGTAGTGCAAAAGGAAAATAAGCTACTAAGGTCCGAGTTGGAGTATCTTAAAAGTTTGGTAAAATATCTATGCAATGAAAAATTTAAAAATTACTGTCTAATAAAATGTGTGGAAATACTTGATAAAGTGTCGCTTGTTGAAGCTGTCCAGTAGTGCCATTCTCTATCTATTTTACCGCCAATAAAAGTAGTTAAAAAAGTTAACACTAACATTATCGTTTTCTGTTATTCTGTACGCATTTTAAGACTCTTCCTTATCGTTTAAAATCAGCTGGTTTTTTTAAACACACTGATTGTCGTTAACGCGATTTATATTTGAGGTGTTTATTTAAAATACATTGAGTTTAATAATTTTTGAAATGACTTTTGAGTATTTGGGATACGACTTATCACGGGATCAGCCTACCTTTAACGCTTCAGCAGCTGATCGGCGTATTCTCCGTGATGTCGATAACCCGCTTCATTTAAATTCAAAAGAATTTCAAAAATTATACCGATTAACTCCGGAATTGGTAGAAGAGATAGCTTTTCAGCTAGATGGAAAGTTAAGGGGTTCCAGAGTAACAGCACTATCGACCGAAAAGCAGATAAGCTACATATGTACATACATTTATCTTTATAACGCATTAATGAACTTGTTATTTTATAAGGTGCTTGCTGGTTTGCGCAAAGTTATAACTTTAAAATTTTTTATATAAAATCATATTTATGTTTAAATAAAAGAATGAAAATTATATATTAATACAATTCAATGTTTATTTTTATTATAAAACAAACAAAAATAACTTGTTTATACAAGTTTTTATAACAAAAATGGTTTTTGTAACAAAAAATATTTTTTTTTGTTTCGTTTTATTTACAATCTATCCAAGGATAATAAGTAAATTTTATAAAATAAGTTATAAGAAAATAGCATTCATTGTATTTTTAATTTTAAAATAATTTTTTTTGTTTCGTTTTATTTACAATCTTGAAAGGTCCTGTTCTATAAGTTTGTTTTCGCTAAGCATATTTATAAAGCTGCACTTAGCTGCAGACTTTGCTTTAATTCTGTTATGCTACCCGTTAGAGTGCAACACAGAAGGAGTGAGAACAGATTTGGTTTGATGCAAAAACTATTCTGATTTTATTTTCTATTTCTTCAACTATTTATACTTAATTCTAATGATTACAATATTATAAACATACTTCATTTGTAAATATCCATTTACACATAAAAAGAAAATTGGGTCATTTAAAATTGTAATTTTCTTTCTTATTATTTCTGTATTTCAAAATATCTATGTTCTCTTTAAAGTGTTTTGACCTACGCTATTAATATTTATCATTTTACAAATTTTTTATATTCCTATATGTGTGTCACAATTTCTTTGTTAATTTTTTTTAAGGTTTATTGTTACATAAAATTTTTATCAAAACAAAAGTGGTGCAAATGTAATTAGAGTTTTTTTTTAATTTTATTTCTCTATTTAAAATATGTGGTATGTTGTTTATGGTATTTTAAACACATTACACCTTCCCCCTTAGGATTGAATTTATGAATGTAATGAAATGAATTTAATCTAAAAAAATTCAAATGATATATAAGTGTTTAATTGTGAAGTATTTGTAATAATGCTTATTGAGATTGTTTTTACTATTAATTAGATTTATATAACTTAAGTATATTATTATGATATAATTTTTCTGAATTATCCATTTTTAATAAAGAATTAATTCCTAGTCTTTTTGTTATTTCATACGGTCCCTTATATGGGCTTTGATTCTTCTTTCTAGATTCTAACTTTATTAATACTAAGTCTCCTACTTTAAAATTACTAACATTTGTGTTTTTGTCATAAATTTCTTTTGATTTTTGTTTGGCTATGTCAATTAACTTTTTAGCATTTTCCAATGATCTTTTTAGTCTCAACTTAATTTCATTAGCGTAATTTTCAATGTCATAACACTTACTTGAGTGTTGTATTGTGTCTGTTGGTAATGCTGCTAACTTTCCATAAATTAGTTCGTAAGGCGAATAGTTTGTGTCAATATGTGGTGTCGTATTATATGCAAATGTATAGTATGGTATCCATTTGTCCCATTCATTATCATCAACAAAATGTAGTAAATATTCATTTAACACGCGATGATTACGTTCTAAAGAACCTATTGTTTGGTGGTGATAAGGTGCTGAAAATATTTGATTAATTTTCAATAAATTACAAACTTCTTTTAACAATTCGTTGTTAAATTCTGTACCTCTATCTGATTTAAGATTCTTAAAACATCCATACTTTAGAATGAACTGTTCAACTAATGTTTTAGCAATACTTCTAGCATCTTTTGTTTCAATTGGGTGTGCTATTACATATTTTGTTAATTCACATTGCATAGTTAGTATATATCTGTACCCATTAGATATTCTTAAAGGTCCAACAGTATCTATTTCTATTGTTTCAAAACTAGTAGTAGGACTTTCTGTCACGATCATTTCCTCTTTAATGTTTTTAGTTTGTTTATTTCTAAGACATTTATCACATTTGGTAATATAATCTCTAACCATCTTTCTCATATTCTTCCATACATAACGTTGTTTTAATTTTAGTACTGTTTTTCTTATACCAAAATGTCCTGATAATGGTGAATTGTGGAATTCTTCTATAATTTTCATTTGTGATCTTTTATTCGTAATATGTTGCAAAGGTTTATATAATATAATATTCAATTCAAAATTTCTATACTTATTTGATTTCAATAATTTCTGGTATACCTCATTATAAATTTTATTTAAATATCTATCTGATATGAGCTCAAAAATATTATCTTCGCATGATAAAGCGAGATTCTTTATATTTTGCTTATGCATATAAATCATTAATTTCTCTAGTGACAAAACGTATTTTGCTAGATCTTCATTAACATTTATTACAAAGTTATTATCTTTACTTTCTATGGTACCATCTTTAGGTCCATTTTTCATATTTTTTATACCGGTTTTTATAATGTTAAATTTTAATTTGTGAACGTTCTTTATATATTGTAATGATGTACATTCCCACATATGATCTTTATGTTGGGTTTGGGATATGTCATTCTCGTTATTTCTTTCTATATTCTCAATATTTTCCTTTGCAGTCATTCCACGTGTTGTTACTAAAATTTTCGATGGTAGTTTCCTATCTTCTTCTACAGGTGTCATATTTCTTAACATCTCAGAATCTAATTTTATTCTTGATAAAGCGTCCGCGTTTGTATTAATCTTTCCTTTCTTGTAAACAATTTCAAAATCATAATCTGATAAATCAATTCGTATCCGAGTCAGTTTAGATGAAGGGTTTTTATGTGAAAAAAGTGAAACAAGTGGTCTGTGATCGGTTACTACAATAAATTTTCTACCAAATAAATATGGTCTAAAGAATTGTATACCCCAATGTATCGCGAGTAGCTCTTTTTCTATTACTGGCTTGTTTAAATCATGTTTCCCTAAAGTCTTGCTAGCATAAGAAATTGGTAAATCCTTTCCTATCTCTCCTTGTGATAGTATAGCTCCCAATGCGTAATTTGATGCATCTGTGGTTAATATGAAAGGTTTTTCAAAGTCTGGGTATCTTAATATTGGTGCTGTAATTAATTTTGTTTTCAGTGTATCAAAAGCTCGTTGACATTCTTCCGTCCACCGGAATTCCTTCCCTTTCTTCGTTTGATCATTTAGACATTTTGTGATTTCTGCAAAGTTTTTTATAAAACGTCTATAATAATTACAGAATGCTACAAATCTTTTAACCTCCTCTTTGTCTTTTGGAATTGGATATTGTTCTATTACTTTATGTTTAGAAGGGTCTGTTCGTATACCGTATTTTGTTATTTGATGTCCCAAATAAATTACCTCTGATTTTAGAAATACACATTTTCTTGCATTCAATTTTAAGTTGTATTTTGACAGGCGTTCGAATACTTTCACCAAGTTTTCATTGTGATGTTTTAGACTACATCCAAATACAATAATATCGTCTACGTATAAAAATGCTTTGGAATCTAAGCCACTTAGTGCTATTGTCAACATCCTTTGGAAACTATTGGAAGAAATTTTTAAACCAAATGGTAAACGTTTAAATTGATAATGTCCATTACTGGTTGAAAATGCAGTTAATTGCCTGGAATCATCGTCTAAATCTATCTGATGGAATGAGTTAGTCATATCCAGAGTTGAAAAATATTTCGCTCGTCCAAGGCGATCTAGAACATCTTCTAGTCTTGTTAATGGAAATTTATCATTCACTATTTTCTTGTTAAGTTGTCGAAAATCTACAACTAATCTCCATTTCTGTTTTCCATCTTCATTTTTCTTTGGCACTACTAGTAGAGGTGAATTATATGCGCTGTTTGATGGTTCAATGATGTCTTCGTCTAACAATCGTTGTACCTGGTCATTAATCTCTTCTTGTTGTGTATGTGGTAATCTATAATTCTTTATGTATACTGGTGTATTGTCTGAAACCTTTAAATTTTGTGTATAAAAGTTATTAGAAGTCAGTGTCTCTCCCTCTAGGTGAAAAATATCCTGATATTCTTTAAAAATCTGTAATAATTCTGTTTTCGTTTTTTCATCTTTTGTGTCAATTTTCAAAATATTCATTAATGTATTGAATCTGTCTTCACTGAAATTTGTTTGCCTTTGCTTTTTGTAATAAGGTGTAATTTTAATGTAATAAGGTGTAAGTTTAAAAAACTTATGATTGTAATAAATGAATTCAATTCCTTGTAATTTCCTGTGAATTCAGGAATTACTTTCATTGCAGTCTCTAGGTTAAAATTCGCCATATTTATTAAATTTTGCTTTTTAGATAATAAAGATTGTTCAAAAAGTGTCTTTGCTGTGTTATAGTATTTGCTAAATTTTTCTATGATTTCTTTAACTTCTTCTGTCTTTGTTTTTGTGTCAGATAGTTTCAGAAATTCTACTTGCAATGATTCTAATTCTTTTAATTTTGTTACTAGTGTGTCTTCACTGTATCCTTTATTTCCTGCTTTCTTAAAGTTTTTAATTAAAGTTTCTACTTTACTTATAATTACTTCCATTTAGATACATAATCGTACATATACTATTATTTGTTTTCTATATGTTTTAAAAAAAAATTTTTTTTTTTTAAACCTGTACTACAGCTTTCTTTTGAATATAATTTTTAATATATCTATTTAACTTAATTATTATAAAAATTATTACAATAATACAAAAAATAAAAAATGCATCTAGTTTAATAGTCGTCCCGAAGTCCATCTCTTGGTTGTTGTTATTATTCACTGTGATGGCTTCTACAGATTTGGATTTTTGATTGCCCATTTAATCTTTGTAGCTCTATGTATAGTTTTCTTTTTTCCTGTCCGTGTGACAAACCTATTAGTCGCACTAATTCTCTTCTTTGTTTCTTTATTTGGAGTTTCTTTCCTCCCCTTTTCGTTTTCTTCTTCGTTTCTCGTTTCTGTTCTTCTTTTTTTCTTTTCTGATTCCTCTCCAAGTACTCTTCAATTGTTAAAGGTTTTGGCCCAGCATTTAATGGAGTAGGTGTGTATTTCGGTTGGTTTTTCTGTGTGTTGGCACCCTCTGGTATGTATTCTTCTACGCAATATTTTGAGAATATTGCGTCTATATCCTCCTTTGACGGGGTTGGATCTTCGTGCCTGGACATATAATTAGTTGGAAAAGGATTCAATTTTGATAAGGTTTAAAAGTATTCAATGGTTGGCAAGGATCGCCATGAAAGGTCCTGTTCTATAAGTTTGTTTTCGCTAAGCATATTTATAAAGCTGCACTTAGCTGCAGACTTTGCTTTAATTCTGTTATGCTACCCGTTAGAGTGCAACACAGAAGGAGTGAGAACAGATTTGGTTTGATGCAAAAACTATTCTGATTTTATTTTCTATTTCTTCAACTATTTATACTTAATTCTAATGATTACAATATTATAAACATACTTCATTTGTAAATATCCATTTACACATAAAAAGAAAATTGGGTCATTTAAAATTGTAATTTTCTTTCTTATTATTTCTGTATTTCAAAATATCTATGTTCTCTTTAAAGTGTTTTGACCTACGCTATTAATATTTATCATTTTACAAATTTTTTATATTCCTATATGTGTGTCACAATTTCTTTGTTAATTTTTTTTAAGGTTTATTGTTACATAAAATTTTTATCAAAACAAAAGTGGTGCAAATGTAATTAGAGTTTTTTTTTAATTTTATTTCTCTATTTAAAATATGTGGTATGTTGTTTATGGTATTTTAAACACATTACAATCTATTCAAGGATAATAAGTACATTTTATAAAATAAGTAATAAGAAAATAGCATTCATTGTTGAACTCCAATAAGAACAACAATATACAAACAAAAATTGTTAAAGTTATTTCAAGAATTTATAATATATACATTATATACAAAATCTTAAAGTTTTATCTATACTAATATTTACATATATGTACACAGAATTTTATTTGTGTACAATTGATTAGGTTCGAAATGGCAAGTCTAATATGTGGATCCTTTTCAGTCTTCTTACTTCGCTTGTGTCATTTCATTATTGCCAATGGGTTACAATGGTTACTCAGCCTCTCCAAGTAATTTTCGCTGTATTTTCTAACTTCTTCTTTAATCATCGGAATTGATAAGTCATCATGAATTGTTTTGTTTGATACAAACCATGTAACGTTAACTAAGGACCTCAATGTTTTCGACTGAAACCTCTGTAGAATTTCAATGTTAGAATTGCTGGCCGTTCCCCACAACTGTATACCATATGTCCATACTGGTTTTACCTTATTCTCGAGACTTAGTTTGGATTTGGGACCTAGTAACCAAAATAGGCGCTTGAATTTCAAGTTAAGATGTTGCTTCTTAGCTTTAATGTGGTTTTTCCATGTAAGCCTGCGATCGATGTGCAGACTTAAATATTTGACTGTGTTAGATTGCAGAATATCACTGTTGTTAATTGATACACGTGAGCAGTTTCCACGACGCAAAGTAAACGTTACGTGTAAAGATTTTTCAGTGTTGACTTTTATCTTCCATTTATTTAACCAAATTCCTATTTCATCCAGCTGTCTTTGAAGATATAGTGACGCAATGTCCGAGTCTGTATCAGCAGCTAATACCGCTGTATCAATAGCGTAGGTTGCAACTAGTACATTATTTATTAAGGGCATATCCGATGTAAACATTGTATATAAAATGAGCCTAACACACTATCCTGAGGGACTCCAGCTTTGACACTGTAAATTCCAGAAAAATCTCTGTTGACCTTAGCATAGTAATACCTTTCGCTGATATAAGATTTTAGTACTAGGTAAAAATGTGTTGGAAGTAGTTTTTTAAGCTTATATAGTAGGCCTGCATGCCAGACCCTATCAAATGCTTGTTGTACATCCAAAAATACACCTGAGCAATATCTTTTGTTTTCCAAGGAATACCGTATAAAATTTACTATACGATAGCATTGTTCAAATGTCTAAACCCGAATTGGTACTCTGGTATTATATTTTCTTTTCCTAGTATTGGTAACATTCTTCTCAGAAATATCCTTTCAAATATTTTGGAGAATGTGACTAGCAAACTTATGGGGCGATATGATGTTACAACATTTTCATGCTTTCCAGGTTTAGGGACCGTTACCACTTCCGCACATTTCCATTGCGAAGGAAAATGATTTAGCCTCAAAATTGAATTAAATATAAGCGTAAGAAAAATAACAGCTTTCTTAGGCAAGGCTTGGACTACTTTTCCATCAACACAGTCGTATCCTGGTGATTTTTTACAATGAATCTTAGCAATCTCCGCTCTTACTTCATTTGGTGAAATTCGTTTTATTGGCCAATCTACTGGACATGGACTATCAAGAAATTCGTAGATTTCTTTTGTAGAAGTACAATCATTTATTTCATATGGCTGAAATATTTTATATATATATTTATATAAATGTAATGCATATGCTTCAGCCTTGCTTCGATCTGTTCTGCACCATAAACCATTTTCGTCTCTTATAGGTGTATTTTTCTTGATTGGGCGCTTTAAATATTTGATGGCATTCCACAGGTAATGTTCATCATATCTTGTAACGTTGAGATTACTAACAAAATGTTCAATCTGTTTGTTCTTTATTTCAGTCAGCCGAAGTTTAAGATCCTTTGTGGCCCTATTAAGGATTCGTTTGTCATTCGGGTTTCAACTCATTTGCCATATTCTTCTTAGTCTTCTTTTATTTTGGATCATTGTTCTTATTTCAGTAGTTACATAAACCTGGTTTTGGCTATTATGGGTATCAGTTGATGGTATAGATAGAAATCCAGCTTCATGGATTAAATTGTTGAACGTTTCAGCCGCATCATCTTATTCCGATGCAGACTTTACTGAAATATTGAGGCTGACAGTTCTTTCTAACCAGGTGCTAAATGATGATAGATCAGTTTTACTATTCAAAATTTTATATATTTTCAAGTGACAATGTAAAAATGTATTCAAATCAAGAATAAGTAGCGAATGGTCAGAGTTTAGATCGTAACTATCAGTTATTTGTAGTAAATTATTTGGTATGCCATAATATACAACAAAATCCAATAAATCAGGAGTTTTTGTCAAATCTGTAGGCCAATATGTTGGACTACCCATAGATAAAACTGAATAGTTGTTATTGCCCATACATCTAAAAAGTTCTCTGCCTTTAAGATTTATTATCTCGAACCCCACCAATGATGTTTGGCATTGAAGTCGCCTCCTACTATAAATCTAGGCCCAAGTTTTGTAAAAAATTCTTGAAATTCCGGACACTTTACAGAATATCGTGGAGGAAAATAAATAGAGCTAATGGTAATGGAAGTCAAATCACAAAATATTTTAATACATGCAGCTTGTAGACTTTGCTGTCTTATTTCGTCGGCGAATTTGTAAGTTATTGATGATTTTATAAGTATTTGTTTATATACTATGCAGCCTTTATAGTTTGCTGGATGGTTTTGTAGACAGTTCACACAGCGTGGAGGAGTTTCAATATCTTTATTGCAGTCAATTGTAAGATGCCCTAAGCCACATTTAACACATCTTTCTTCTTTTCGGCAGCAAGTTTTGGTATGAACATTGCAAGGGGATTTTTCGTTATTCTACTGCGAACATTGACAATGTTCCGAACTTTATGACAATTTTTTTTTCAATTTCGTATTTAATATCAGTAGTTGACGTAGAATGATGTAAGTTTTTTATAACTACTCTATACGATCGGTCTTGCTTCAATTGGTAGGTATGGAACTTAACTTTCCTGTCATTTAAATGAGTAACAATAGTTCTGTACGATTTTACATTCTTTATTAGCAATCTTATTTCTCCATCTTTAAGTGACTTGTATTGAAATTCAGAGGAAGGAATAATTTTAGAAAAAGATTTCATCATTGCGCTAATATCAGCAACAAATGGTATGTATATACATAGGTGGTGGCTTTGATTCATTGTTATTGCTGTTTTCATTATATTCTTCATCCTCATTATCAATTTCTTCATGATCAAGACTAGCAAAATGATTATTATTTTGGGAGCCTGAAATAGTTGTCTTTGATGGCTTGATGTACCAACATCGTTGTTGTTTAAAATTGGAATGTTGTTTGCATTTAAATGTGCATGCGCCTTTATTGATTTACCTGCACTGTTGTTGTTAACGTTTATTATTGAAATTAAGTTGTTGTTGTCGATATTTTGTCTTTTGTTCTGGAATATTTTTGGTGATACACTTTGTCGTCGTTTTTTTGTTATTGGCAAAGTAACTACCTGCCAGCTAATATCATTATCTTCACTTGGTTCACTACCATCATCCATGACGAAGGCAGTGTATTTTGTTAGTGTTTAAAAATATTTTAAGTATAAATGTATTGAAAACTGTGGCTGTGGCACGTGAAACTAGCAGTTTTGATCTGCGTTTTCGTGGATAATAAAAAAAGAAGACTTTTGTCTTTTGTGGTTGAGTTTTTACTGACTTTGTTATTATTTTTCAAAACTTAAAACAAATTAGGATTTAGCTTTTTCAAGACAATTTTGCTTATGAAGTAAAATTCTATTTAGAGCGCAAAACAAACATTTCGTGGAATTCTGCCTGCAAGTGTTTTACCTGCATAACCAAAAATATTGAATCGTTCCCAAACGAAAATGCAATTTTTATTTAAAAGTTTAAATTATATTAATTTTATTAAAATAGAACAAAAGCTTAACGTTGGAAATGCAATTTTTATTAAAAGTTTATATTATATTAACCCTCGTTATGGGAATAACGGGTGGTACTGTAACACCCCCACCGTTAGATTGAGGCTCCGACGAAATTTTGAATGTTTGCTTTGGTCTCAAAATATATAGTAGGATTAGAGCTATAATGCTTAGAATTATTACAGTGTTAATACTATAACTAATGGTTTGTGTGTTTCGACTATGACTTATTATTTTATCTAAATTTTCTTCATATTTAGTTTGCTTAATATAAAGGTCTTTTAAGTTTAAATCTATAAACGTTTTATTTTGGTTATTAGATGTGATTGCATTGCTTGTTCTTTAAAAGAGAGTTTGTCGTTATAAAATGTTTTGTTTCTTATAGTTATTTGACAATTTTCGAAAATGATCAGGAAGGTTGGGCTCATGTTTAAATTCTTTTGTTTATAATTACAATTGTTTGTGAAATTTTCAAATAAGTTCTTAACTAAAATATTTCCTGGTTTGATCTCTTTTATTTCCGTCAATTTGTTCTCTTTCATCATGCAACTTGCAACACTATTTTGTACGATATTATGGATACATGGGTCATTTAAGATTTAAGTCAAATCTTGTGCTGTCCGTTTGTGATTCTGTTCAGTTTGAAATTTCTTTTTTCTTTTAATATGGGATTTATAGTATTTGTGGTTCCGGTCTGTAATAACGTGGTCATCATCTAGTCTGGATACTACCACTTTTCTAAACTTTGAGTGGTTTTTTCCCCCTCTTTCGTCTTTTAGGTATATTGGTCCTGTTTGGGTTTCTATATTTTCTCTCTGTTTGGTTATTTTCTCTAAGGTTCTTTCTTTACTATTTTATTATTTTGTCCCTAATTGCCGGATACTCCGATTGGGCGATTGTACCGTTCCTAAAATCTATTGGTTTTATTCCCGTTGTAGAGTGTATCGCATTATTGTAATAAATCAGAATCCTGTACATTTTCTCTTCGACGCTTTCTATGTCTCTATTTTGGTCGTGCTTTAAAATGCGAATGTGATCGTTTATTGTATTATGAAGTCTTTCTATATCAGAGTTCGATGTGTGGTTGTTATTAGATGTGTAATGTATTTCTATATTCTGTTCCCTTATAAATTCTAGGAGTGGAAGAGCCTTAAAGCCTAGTTCATTGTCGACTATTATTTTCCTTACATTTCCCATTATTGAAAGATATTGTGTCAGAGCTATTTTAAACTCTATCCATGTCCTGCCTTTAATTCTAAGTGCTTGGGCGTAATTAGAAAACTTGTCGATAAACGTTAGAAATAAAGTTTTTTCGAGACTGTAAAATACATCAACATTGACTACTTCTCCAGGACTTTCTGGCGTTTCTGTTAATTTAAATTGTTGTTTCACTGGCTTCCTGTCGTATTTTTCCTTGTTGCAGATGTCGCAGTTGTTAATGAACTGGTTTATGCGTAGTTTTAAATTCGGATGGTAAATTTGAGTTTTTAAGTTTTCGAAATTCTCGTTGATACTCCTATGGTTGTTTCTGATATGTTCCTTCTCTATTTCCTCAGCCAGTACCGTTTCGTCTGTGATGTCTAAAAGAATTGTCGCATCTGAGGATTTTGAAATTTCTATTTTCTGAAAAATACCTATTTACAACTTTTTTTATATTTTCATAGATGGTTTCGGTCTCTATGAATATTGCGTTTGTTTTATCGGGACAGAAGTGATTTTTAAGAATTGTTTTTAGGGTTTCTTCGTCAAAACTTTTAGCACTTATGGTTTTTCTATTGTTTTTAAAAATGTTCTCATTTTTAATTCTAAGTGATCCCGATGTTATTAATTTAAACACTACTTGTCTTCTATAAAAGTTCAGACGATTGCTTGTCTCTGCGCAAGCGTTGTACTCTGATTCTTCGATGCTTTTATTTAGGAGTATGTTGGCTCTGGATAAGGCGTCTGCATTCCCATTTTGTGTACCTTTTTTATACACGATTTCGTAGTCGTATTCCTGTAGCTTTAGTCTCCATCTTACTAGTTTGGAGTTTGGTTCTTTTATGGAAAATAACCATGTTAGTGGCCTGTGATCTGTTTCAATCAGGAATCGCCGACCAAACTAATATGGCCTAAAGTACTTCGTTGCCCAAACTATCGCGAGGAGTTCCTTTTCGATGGTGCTATAATTTTGTTCTGCGCCATTCAGCGTTCGACTCGCGGAACAGATTGGGTGACCTCTTTGAGATAGTATTGCACCTAGGGCATAACTACTTGCGTCTGTTTGAAGAACAAATTTCTCGTTAAAATCTGGGTATGCTAGTACTGGGGTATTTGTTAAAAGTTTCTTGAGAGCCTCGAAGCTTTCGTTGTATTCTATGTTTCTTATATCCATTTTCGCGTCTTTTTTCAGATATCTCGTAATAGGGTGAGCTATTCTTGATCTCTTATAAATTTGCGGTAATAACCCGCTAACCCTGGAATTGTTTAATTTCCTTCTGCGTTTTCGGCAGCGGAAATTTCTGAATACAAATTATTTTGTCAGGGTTAGGTTGTATCCCTTTTTCTGACATAATATGTCGAAGAAAGTTTGTTTCTCTTTTAAGGAACTCGCTTTTATCAACTTGGATTTTGAGATTTACTGCTTTGAGTCGTTGTAGGACTTTCGTTACGGATTCGACATGTTCTTGCAAGGAAGTGCTAAATATTATTATGTACTCGAGATAAACCAAACATACCTTGTTGATTAAGTCAGACAATACGTTATTCATTAGGCGT
The DNA here is from genome assembly GCA_932526305.1 of Epicampocera succincta. Lineage (NCBI taxonomy): Eukaryota > Metazoa > Arthropoda > Insecta > Diptera > Tachinidae > Epicampocera > Epicampocera succincta. Next base: position 37,363,356 of record OW052034.1, read on the forward strand.
TGGAACGTTGCCGGGACGGTTTTTAACCCAAATGGGTACCTATGTATATGTTTTAGCAGTTATTGGTATATTGTTAATTGTCCTTATCTCATGTTTTATTGCATTTGTGAAAGAGAGGCCACTTTCTTCCGAGTAGAAGATATTCCTAAATGTTTTTAGTACTCCTAATATCCACTGTTTCTCTTCGTCATTCAAGTGCTCTAATCTAACGTTTGCTTTTGGGTTAATCCCTTGAATTTGTTTCTTTTCTAGATTAAAAACATTGTTTTTAATCTAGAAAATTTTTGGTTCCCGTTTTGATTTCCTAAAACTTTATTCGGGTATTCAAGAGGAATTTTATTTTTATTAATTATCAGCACATTGTCCCTCATATTGACTATGGCTTCTAAGGTTTTTAGGATATTATTCCCTATTAATCCATCATAGTTGTCATGGAATTTATAAATTAAAAAATCAATTTTTGTTTCTGGTGTACCGCCGAATTCTTGAAAAATCGGCACAGAAACCTTTTCTTTTATTTCTATTATATTTGATAAAGTTTTAATATTTTTGATATCGCAGGGTACTTTCCATTTCGGGTCGCATATCCCTGGATTAATGACGGAGTGCGTAGCTCCAGTATCAATTAAAAATTTTAATTGCCTTACTTTCGATTTAATTGTTATATATGGTAATTGTCCGTATAGGCACCTGGCTGAAAATTTTGCGCTGTGTTGACTTCCATCGGCTCGGGTATCTGGTGCTGTTGGTTATGGTTGTTTTGCTCTCGAAGATTTGGTTGAAAGCTTCTATAGAACTGTTGTTGATTCTGTCCGGGTAAATTTTGGTACTCTCTTTGAGAATTCCTTCTGTTAAAGTCACCTTTGTTGTAATTTCCGTTCTGGAACTATTGCTGGTTTTGTCTGCGTAGATTTTGGTACTCTCCTTGGTAACTTCTTCTGTTAAAATCACCTCTGTTTCCGTTCTGAAACCTTTGTGTTTGGTTACCACGGGGTTGTGGATTGTTTCCATACTTTTCTTTGTGCACTTTGGGTCTTTCGGAATATTTTCGTCCGTCCTTTCCTACTTTATCGTAGTTATTTTCATAGAGAATGTTAATGGCATCCTCAAGGGATTGAGGATTTCTGCAGGCTAGAACCATTTTCATTGGTTCGGGGATCTTACTCTTAAATATATTCAGAGCTGACCTCTGATTATTAATAGCAACTTGATTGGCCGCTGCACCCTCTCCTAGTATGAGAACTGATTTGTTATTCAGTCGTCTTAATCTATACTTGATATGATTGTAAAAGTCTACTGTATTAGTTTCGAAGATTACTGATCTCAGGTCGTCGAAAAGTTCTTCGCAACTTTTTCTTTCCCCGAAATTATTATTAAGGATTTCCTTTATTTCGTTCCACGATTGTGCTTGGGAATTGATTTCAAGAATTTCCTTTGCCCTACCCGTTATTCTACTTTTGATAATGTCAGAAAAGACTAGTTGTGATAAGGCGTCGTAAGTCAAAATAATGGGGTGTATTCGGTCAATAAGTTTTGTGAAGGTTGGTAATTCGTTTATATTTCCGGAAAATGGTGGGAGGTTATTTAAGTATTTGATTGGATATAATTGAATTTGAGGAAGATTAGCCATTTTGAATAACTATTGGTTTTCTTTTCTTTCAATAAGGTTTTTAGCGAAATTAGTTGTTTCCCGAATTTAATAAGAGCCTTTTTATTATGAAGTTAACTCGAAACAGAAATAAAAGGAACAATTCACCAAAAGAAAATATAAAACTTGTGTCTACACCGTTAATTAAAGTTTTCGAATACATATATATATTTTATTTCTTTATCAATTTTATAAATTTAAAGCTTAATGATAACTTACTATAGGAACGTTGTGGATATTTTGATGTTGTTGGGTTGGGTACACTCTAGCCTTGTTGTAGTCGTGGTTGTGTGGTTTTAATATTTCGTTTGCTTCCCTCTTACTTGGCGTTTATGGTGATCCTGTTTTTGGGTTGTTGCACACTTCCGTTTGTTTTTCTTCTCAGTAGGTTATATACTATTTATATTTTTATCATTTCTTCTTTGCACGGGTTTAAAATTTTATAAAACTCATAGAAGGATAATTGTATTTTTTTTTTTGTAGGATAAGTTTTGAAAAAAAAATTTTGTTGAATTAAAAGTCATAAAAGGATAATTGTACTTTTGTACAGTCACAAAAGGATAATTGTACTTTTGCACAAGTATTTTTTTTTCTTGTATTTTTATAAAAGTCACAGAAGGATAATTTTACTTTTACACAAGTATTTTTTTTGTATTTACGTAGTCTTGGGAGATATTAAAATATCAATATCCTCGTCGCCAGTTTTGATCTGCGTTTTCGCGGATAGTAAAAAAAAGAAGACTTGTCTTTTGTGGTTGAGTTTTTACTGACTTTATTATTATTTTTCAAAACTTAAAACAAATTAGGATTTAGCTTTTTCAAGACAATTTTGCAATTTGCAATTGCAAGACAATAACCAAAAATATTGAATTGCATTTTCGTTTGGGAACGGAAATGCAATTTTTATTGAAAGTTTAAATTATATTAACCCTCGTTATGGGAATAACGGGTGGTACTGTAACAGCTGCCTCGTACATCCCGTAATTTGTGCGTTCGCGGCGAAAGTAAGAATGTTGATGTACTTAAGAATACACTTTTTGTGTACATATGCATGTATGTACAGGGTGTTTTTTTTTAGAGGTGTAGAACTTCGAATTGAAATAAAACACAAGAAAATCGTTTTAATGTCCATCAATTTGGCTTTATTGGAAGGATAATTTTATGCCATTAATGTTTAAATATGATTTCGGGCATATGGCCGCCGCGGCTGGCTCGAATAAAGCCAATTCTACAGGTCCAATTTTTGATGGACAAAAGTTGATGGACAAAGCTCCAATTGCTGTGCACGGTGGCGAATCGATTCATTCGGGTCCTCTTCAACACTTTGCTCTACAGCGGCAATTGTTTCTTCGGTGCGCACTGTTCGACGTCTCTGCGGATGCGTATTATCACATAGAGTAAACGTAGTGTGAAAACGATCCATGGTTAACCGAATTAATTGCTCTGATGGACGATTATGTCGACTTGCGGTAAACTTCGCGAACTGAACCATTATTTTCGAAATAAATTTGCACGATTTGCAAGCGTTGTTCTTTTGTCAACCTGTTCATGATGAAATGGCAAACCAAACTAAATATTAGTCACTTGACAGCTGACAAAATGGCCGCCAGTTAAAAAAGTGATGCCAACTTAAAGTTCTATACCTCAATAAAAACCCTATATATTGATATACACGAAAATATTTTATTAGTTTTACTTTTTAAATTCTTTTTTATTTTATTGATTAAAACACGTCCGCCTTCTACGAAAGTAATGAAAAAAGTCCAACAAAAAAATATGAATATAAAAAACAAAATTATGCACGTAAATACATTCAAATTATATACATACGTAAAATCTTCATTGCCTTAAAAACATACATATATAAAAAAATAAAATTGTTTATAGATGTGTGTCCCTTAGCAAGGGTAATTTTCATTTTTTAGTTAAATAGTTGGAGGGTACCCACTAACTTTTTTCTAAAGGACTTGAATGTAACTCATATGTAATTTTACACTTCTACGACCACGTCTTCCCTACGCGACGGGGAAAGTTAGAAATATGCCGTTTTATCCATTATCGTACTCTTTTTAGACTACATATTTTTGTTTCTCTTTTTTTGTGTTACAACAAGTACGAGTAGAATGTGTGCGTGAAAAAAGTCATAAAATATCAGTTACACTCCTATCATTTATACTTATAGTAACAGCTACATATATGTACGTATCTGTTATATTTTGTTTTAGCAATAATTTCTGATACGCAAAAAATAAAAAGAGCGAAAATATAAGAACTAAAAACGGTACAAAAACATCCGAGCGGTTAAATAACGGGAAGCAAACAATTAATGCGTATCTTGAGGAAGAAGTTTTTTAGTTATTTATCACAGTTTATATATTTGTATTAAAGCGGGTATAAAATTAAAAAAAAGAGTTGTTAACAAAAAAAATTTCAAGAATATAATATCGCAAGGATTACGTATCAGTAATAAATATTCGGTGTATTTAATTGGAAATCACGGGAGCCAAACTTCCATCAAATCAACAAGTTCTTGCTCTTCTATTTTACAACATTCGACAAGGGAAAAACCACGTCAGAAAGTGCTCACCTAACTATAAAAGAGTGCCCTGGTAGACCAGTCTCTCTGGCAGGAGTAGATTACAATCTATGGAGAAAAGAAGAAAGAACAAAACTCCGGTTAATAAAAGAAAGAAAAAGACATGAAAAGGAAAATACAAGAACCGTATCACCATATCCGTTGAAAATCATCAAGATCAAAGCCCACAGTTTATTGAACAAAATTTATTACCTGTCCAAAAAAGAGGAAAAAAGGAGTTTCTTTCCCCAAAACTTGTAGCTGTCCTCGATAGATGTCAGTTGAGTATGCGCGACTCCGTTTATATTTTAGAAGCTACTCTAGAAGCTCTTAGGCATAATGTAGACGAATACATAATTAATAAGTCTTCTATGCAAAGAATAAGAACACTGATAAGAAAAGAATGTGCAGAAAACATTAAAGCTGATTTTAAAAATAATATTCCTGAAACGGTCTCTGTTCAATGGGATGGTAAATTGTTGCCCGCAATAAATGCCCAAAGTATTAAAAAAGAACGAATTCCAATTGTCATCACGTATGGGAATCAGGAGAAACTTATTGCTATTGCATAGCAGGCTGCAGCTGTATTAAATGCAATAAATGACTGGAAACTCTCCGATAAAGTTCAAATTATGTGCTGTGATACTACACCTTCCAACACAGGTCGCTTTAATAGAGCATGGGCGCTACTGGAGCAAGCAGTAGAAAGGGATTTACTTTTATTTAAAAACTGTATTTGAAATCCAAATCCCTCATGTTACGGTTAGCACTGACGTACCGCTCTTTAAAAAATTAAAACATAACTGGAATAACATCAATCATAGCGATATTCAAAATGGTATCTCCATTGCAAGCCAGCACTTTCAGCCATCGCAGATTGCCAACTTAATCAGCTTTTATTCTTCTGAACTCGAAAAACCAATTGTGAAAGGTGATTATCGTGAATTGATTGAGCTTTCGATATTATTTTTTGACGGAAATGATGATAAAAAATTTAAAATAAAACCTCCTGGAGCCATGCATCAAGCACGATGGATGGCGAGAGCTATTTATGCAATAAAAATGTTTTTATTCCGGGATCAGCTAAAGTTAACAAGAAAAGAGAACGAGGGTTTGCAAGAAGTTTCTCTTTTCATTGCCATGGATACAATGTAACTTGGCCATAAAAGCACCCTATCAAGATTTGTGTTTTATAAAACTGTTATGAGCTATGAATGTGTGGACCAAACAATATCAAAAGCTACTTTAACTAAGTTCTGTCAGCATTTGTATTATTTAACTGAAGAAGTCGTTACTTTATCCCTTTTTGATGATATGGTTGATATTGAAACAAAAAAGAATATTGATGCTAATTTAACAAAAGAAAGCGAATTTGAAAATTTCAAGCAATATGTTCCATCAAAGGAAGAAATGAACTACTCATTATTTCGTATTTTATTATTTATTCATTTATTTATTTCCTACCTCGTTTCGTACAGATAAAAAGTTGCATGACTTTGTTTCAGTAAAAAGCAATAATAGGTTTAGCCGATTCAAAATAAACATTGATTTTCTCACCGAAGAGCCATCAACTTGGGAAAAGAATTCATTTTTTTAAAAGAAAAATCAAAAGTGATTCACTTGAAAGCAGTTAATGACAGTGCTGAAAGAGCTGTAAACCTCACTAAACAATTCCATGGACTTCTTACAGTTTAAGAAGAACAAAAGTAATATGTATTGTAATGTGTTGAATAATAATCATAGAAAAATTTATCCAAATTGTTCAAAAGTTACATTAAACAGAAAGTATGATGCAACATAATGTGGCAAACGATTAAAATACTGCCTGTTTATTTATAATTCCTTTATTGACAATAAAAATTAACAAAATAAAAATGTTCGTGTCCAAAAAGAGACTGATCGTGAAAAAAATGCATATTCTTCTCTTTGAAGCCCCGTCGCTTAGGGAAGGCTTGGTCGTAGGGGCGTAATATTACATATGAGTCATAATTATGTCAAATAGAAAGAAATTAGCGGGTACTGTATAAACATTTCAAACATTTTCATTTAAGGGACACTCTAATGTACATACATATGCATGTACATAGAAAGAAGAAATAGATAAAATTTTAGAAGATATAACTGCAAGAAAGGGCACTAGTCGCAGATCTCAATATAAAATATTTTAAAAATACTATTAGTTGTTCTAATAAATCCTTTTTTCATATGATATCAATTAATATGAGAAGTATATCTTCGATTCAAAAATTCAATGACATTAAGCACCTAACTAGCTTGCTCCAGCGATGGTTGGTTTTCAAGAAACTTGGTTTCAGAAAGATTTGATTCAGTTACACAATATTAGTGGTTATATCTATTTTCATAAACTGTAACTTAGATTGCGAAATCAATGACTGCTTTAGTTTAAATCATTTTGATATCATGTCCATAACCCTAAAAAACAAAAAACTTTATGAAAAAAGCGTAAAAATAGTGTCGTTTTACAGATCACGAAAGTACGCAGTCTTGTACTATATTTGGTGACTCCAACATTGATGATTGTCTGATGACAAGCCAAAAATGTATAGACCATGTGTACAGTAATTGCGTAATATGTAATATTTTGAATATATGTAGACGGTGTGGAATGCAAATTGTCAGATCGTAACTTAATTTCATCTACAATAAATGTAGAAAATCAAACAAAAATATTTGTTGTAGAGTGTTGGCAAATTTTCAATTACGATGATGCCTTATAATATGTGTACATATTCAAGAAAATTTACACAGAATGCACAAAACTGGCGAACCTCCAGAATATATATGCCCCAATAGCAATATAGAGCAATTTGGTATAGTTTAAATTGCTGTCTATATTGCCACTGGAAAATTCCGGCATTGATTTTGCGAAACTTACCGAAACAGAGATTGCGACCGTAGCTCAAAAATTAGATGTTGCTGGTTTGCTTTTAAGTTAAGTAATAGTTATTTAATTTAAAAATTTATTTACTTAAGCCTACAATAATTTCCAATGTATAAGTTAATATTGCAAAAGCTAATGCAATATATTCAGCAGTTCTCATAAAAAAATACGAACAACAATGTGAAAACAAATTGTACAAAATTAAAAGAGAAAATTAAACAACTTCCGGTACATGCAACAACCTCAGCAAAATCAGATGTGAGATGATAAACCCAGCAATTTTTATGTAAGCAATAAATTTAAGGTATTTTTTTTAGTCAAATTAATTTTAAGAAATTTTGTGAATAAATTAAATATTAGAAAAGATAAAAAGGTGTAAATTAAAAAAAAAAAATCTTAAATAAATTTTAAAATACAAATCATACATTTTTTTCTCGATTTGAAAATTAAACAGTAATTTCATACTACATAGCGGATATTAAGACAGAAGAAATTTGCTTATTTTATTTGTGAGGAAAGAATTAGTTTAGACAAAGCTTTCGATATACGAAACCCAAACAATTTAATTATGCCAAGTATTTTAGTAACAAGTAGCAGCTCAAATAGGCAGAGCTTTTCCACTAAAACATTACAACTGGTGGCAACACCAGACCTGGAAGGGTTAATTAGTAATATAGTTAAGAAAAGGAAAGTGCAGGAAAGTTTAGCTAGCAAAAAAAAAGGGACACCAAATTTTTCGGAATTCTTAGCAGTATTAAGTGCGTGATAATAGGAAATGGAGAGCGATTGTTTATTGCCTTAATCTCCATTACGCCGACCGACGAGATGTTACGACATTAGAGTGTCAACTCGCATCGCTGGTGCAAGGACCAAAATCCATGCCCGAATTTTAGCAGGAAGTGTATAACCATCTCTTATTGGTATTAAATAAATTTTCTAGCCTCGAAATGGGGCAGGAGGCACTAAACCTTTTGACGCAGACATACAGAAATAAGACGCTAGACACATTCGTAAAGGGATTTAATGGCGATTTTCCCAAACTGTTAGGTATGAAGGCACCTGCGGACCTACCGCAACCCCTACATTTATGCCTTAAACTTGAGAATCAAGGCTACAGAAAACAATTTCAAACAACAAATTTCAAAGAATTAACCATATTTCGCGCGATAGAAATACTGCCCATGACATGGAAAATTATAGTAGAAATATGCCACGGGATGACAACGAGCAGCATTGGCAGGAATATTATTACAACTGTGAACCACAAGAGCAAAATAGTAATAGTGAAGGCCAAAATCAATTCGCAGATTTTTAATTTTTTAAATTAACCAATTCATAACTTCCTTACTTCGAATGCAAAAGAAGTGATGGCAAAATATTAAAATTTCTTATCGATACAGGATCAAACAAAAATTACGTTCAACCTTCATTAGCTAAAAACTCCAAACAAAACAAAAATAAATTTTCTGCCAATTCGGTAAGAAGAAAAATTAAGATATCTCAATATGTAGAATTTAGTATTTTTAATCTCCAAGACACAAAACTTAAATTTTTTATATTACCAACACTAAAGTCATTTCATGCTATTATTGGCAATTATAGGCTCAAGCAACTTAAAGCAGTCATATATGTATACTTCAGTTGATCTAATGCTTATAGAAAATAAAATGAAGATACCCATTAAACAGCACCTAGCAAAATTAGTGAGCAATGTAGAAGTAGAAACCGAACATCTTACCACAAACCAAAGAATAGTAATTCAATTATTATTAGGACAATTTCCAAAGTTATTTACCGAAGATATGGGCGAGATTCGAACAACGACGGCATCTCCTATTTATACAGGATATATATCCTGTCGCTCAAGATATCCTATGTCGCTCGAGAATGAAGTTGAGGATCAAATAAATTAACTTCTTAAAGACGGGATAATCCGGCCTCCGGATGAATAAAAATCCAGATTCTAAAGGAAACAGGCAATATAGATTGGTTATATATTATAGAAAGTTAAACGCTGTTACCATAGTCGATCGTCACCCAATCCCTGAAATCATCGTAGTACTTTCGCAATTGGGACGAATCAATTTTTTTTTTCTGTTATAGATCTCAAAAGTGGATTTCATCAAATCCCTTTAAAAAAAAGAGAAAACGAATGCATATAGGTAAAATTTGTTTCGTATACATCGACGACATAATAATTTTTAGCAAAACCGAGCAAGAGCATAGTAAGCATTTGGAGATAATTTTTAATACTTTAGAGCTGGCAAATATGAAAATTCAATTAGACAAATGCAAATTTTCTGCATATGAAGTTGAATTCTTAGGATTTATTGTGACACCAAATTGTATAAAGGCAAACCCTTAGAAAATTTAAGTTATGGAAAAGATTCCTCTACCAAGAACTCTTAAAGATCTCAGATCGTTTCTAGGAATGTCTGGATTTTACAGACGCTTCATTAGAGACCATGCTAAGCTAGCGAAACCCCTAACTCTCAATTTGAGAGGGAAGAAAGGACAAATGTCCAAACGCTTATCAGCTGAAATGGAAATAAGTTTGAACAATGACGCGATAGAAGCCTTTAATAAAATAAAAACTACTCTCGCCTCGAACGAGGTAATGCTACTTCAGCAAAGAAAAAGCTCACTACTGATGCTATCGGCGCAGTTTTAGAACAGAATGATAAACCAATTATATTTATATCTCGGACTCTCTCAAAAGCAGAAGAAATCTATGCTGCTAACGAGAAAGAGATGCTAGCTTTCGTTTCGGCTTTGAAAACGTTGCGTAGTTATCTCTACGGTGCTGTTGCCGTTAAGATTTTAACGGATTATTAACCTCTAAAATACGCATTGAATAACAAAAACAACAACAGAAAACTCAAGAAATGGAAAGCAATTTTAGAAGAGTACAATCATGTACTCAAATACAAGCCAGGTAAAGCAAATATAGTTGCAGACATATTATCTAGAATTCCAGCAAATTACCAAATTAATTCTCTAACACCAACGTTACACAGTGATGAGAGCTCTTCACATAACCTTATGTATTTAAAAATCAATTGTTTCTTTCAACAGATGATGTAACCTCGTCATAGGCATATCATAATAGAACGGGATTTTAATGAAGACAATTTAATTAAGATTCTTAAGCGATATTAAAATCCGTCAGTGACAAATGGTATTTTTAATGAAGATTATATTTTAGGTGAAATTCAGAATGTATATCCACAGCACTTCAGCTTTTTTTGGACACGTTATGCAGTAAAACAAGTAGAATACCTCACTCAGGAAACAGATCAAGAAACAGAAATCATAACAGAATATAATAAAGCTCATAGGAACCCAGTTGAAAACAAAATACAATTACTGGAAAAGATTTACATTCCTCATATGAGTGCAAAGATCAAAAGAATAGTTAAGCAATGTAAAGTTTGCAAGAAAAATAGATATGAGACGCATCCTTCTTCTCCAATTTTGAAACCTTCTCCTATCCCTGAATATGCTGGACACATAATGCATATCGATATTTACCACACTAACAAAAATTATTTTAACGCAATAGATAAGCTTTCAAAATACTCTCAGATGAAAATGGTACAATTAAGGGCGACCGAAGATATAAAACTACCTCTGCAAGAGTTGCTTATTTCATTTGGCATCCCTAAGAAAATCGTAATAGGCAATGAAAAATCACATAGCTCAGCCCCAATAATATTTATCCTCGTTTCGTTCATACAACCCAAATGACAAAATATTTGTAAAAAATAATAAGAGAATAGGTAATAAGAGGTACGACACTGACAAAATCAAAACGAATAGTACATAAGTCTCACATTAGAAATTAAATTTAACAAAACTAAATAAATAAATCTGTGCAAAATGAGAAAAGAAAAGGAATGTACAGAATTTAATAATAAATGAATGTTTAAGGAAAATATGCATTGGAATTAAAGAAAATTTCAAAAAAGGAAATTTTTTTAAGAAACAAAAAGAGAAAACATTATGAAAAAATTTAAATTATTCTATATATAAAAATAAATCTCAATTTTGCAGAATTATTATGCACCACAAGATGGAACTTTTAAAATAATTCACGTAATAAACCTAGAAGAATACGTAGAACTGACTACTAAAATAGAAAACACAACTATAAATACCATTAATTCAACCCATCCTTTATATCCTTTTCTAAAACCCAAAATTTTCAAGATTCGGACTTTAAATGCAAAAATTTCTCCTAGAACAAAAGAAAAGCGATCACTTGACTTTATAGGCACAGCGTGGAATAGGTCGCAGGAAACCCTGACCACCGTGATGAAAATTTAAAAACCTTAAATGAAAATAACGATAATCAGATAATAATAAATAAGGAATTGATAAAAAAAACTAAATGAGCAAACCGAAAGAAGTAATCAAATTATGAAAATTATAAATTTAGACAATAAGTTAGAAGTAAGTCTAGAGATAAAGTATCAAATATAACTTATTAATAATATATAATATAATAATAACTTTTAAATATTAAACATGCTTTACATTGGGCTAAATCCAGTGTCGTTAATTCTTTTGAAAGAATTGTTAAACATGAAAGCATACCATATAAAGAGTGGTTAAATTGTATGGGCCGATGTTGAATGTGAACCACACCTAAACGCCAAGTTTTTTTCCGAATTTTATTTGACATTTCTCTATTTCAGACTTACTCAATTTGAACCATGGAGAGACACACAATCCAACAACGTGTTAAAGTTATCCAGACTTATTATGAAAATGGGAGTTCAAATCAAAATGCATATCGTGCACTTCGTAATTTTTTTGGTCAATTTCATCGTCCAAATGTGCGTACAATTGCAAAATCGTGGAAAAATTCGAGCAAACCGGGTCTGTAGAAGATGTGAGAACACCAGTGCTCGTACAGCTCGTACTGCAGAAAATATTGCTGCTGTTCGCGATAGTATGGCTGAAGAGCCGTCCACCTGAACTCGTCGTCGTTCCCAACAATTGCACCTGTCACGCTCGTCGTTGATGAACATTATGCATAAAGACTTGCATTTACACGCTTACAAGGTGCAATGGCTCAAGAACTAAAGCCTCTTGACCATTCCAAACGTCGTGAATGGGCAGAATGGTGGCAAGAAATGGCAACAGTGGATGATAAATTTTCGAAGAAAATCATCTTCAGTGATGAGGCACATTTTCACCTCAGTGGATTCGTCAATAAACAGAATTGCCGCATTTGGGCGAATGAGAATCCAAGAGTGATTGTCGAAAAACCAATGCACCCACAAAGAGTGACTGTTTGGTGCGGTTTATGGGCTGGCGGCATCATCGGGCCGTATTTTTTCCAAAATGAGGCCGGTCAGGCAGTTACTGTGAATGGTGTTCGCTATCGTGAGATGATAACGAACTTTTTATGGCCCGAATTGGAAGATATGGATGTGGACGATATGTGGTTTCAGCAGAACGGTGCCACTTACCACACTCAATGGCCGTGTTATCTCACGTAATGGCGATGTCAATTGGCCGCCAAGATCATGTGATTTGACACCGTTGGACTTTTTTCTTTGGGGTTATTTGAAAGAAAATGTGTACGTCGATAAGCCAGCAACAATTCAAGACCTAAAGGATCAGATAATTCGGCACATTAACGGCATAGAACCTCCATTATGAATCAGCGTCATCGAAAATTTGGACCATCGGATGGAGGTGTGCCGCCGAGGTCGCGGCGCCCATTTGGCCGATATTTTGTTTCATACATAATTGAGTAATACCAGTACATCATAATAAAATAAAATTACAATAATTTCCTAAATAGTTTGTGTTTTATTCAAAATCAACATCGGCCCTTGAAATTTAACCACCCATTATTAATGTTGAAGAAGAATTAGAATTCACAGATGTAAGCATAGTTGCAAATGGCACTATGATAATTTATGTATTGAGTTTACCTACAACTGAAAAAGAAGAATAAGAAATATTATCCCTTAAATCTGTAAAATCAAATAATAGAATTAAGAAGATTGAACATGATAAAATTCTGAATTGTAACAAAAAGATATTTGGAATTAAATCAAAATGTAAGGAATACAATAAAAAGGCAACTTGTAATAAAAATAATTTATTAGAATTAAACCAGAATAATTACATAAGTAAACTCGTAAGAAGTCACATACCAGACGCTGAGGAAATAAGGCCATTAAAAACAGTTTTATTTAATGTTTTGCAAATATTTTAAGTTAGCTCTTATGTCGCTGTTAAACATTTAAATCATTAAAAATAAATAAAGAAAAACAGGATTTGATAATTTTTTTAATTGAAAATAACTAAAATAAACACAACTTAACACAACAACAGAATACAAAACAGTGGGCCTGGAGAATAACAATTATGACAAATTACATTAACTGTTGAGAAAAAATGTGAACAGATTTAACACGAATATAAATGAGATATTAAGCCACAAACAATAAATGCAACCATAGAATATAATAATAATTGAAATTAATTAGAGCATAAAATATGAAATAAGAATAGGTTATACGGTGAGTTGCAGAACAGCGTACAACACTGTACTATTCAGAGGAATCTAAAGCACGAAATGAAACCATGGATAACTAAAAATTTACAAAAATTTATCAAGTATACGAACGGTCTGTCAAAAACCAGAAGAAACAATGTTTATGACTTTAATATAAGCAATACTTTAAAGAGAATTAGCAAGGTTTTTAAAAAAGATTGGAATAAGTGAAGCAACAATTTTTATTCTGATAACTTGAGAGAAAGAAATGAGAATCCTAAAAGGAGTTGCGATTTCTTAAAAAAACACTAGGTCGTAAAATAAAAGAACCCATACAGTTGGAATTTAATCATAACGGTGACATTATAAATAATGATTTTCAGAAGGCTCAGCCAATAAATATACATTTTGTTGAGTCCGTTAACAATATGTGAATTTAAATGGTTCAAAGAAACGATGTTACATGCAAGTTTTTAAGAATACTGCTTTAACATGGATAATGTTTTCATTTAGAACATAATTCATTTAATGAGATTTTTGATATTATATCGAATCTGACACCATGTAAAAGTGCAGGCCATGATAGCATATCTTATAAAATTTATTTTCTAATCAGAGTTTTCAACAACATGGTAAATAAAGCAGTACAAATATAATGTAATAGAAAAATTTACCAAGTGCAAAGAGTGCAGCTATAATAAGAAAAATACCAATCTGTCAAAAATTTACTAAAGTTATCGATAAGAAATTAATTTCTGTCACAAAAATTTCAAAGTTTTCAAATAAAAATTGATATTTCCAACTTCAAACCTTAAAAGAGTGGATTAATGGGCCATTTAAGATCAAATTAAACGATTTACCACTTTTTTCTATTCGGTTTTGTGGTTTCTTATAAACGAAAAGTTGGCAGCACTTAATAAAATAAACAAAAGATTTTTTTAAATTTTAATTATCAAAAAACAACATAAGAATTTTAAAAAATTCAATTAAAAAACAAGAATGGAAGATATTATTAGTCGTGTGGCTTTATTTCAAAATCTCTGTGCAATTATGTGTATTAAAATACATATACAAAAAAGGGAATAGCGCAAGAGATTTTGCTCCCAGTGGGTTTTATTAAGAGCTGAAGAAGACTTTGTTCACAAATTATGCAAGGATATCGCGTGTAAAGATAATATAGAAATTTGAGGATGACTCCACATCAGTTTTCGATAGTTTTGGGAGCTTATATAGGAGAAACACAAGCATCTCTGTACACATTTTGAAGGCAACAGTTCTTACTGTGTATTAATCACTAAGTGATGACCATATATGTTTTAGCCAAACTTAAAAATATATTAAAATAATAATAATAAACATAAAAGTCAACAAAAAACCAATTTTTATACAGTATTTTAATTTCTTAATACAAATTTGCAGACATATCGTCATCAATTTATGTATGTTAAATTTAAAAGTGTCAATGAATGGAAATATATATCCAAAAAATATGAAATAAAAAATAATTATGTTTAGCTTATTTATCGCTAATTTACACGCAGTTGCATTTTTTAATTAATTTGGGAACCGAGCTTAAAGAAAATTTGATTGTAGATAAAAAAGTGGGTAAACTTAATTCACTTTTAAGCATAAGAAATTCAATATTTATTGTTTATTTAGATTTGAATTTACCACTCTAGTTCAGGAAAAATTAGATGACTAATCACTTAAAATATAAAAATAAATAAAGAACAGGTAGAAATTTGTGGAAATAGGCGAGGCCAGAAGTTCTGATATTGGTGTAGTTGGTGGCGTTCCTCAAGGCAGGCTACTTGGTCCTTTACTATCTAAGCCTTTTATCAATAACGTCAAGAATACATCATTTAATGGAAAACTTTTTATGTTTGCTGATGATATTTGCCTGCTGTACAATTACAAATATGAACAAGTACTTAGAAATCAAATTGAATATGATGCTGCAATATTATCTGAGTTTCTAAGATATAATAAGTTAATCCTTAACGCACGGAAAACTAAATTTGCGCGTTTTAGGCCATATTTAACAAGAAATGATCAGGAAATGAGTGTCTACATTGATGGTGAAATAATCAATGAATCAGAATGCTATTAACTCGCAATCTTTCATGGGAGGATCATTAGTTACTTAAAGTCCAAAGTTTCATCTGTAATTGGTATTTTGTGCAAATTTAGAAACAAACTAAACTCTAAAGCGAAAATGTTAATATACCAATCTCTTATACAATCTTACCTGACCTATATCCCAATAGTATATGGTTTTAAATCAAACTCGTCCATGCGTTCGCTACAGTCAGCCCAGAACAATGCATTGGAAATGGTTTTTAATCTCCCGTTACGTTATAATACGATCGATTTTTTTAAAAGATATTGTAATAGCAAACATTAATTATTGATATGTTATATGTTTTGGTTTTAGGACTATAGAGTTTTCTTTCTTTGGTACACGTACGCAAAAAGCGCTATTAGGCAGGCGATAGACTTGAATTTTGTCAGATGCCGGCTCGAGGTTACTAAGCACAGGATTCGATTTGCTGGTCCAATCGAGTACAACCAACTACCTGATCGCGTAAAACATATCTCAGTGTTCTCGACTTTTAAAAACGGAGTAAAAAACTTTTTGTTTCATAACGTTGAACTGCTTCTTGTAAATCAAAAATATAAGGCATAAATGAAAAAAGAAATTGATGTATGTTTACATTATATGTACATTTCATATATATGTATATTTCATGTAAAATACTGTATCAATTATTTTATAAATAAATATTATTTTCTAAGTTTTTGTTGCCAGTTTTGCCTCTATAAAGCCATTTTGTCACTGAGGCGTATATAATTTATGTACTAATTTAATATTGAAATAATAAAAATGATTAAAAAAACTGCTTTCTAGTAGATCTTACGTTTTGTATATTTCCTTCTTCGTCATCAAAAAATAATTCAATTGATGAAAGCAATTGAAGTTTTATTTTGTTTTCAACATAAAAGAAAAAAATTTATTGTTGACATAATATGTCAAAATACCGTTTCCGTAAACTTCTTGGCGAAGGACAAAAGTTGCCTGTCATAATACAAATCTTTTTGTCAGTTGCGTTACAGACGGTAGTTCAGTTGCTATAAGTAGTTATTAATTGCACATGTTTTTTATCCAAGTAAATATATCGTAGAAATATCTTATTATATGAGACCAAAACTCTGCGTTTCGTAAGATATTGTATCTTAACAATTAACTCCTTTGTTTTAATGTCCTAAGAAATGTCTATTTTGTAATCAAATTATTCGTACATTTTTTAATCAATTGCAAAATCTTTTTAGAACTATGTGTACAAAATTATAATATTGAAATTTCCGTAGAATAACCTCTGTCGGTTTAGGTACTTAAATAACAATAATTGATTTATAATAACCATAACAGTTTCACAATGGTAAGCTTACCGAAGTTAACAATTCTCGGTTAACAGTTACGTAACCCTTTAAGTTAACGATAGCAGGATTCATTTCAATGGCAACGATAAAAATGTCAATTTCTTTTTTCGCATCCAAGTCAGCTTGCTTCAGGTCTATAGATAACAATGCTTTTTGTACTCCCTTAGCCACACCAAGTGTAGCCTTGTAAGAACAGTCGCAGAAAATAAAGAGCAACGTGCTACAATATACAACATCAACAATTAGTCCCACTTCCTTGTATGAAATATTATATCCATCTTTATGATCCAGAACTTCTGCAAATGCTCCATATACTGCTATCACTATATTGACAAATCTGTAAAAAAGGTGCATACATATGTATGTATTTTATATCGTATTATTATCATTAAAAAGATTAAGGAGTTATATTATTTAAATTTTTTTTCAATTCTATTAGGGCAATTAAAAATGTATAATATAATTGCGAACATGTAACATATTTTGTTTTTATAAAAATTGGAAATGTCATGCTGTTGGTTTTACGAGCATATATTATTTAATTGTTGCATATAATATCGACCCAGAATTTTTGTTTAAAAAAAATTGATATATCTCCACATATATACACGCATACATATGCATATTTGCAATATTGTTTTTGCTTAAGGTTTTTTTTTTATAATTTTAATTCGATATTTTTTTTCCCTTGAAAAACCTCTAAAGAAAATATATTTTTTCACCAGTTCAAAATTTGAAAAGGAAATCAAATAAACATTGGGGGCTATTCTGCGTTTCGACTCGGATCGTAAATTTCTCCGTTTGGAAGCTTTGGTATTCTGCGTTTCGATTCCGCTCAGTTTCTTTCGATTGTATGTATTATGCATTACGAACGGAGCTCCGTTTTTCTCAGTGGTTTTTTTGTTAACGGAGGGGTTTTCTTTATTTGTGTTTTTTAGTTAAAAAGTTTAAAATTGAAAAAATGTAAGTAGAAAATGAGATAAAATGTTCAGAAACGATTAGAAAACACTTAAAATTATTTTTAATTAATTTATTTAATTAAATTAATTTTTTTGGTTTTCTAATTTTTGTACCCGAATCTGATGTTTTTTTATGTATTACAGGTCAAAAACAACAACACCAGAGCAGTATGAAAAATTGGCTACCATCAACTTTCAAAGGAAGAAGTAGTAGCGTTCTGGGAGGAAGTGGCAGGAATCCTCAATGCACTAGGTCCTCCAACAAAAAATGCCAGTGCATGGAAAAAAGTAGGTATGGTTTGCGTATAATTATTGCAGAAATTAATATAAATTTATAGGTTTGGATTGACTGGAAAAGCTACATCAAACGGAAGCTGTCAACAAACAAAAAAGAAATGATGAGCACCGGAGGAGTTTCATGCCGCTTACAGCGTATTAGCCCACTTGAGGAAAAAGTTATTCAGTTGACGGGTCTGGTAACAAATACCAGCGGAATTAGTGTTTTTATTTGTTTATTAATTTTATTTATTACTTTTTAGTGGACTGAATTTGACTTTTTATTAAAATGTTTACAAAATTGTTTATTTTTACTGTTTCTATTTCACACGTTTCACAGCAAAGAAGCTAATTTAAACATACCCTGTTCTTCTTCTTTTTCTTTCGATTCCGTTTTTCTGCAGAATACCAATTTTCGATTGTAACGGAACTGAATGCGGAGACTTAATCGAAACGCAGAATAGGGGTGATTAAAATATGTAGTTTTAGCATTAAAAACTGTCACAATGAAAAATATTTAAATTTCTTGTTCTATTTCTATATATATACTTAGATGGAATAAGGCAGAAAAATCGAACTTGGTCTGTAAAATCCCTTGTAGTGGTAATGATAGTGAACAGTGTAATAAGGTTTGATTACGAACAATTAAGGATAAATTGAAAACTATAAAAGCAATATAGAGACATAGGAATATTAATTCATTACAACAGACCTCATGGCTTTATATAAAAAGCCATATAAAAATTTTTTAACAGATGCCAAGTTCAATCTTTCTTTGGTTTTTTACCAGAAGGATTAATTTTTCGAGATGCATTATTTAACGCCTACGGTGTGTAATACCGTTTTTTAGGCAAGTGACAAACGTGTACTACGAATATATACGAATATATTACACGAATATATTACACACCTAAATACGAATATATTACACACCAAATAACTATCACCCTAGTTTATTCCAGAAATACTAAAAAGGCTTCTTATGTATTCCAAAAAATTTTAGACTCTGTTGTCACGCCGCTCTTTTAATCTTTCCATCTCCTTCATCTACTTTTTATCTACCACCTGATACGGTCCAACAGCAGCAAGAGCCTGACCTCAGGCGCATATAAATATATAAATAAATTTAACGATAAGGATCAAGTCGAATTTTTATGAACAATGTTGTTTAAAACCTCACAATGAATTTCTCTCATATGCGTGTACTTACATATGTCTGCATAAATCTACAAATGGATATACTTACGGACATTTTCCCGCATGAAATTATTTAAAGAACCGTAGATTGCTGTCATGAATTCCTTTTTGTTTTATTTTTTTCCCATTAAAATGAAATCATGAGAATAACCTTGAACTTTTGATTGAACTACAATTTATACAGTATTTTTTTACCACTTCAAATTATTCTAATTTCTGTTTTGCATTCTAATTTAACAGCAGTCTTGAAGTACTGTTTAAGCTTATTTTAATTTCACTTACTTTGTCTTGCATTGTTTGAGATTGCATTCTTTAACACGAACGAAAAATGCTACTACAGCTTGAGCGGTTATCAAGAATCAAATGTTTGCTTGGAAGTTCCTTTTTTTCTTGAAACCTGTTTAGTTACGGTCATAGTACTGCTGATGTTATTATAAGCGTTTCAATCCAATTGCCCAAAATACATTCATGTGACAAAAGCTTAATCGAATAAGTTTCAATGTCTGAAAAGCGTTAAACCGATTACTACTTAAGGTACATTTATGCGAAGTATGCCCTTAAGTGACAACTCGTAAGCCAATACTGGCAGTCATATGAATTAAGTAGCCTATGTTATATTTTTTTAAGCTGAAAGGTGCGGATAAATGTTTTGTGATCTTCTGGTGTCAAACTTGCATTCACATAAAATAGCGCTGGGTTATTAAATCCAATTAGGTTCAAACAAAGTGGACCTCCTTTATCTTTGACATGTGTTTTAAAGCATTTTATTAAATCTGTCATACGAGTTTGAGAATTTAGTCTGATACTGTGTTTGGTTTCAGTTCTTGTACTGCTGATACTCTTTCTGTTAAATCGCTCACTGCTATATTTCGTCTTCTGTCAATTTTACTTAAGAGACGCTGTTCATACTCATGAACAGTGGGTCCATATCAGCATTACCATTTGTCAAGTTTTCCCTTTTTTTGCAAGTTTTTTAAGATGCCAAAAAGTTTTAAATATATTGAGTAAAAAACAAGTTGTTTTTGAAAATATATAAAGTACCAAGTGTAGTAGATTTTAGTGATATTCAAGAAGTTGATAATGAATGGCGTGAGCTACTCCATATTAATTTTGCGGAACATTATTTATTGAAATAGTAAAATATTGAAAGTTTTTGGGAGAGAGTATTAAAATTAAAACATTGTGGTGAGTCCGAAGTTTTTCCATATTTAAAAAAATTAGTTTATGCAATTTTGTAGATATAGGTCTACAGCAAACGAAGAGCGTATTTTTTCAAAAATTAATTTAAACAAAAATAATGTAAGAAACAAATTAGAAATCTTTATGTGGTATTTTAAGAACAAAAGACTCTTTGAGAAAAAACAACAAAAACTGTACAAACTTTGAGCACTCAAAAGAAATGGTTTTAAATTTGAATAAAACTATGTACAAATAAGAAATTATTTATTAGTGTATGTGATATTTTTTTAAAGATCTCTACATATGAATTTTATTTTTTATTTATTTTTATTATTTTTATTATATGTTATGTTTTTGTTTTTAATCGTTTTTATATTTTAAATAAAATGAATTCCAAATACATTTTAGTGTTTTCTTTTAAAATTTAAACACTTTTGTAGAGAAAAAGTTTTTTTTTTGGAAATTTTTCAGATATAAGAAGTTTTTTTAAAAAAATATATAGTAACGCTGGTCCATGTCCAAAAATATTTTACAGCTAAATCCGCTTTAAAATAATGCTAAAAAAATCCGTAATCAAAAATAATGCTAAAATTTAAATTTTTTATTTTTTTTTTATTTGAATTAATATGAATTTGAATGAATAATAAATATGTATATGAATGTATTTATTCGCTTTGCAGCTTTTAAAAATTTAAATTTAAAGCTTAGTCGCTATGAAATGCGCATAAAGGCAACTTGGTAACATACAACAAAACAAATTATTTTAAATTTGTATCTTTATAAATTATTTATTTTGTATAATTCTTCCCTATAAACACTTATTACACATCATTTCATTGAAACAAACTGATTAAAAAAAGCAATGAAATATTTATTGAACATAAAAAGTATTAAAATAAAAAAAAATATATTTCAGTCTTTATATATGTATGTATATATTTTTTATATGTATGTATATATATATGCATGTATATGTACATACATAAAAAGTTTTCAAAGAAAAGATATCATTAAATTCAATATCACATATTTATGTTCACAAGCAAACTTAGATTATTACAAAATTAACACAAAATCAAAGGAACTTGAACCATAAATCGCTATTAATTAGTATTTCAATAAAATTTGTATAACATATTTAATAAAAATCTTTAGTTATAAACTAAATACGTCATCAAATGAATATTCTTTTTCAGCTTCTGAAGAGTTGATCGAAATACCATTATAATAAAGGGTGGTTAAATTTCAAGGGCCGATGTTGATTTTGAATAAAACACAAACTATTTAGGAAATTATTGTAATTTTATTTTATTATGATGTATTGGTATTACTCAATTATGTATGGAACAAAATATCGGCCAAATGGGCGCCGCGACCTCGGCGGCACACCTCCATCCGATGGTCCAAATTTTCGATGACGCTGATTCATAATGGAGGTTCTATGCCGTTAATGTGCCGAATTATCTGATCCTTTAGGTCTTGAATTGTTGCTGGCTTATCGACGTACACATTTTCTTTCAAATAACCCCAAAGAAAAAAGTCCAACGGTGTCAAATCACATGATCTTGGCGGCCAATTGACATCGCCATTACGTGAGATAACACGGCCATTGAATTTGTTGCGCAAAAGAGCCATTGTTTCGTTAGCTGTGTATATACCACATATCGTCCACATCCATATCTTCCAATTCGGGCCATAAAAAGTTCGTTATCATCTCACGATAGCGAACACCATTCACAGTAACTGCCTGACCGGCCTCATTTTGGAAAAAAAATACGGCCCGATGATGCCGCCAGCCCATAAACCGCACCAAACAGTCACTCTTTGTGGGTGCATTGGTTTTTCGACAATCACTCTTGGATTCTCATTCGCCCAAATGCGGCAATTCTGTTTATTGACGAATCCACTGAGGACCAAAAAAAAATTACGAAGTGCACGATATGCATTTTGATTTGAACTCCCATTTTCATAATAATTGTGGATAACTTTAACACGTTGTTGGATTGTGTATCTCTCCATGGTTCACATTGAGTAAGTCTGAAATAGAGAAATGTCAAATAAAATTCGGAAAGAACTTGGCGTTTAGGTGTGGTTCACATTCAACATCGGCCCATACAATTTAACCACCCTTTATATGTTCTTATCATCCTTTTTAAACCACACCTAATGTAAAGTAGCAAATCCATAGTCTTTAACGTCATTCTATTTCGAATTTTCGTTTTTATGAGATTCATACCACTAAAACCCCTTTCAACAGCGTCGCTAAATAGCAAAACCAAGAACTTCATGGCAACTGAAGTTAATTCAGTGAATGGATTTCCATTTAATGCATTTTTATATTCATATACATTTATCCACAAATCAACTGTTGAGTCTTATTTAACAATTCATATGAACTTAATTTCTGCCATTGATGTTCTGAAGTTGTAATTTCTTCTGCATTTAATTTGCATTTACTAGTTTTTAAATTGTGGTAGATTTTCAAAATAAGATTACTATATATGAATATTCTTAAATTAAATAATGCTAAAATATGCTAAATATGTGGTTGAAAAATGCAAAAAAAAAATGTTAATTGCTAAATGGAAAATTTGCAGCTAAATCAGAAAAAAAGCTAAATTTCGCTGCGAAAGTGCCAAAATGGCCACGCTGCTCATGATACATTGTTTGCATATTTATTTGCCTGTAATTGCTCAGTCAATTCATTAAAACGTTTATCTGAAACCTGCATATATCTTAACGGGGAATTTGTATTCGTTAAGTAAATAGACTCACTATCTGTAGCTTCTCTTAATCGTTTTTGCACAGGTGTATTTATTTTAACCGTAGCACTCATTGTTTGTTTTTGTTGGAATTTTTAATAATGTTTTGGTTTCTCAATTTTGCTTTATACATTTGGTTTCTCTTTAATACTGTTTATGTATTTCCCTACTATGTACGTATGTATGTACATTAGGGGTGGGATAGTGCACAACCGCTAGTTTTGTAGAGTTTGGCAAAAAAATGCATGAGCCAAAAAATTAGGGAAGTAGGATGAGGGTGAATTCTTTCAGAACATGCCCAGCGTCCATCTTCAGTCATTAGGGTTGTCCCTATACAAAAATTTTAATTAACAAAGTTTATTTGGATTATAAAAAAATGTTTTATTGTTTAATTATTATTATAATTAAATTAAATCGTTCTTATTATGAGAAGGATATTTTTTCTTATTTGCACATACAACTTGAAGCAAACAAATTTTTTCTTCCTCGTTGCGGCACAGTAAGTGTCCTCGTTGTGACACTGCTGCCACAATGGTCCACGTTACTATCGTCATCTTCTTCCAAGGAATCATCCACATCGTCTTCTTCCTCGCTGTCTTCGTGTTTCTTATATTTTTCATTCTCAAATGCACGAATTGCGTTTGCCATTTTACGTTTTGTGTCGTAGGAGACACATTTATCAAACAATGCGAGAGAAACAGCTTCTCCATTGAGATACCAAAGATGTCCAGAAAATCTTTTCACAACCTTTGCGATACTAGCTCATCAATCAAAGCATAATCAGCAATCGCTTTCAAAAAATTTAAATCATTATTTGGAGTTTTGATTGCACTTGTGGCGTTAAACCAAGCTTTCACGTAAAGTGTTACAATGAAAATGGTAACATCGCGAAGTCCACTTAGTTCTTCCTTATTCAGTTCGAAATATTTTCGGAATAAAAATATTTTTGAGCAGTATTTCACCAAGAAACAATAAAATTATTTCGAGAAACTCTTTATAGTCGTCTCTGGGTTGCTTTTCCTTCAGTTGCGCTAAGCAAAACGACTTGATCTCTAATTGAACTTCAATTGGTAATTTCTCTGCAACGTTGTTATCTTCTATGCCAGAACTATAAGGTTTATCTTTAATTTTTTGACATTGCCTATTGAAACGAGCAAAAATTAGAACTCCTGGCCCAGACATTTTACAGAATTTAGCTTCAAAAACTTCTTTTAATTGCAATTCATGAATGTGATGCCTACATGGTAGATAGAAAAGAACTCGTTCTAGTATTTGCTCCAGCAAGAGTACCACACTTTGAAATTGGTTAGTATTTGTTGACGTGGTATCGAATGAAATAACTTGAACATGGTCAGTTATTTTCCAATCAAGCAAAAGCCACTAAACGGCATTCGCAATACGTTTGCCTTTGCTTTTACCCTACGGTATCTTTGGCACGCCCAGGAGTTGCTCCTTTCCATTATATGTAATGATAACGGGAAGTCACTCAACTTTTTTATCACTGCCTTGCATGTCCGGCAACATTTTGCCATCCCAATGCGCATTGAAAAATTTTGTTTCAGTCAACTGAAAAAGTACACGTGCTGTATTGTACAGAAATATAATTTTTATTTCATATAGCGTACCTGTGGGTTTTCCTTCGAAAATTCTGCAATCTGCTGACGATTTTTTGTGTGGGCTTGTCGGAGTGACTTCCGATTGATTATATGTAACCTTAGATCAAGTTGAAAAGCTCGTGCTGCAGCAATCAAGATACGAACCGCTGCTACATCTGTTATTTTACATCTGTCGAAAACAGACACAAGATCCGTAGTAATGCATTCGATTCTGCCCCTTGTTCTTTTTGGTATTCGCTTGGGCGAAATCTTTCTATCATCGGCCACTTCGACCTCAATATCTGATTCACTCGATTCAGTGGATGAAATCTTGCAAACTGAAATTACACAGTACACACTTGTAAATATCATAATTACACTGTAAAATTGTATTATATTTGTATTGTAATAATAATAGTTACCCGTTACTAGAGCTTCCTTTTGAAGTTTTGCGCGTTTTCTCTGCTCTTCTTCTAGTTTTCTTCGTTCCGCTCGTATTTTCTGTTTTTTAGCTAGAACCTTGTCAACACCCGTCATGCATCCTGGACGCCCCTTTTCTCTTTGAAGTTGCAAAAAAGCTATATCTTCCGGATTGGTTACCATTTCGAGTACATTGGCATGTGCAATATCAAAAAGATAATCTAATTTCCCGACAAACTCAGCCTCCTTTTTTCTTTGCGTTTCACGGCCGATGACCAAAGAATGAACCTTTTTTTCACATCGCTTCTCTGTTTCGTCGGAATAAACGCTTGACGCCAAAAATTCATGACAGTGTCAGTTACCAAATTTGCACTTTCGTCAGCACTTTGTTCCCGTTATATTCGAGCATGGTTGTCCAATCAAAAAGAGTTCGGTATGCAATCTCAAACTGCTCGCAATCCCCATCGATGTCGATGCCATTTTTTGCTCTAAGGATGTTATAAGTAATACAACTTTATCCTTGTCAATATGTTTATTTAATAATTACTTACCTTGTTTACTTGTTAATTTCGGTATTATTTTTTTTTCCTTATTTATGTAAAGTATACTACAATTGCCCACTTTCAATATATGTATATCAAAAAAGAAAGTAAATTTTTTACAATACGAACAAGTGTGACCTTCAAAACTCATAAAGAAGTAGCAAAATATGTATAACAACAAAATAACATAAATCAAAGCAAATAATTTGTAAATCCCCTAACTATTTATATAAAAAGAAAATTATGCTACCACACGCTAAAGTAAATCAAGTTATAATCTTTATGCAAAGTATGTGGCAGCGCTGGTTTATGTATGTATGCAATAACTAAAAACTCATTTAAATATTACGTAAATTTTATATCAATGACGCTAAATAAAAAAACGATTATTATTATATAGAATAATCAGCATTACTCAATAATAAAATATGTTTTTATAATCCAAATAAATTTTGTTAATTAAAATTTTTGTACGGGGACCACCCTAATGACTGCAGATGTAGGGGTTCGCGCGTATCCAAATCTTGTTACTAAGGATTTCCATATAACACTATTCCACCCTAATGTACATACAAGTTTATATTTATTTTTTATCTTTTAAAAAAAATTTTATATGTACATACATATGTATATCTATATTATTTTCTACATCAGATCTTCCAGCAATAACCTCCAGAACAATATTTAATTAATAATCATATATTTTCAAATTGAAAATATGTGCAGTATTTTTTTACAATTATTTTTTTAAGAGCGCTTAATAAAAACGACCGCTTTTATGCAGAACAAAATAATAACACCTAAAATAAATAATTACTTTCCATAGGCTTTTATACATACATACATACATATATAAAATTCATAAATAATTGATGAGGTTGAAGGCATTCCTTCTATTCGTAATTTTGTTGGGTTGAGATTGTGTAAAGCTTTAAGTAAAATTTGAAAAAATGTCGTCTCATCGGGAAAATTATCAAAAGTTTTTGATTTTGTCTTCTATAGATATATGTAGTTGAAGGCAGAGTTCTAGACTAAACAAATATGATAAACCCGACATTAATTTGTGTAAGCAATATTACTAATTTACCCCAATAAAATTTGCTCATGTTAATATTTTTAATTAAAATATGTAAATGGACGCTTCTTGCTATTGTTGTTGTAATTTTACTGGTGGCAAAGAGATTTCAGTTTGTGCAGTGAATTCTTTTATAACAGACCTAGGACGACAATTATCATATACTCCATTATCTATGTTAGTATTATTATTAGAATTTGCATTTGCTCTTCGATTTAAAGTTCATAATGTAACTTTTTCAGTCTACCACATCCGATTAAAGCCGGAGTTTCTCAACACAACGTCCTTAGAACCTTCATATATTTGGCATATGCATCTGACTTACGGTTAAGAAGTAACATTTGCAGACGAAACAGTTTTTCTAAGTCATGAAAAGCCTCTAGAAGCATCGCGCAAGTTACAAATTATATACACTATATGTACTTTAGCAAGAAAAATGGATAATAAAAGTGCAATGGCAGATAAAAGTTAGATAACAAAATATGCGTACACTTTACTTTGGCTCTGCGCAGAGAAACATGCCCGCCAGTACAAATCAACAGCCAGAATATTGCAATATTCTAGAGTAAAATATCTTGGTATATCTTGGGTCATCGCCTAACTTGGAAACCTTACCTAGATGCAAAGCTGATACAAATGAAATTAAAAGCAATACAAATGAACTGGCTTACCGACAGAATTTCTACACTCTGCCTAGATTGTAAGGTCCTATTATACAACTCAGTTCTAAAAGTCATATACATATAATTCAATTATGGGGCACCACCTCCTCCTCCAATGTGCGAATTCAAAGACAACAAAATAAAATCCTGTGAATGATTATACCAGCCCCTGGTACGTCAGAAAACAGCGTATTCACAAAGATCTGGGTTTTTCTAAGGCTAAAACTGAGATTTCAAAGCATGAAAATATATATAAAAAACTTTGTTTTCACCCTAATTTTCTAGCTTGCAATAGTTTTCGAGGCCACATTCGGCAGATAAGGAGAGACACTCTTGGTCTCAGTTGTTGTCTAGTACTGGCCGGACTATGTATTAATAATTTTATATTTAAGATTTGAATAATATTTGTTAGTTTGATTTGAAATAAAAGATCCACTAAATAGTATATCAGAGAAAAAAATATTTATGGGAAGACCAAATGTCAAATGAATATTTTTAGAGGTAAAACAATCAGCACCTTCAATAAAATAATCTTCGATTTTTTATTTATTTTTATTATTTCAATATTTAATTAGTACATATATTATATACGCCTCAGCGACAAAATGGCTTTATAGAGGCAAAACTGGCAACAAAAACTTAAGAAATAATATTTATTGATAAAATAATTGATACGATATTTTACATGAAATATATATATGTATGTACGTATAATGTAAACATATGTATGTACATCAATTTCCTTTTTTTATTTTCGCTTTATATTTTTGATTTACAGTTGTTTGCAGGCTTTTGAAGTAATCACAAAGGTTTTTCAAAATCAGCTGTTCTTTTCTACAAACAAAATTATATAAAAATTTTTGCATTGTGCATTTAAGTAAAATAAAAAGTTAAACCTAAATGGTTTCAAAACGGAAAAGATTTTGGGGCAGTAACCCAAAATTTAAAGTTACGAAAGCTTCGAGTACTTTCGCCAATAGATTTCAAGTGTTATCTGACATGGAAGACGAGGATGCGTCAAACAATGTTTCTGAAAATAAACCGATGAGAGTCCCCCCAATTATTGTGGACAACGGCCATAGCTTTACTTCAGTGTTCAAATTACTAGGAGAAAGTTGTAAATATAAGAGGGTGTCAATTAGAACAAAAGTCGTGGCTAACTCCATGCGCGATTATGAATGTGCTCTTGAAAAACTGAAAATGACTAACATGAAATATTTCAACCACGCGATTAAGGACAATAATAAATTCAAGCTAGTGTTATTTGGTTTACCTCAAGTAAGCATTGCGACCATGAAGTACGATTTTAAACATACTTTTAACATCGAATCAGTTAGCATAAAAGAAATAAACACCTCCCGATGCTGGAATTTAACCGCGAGCAGATTACTAAAAAAGAGATAATTAAAATTAAATCTGTCCATTGGAAAAACCCTCTTCGGCGCTCAAGAGGTCCAACGCAATGCTCCAAATGTGCGATGTATGGTCACGGAGCATCAAATTGCCACAGATCAGCAGTGTGCTTAGGATGTGGTGACTCACACGACTACTCAATATGCCAACTGAATAAGATTCCTCAAAAAGGTCCTGTAATCAACACGTGTTTCAAGTGCATCAAGAGAAACATGAAAAACGTGAATCATTTTTCCTTCGATTGAAGATTTGCATGAGATAACCTGAACAGAATCCCGTTTTAAATAAAAATCCAGGTAAAGATACTGGCAGATTATCATATGCTAAAATAGCTAGCACAAGCCACAAAACTGTGTAAAGTGATAATCTGTCAAATGAACGAATACTATATATTTACTTCGAAGCCATTAATGCTTTGGAAAAATGTAAGACTAAATACGACAAATTGAGAGTTCTCGGTAACATGCTTAGGCATGTTATATAAACCCCTGTTAACACGATGGATTTTTTACATCTAATGCATTGGAATGTTCAAGGTCTGACAACCTCCACTGCTATTATAGAATT
Organism: Epicampocera succincta; assembly: GCA_932526305.1. NCBI lineage: Eukaryota > Metazoa > Arthropoda > Insecta > Diptera > Tachinidae > Epicampocera > Epicampocera succincta. The sequence goes on from OW052034.1 coordinate 37,393,086, forward strand.
AGAACAAGTTCTACAACAAAAACAAATAGATATAGTTTTCATAAATGAAATATTTTTTAAACCGCAACATGTATTTAAGCTTAGAAATTCGAAAGTACATAGAGAGGACCATAACACACATGGTGGTGGCGTTCTAATCGGAGTTAGAAATAATATTCCCCACGAACGTATTTCAAAACTCCCAACATCCTCAATGGAAAACGTTTCCATAATAATTAAAATACACAATAGGCTAATAAGATTTACGTTTATTAACTGTCCAAAATACACAAATGATTTTATGAATGATATGGATAAAACAACCAGATCTGCTCCAGATTTCTTCATCTTTGGGGATTTCAATGCGCAGCATACGAGCTGGAATTGCCACCACAATAATACAGCTGGTAACAGTCTTTATAACTACCAACTAAGCGGTCAATATTACATTTTTTCGCCCAACACTTTTACTCGATTTAGTGAAACTGCTGCTCCAAGTCAATCGTATTGCATAGATCTTCTATTATCAAACTCCAATTTACAATTTTCGACACTTAAAACTCATTTTACACTACTTAATTCAAACCACACGCCAATCACTTGTCAAATATAGTGCTCATTATATGAGGATAGGACTCAAATACCTCAATATAATCTGGCAAACTGGAAAGAAATAGGAAAATGGGTTGAAAATGAGTTGAGAAATAATAATTTAGAATCTACTGTTTTGACACATGTAAACATTGAAGAGGTTTTGTCTAAAATTACTCACATTGTGCAAGAAGCCTCGAGGCAAATGCCTGTTGCAACAAAATATTGTTGGGAAAGAAAACTGTCTCGACAAACTTTATTATTAATTGGCCAAAGAAATAAATACAGACGTAAGTTACAAAGAAGCAATAATATTACAGAAAGAAACTTCATAATTAACTTTATATTGAACTTGCTTAAACAACTGACCTCTCTAATAATTATAATAAATAAATAAAAGAAAGAAAGGCACTAGCAGCTAATGGCTATCGGCTTAAATCATGAAAGTAGGTCTATATTTTGTTCACAAACTTCAGATATTGAAGAAATTGATATATATTACTTATATTAGATTCAGTTGGGGTTTTTAACAGATTGACAATATTTGATGTTTTACAGAACTTAATCCGAGATTGATTTAATGAGTGGCAATGTTTTAAAATATGAAAGGTTGTTAGGTTAGCCTTGTTGCAAAAACTGTACAAAGGTTCTGGGCTTCTTGAAATTAAGTGTTGATGTGTGATATTTGTGTGTGTGTTAGTCTTAGCCTTTAAAAACATAAGTTCATAAGCCAGTTGGTTGAGGAAGGTAGTTTGATTGGTGATTTTTCCGGATTAATTTCTTTATATGGGTGCTTGTTGGTGTTCCAAATTTGTGTTAGTGAACTGTTTAGTTCTGCTATTGATGTTCTACATTTATGTCCTTTGGATCGCGGGATAGCTAGGAAGGTTGGACGTAGATGAGAGGCTTTAGATTCAACATCAGCGTGTTCATTAGCCGATATACCTGTGTGACTTGGCACCCACATAAGCTTAACTTTGTTTCTCTGTTGTATCAGTAATTGTCGAATACGCAAAATAGTTTCGTTTTTATTTCTGTGATTGGTTACCGCATCAAAAACGGATCGGCTGTCTGTACATATTACAGTATTGTTAATGTTTGACCTGGTTAGTCTCAAAACTCCAAGAACAGCTACCGCTGAGCGGTAAAATGCCATTAAACAGCAAATGCCCTTTTTCATCAACTGCTGCAAATCCGACGCTTTTTTCAGATTTCGACCCGTCTGTGAATATGAAGTTCCAGTCCTTTTCTTTATAGGAAGAGTGGATTTCATTGAAAGTGCGTTTAATATTTCAGGCGTGGTGTTAGTTTTATTGAAAAAATATAGATTTTTTATGAATACTTCGGGCTTGAGATTGCAAGGTGGATGATTTTCTTTAGGCAAGATTGCTGGTTGTATGTTCAGTTTTACTGATATTTTAAAAATTTGGCACAGGGTAGATGGGTATTTTAATTCTGTGTTCCTTTTCCGCAGCAGAGACAGTGATGTATGCAGTAGGGGGATGATGCGCTTATAATTTTGTAAACTGAATGATGCTTAAGTTTCATGGAGTGTGTGTTTAGAGACTCAAACCCACTTTCTACTTGTAAAATTTTTATAGGTGTGGTCCGGAAAGCACGTTCCTTTGCTATAAATTACGAGCGCATACTCAATTTTGGAAAGTATAATGGATTTTGTTAATCTTAATAAGCTGTTTGTATGCATATGACTATTTGAAGATGAAAGATATCTAATAATGCTAAGCCTACTCATTAAATCTTGTTTTAGATAATTGAAATGAGACTTAAAATTATATTTACAATCTATAAATAGACCGAGGATTTTACAATGTTCTACGTTAGTAATGTTTTTCTTATTGTATTCTAAGTCTACATTTTTACAATTTATCTTTCTACATATATGTAAATGGCTAGTTTTTCCCAGTGAGATACTTGTTCCGGGTGAGCTTGACCATTTGTCGATGTCTGATAAAATTTTATGGAAGTTTTGTTTAATATCGTCAATATTTTGATATTTTGAAATAATGTACAGATCATCTGCGTACAAACAGTGATCTACATTTTTGTTGCCCTTGATAATTTTGCTTAACTTATCAAATGCGATGATAAAAAGAGTCACGGACAGTGGGGATCCTTGTGGGATTCCATTGTGAAGAGGGAATATAGACGAATAATAACCATTGACCCGAACAGAAATTTTTCTATTGGTCAGGAAGGATTTTATAAAGTTAAATATTTTAAGCCCTATTGCCCATTCTGATAACTTGTTCAATACTATATGGCCACCTATTCTATCAAAAGCCTTAATGAAATCAATTGACAGAATTGAGTTGTGATTCCTAGTAGAGCGATTCTTGCTTATCATGTGATCCAAGTATAACAAAGCATCAATAGTGCCTAAGCGTGATTGAAAGCCAACTTGATTTGCTGATACAAGGTTGTGTTTTCTAATAAACCACATAAGACGTCTTGATATTATTTTCTCCAATAGCTTTGTTACGCAGGGTAGCAGAGATATGGGGCGGTAAGAGTCAATGTTCTCGATCGGCTTAGCAGCCTTTCAAACACCGCTATCAAAGATTTTGTTGAATAATTTTAGAATCCGTATTTTAAGTATAGTGGGAGTGTATTTCAGCATTGGCTATGAGATTTTGTCCAATGCCGGAGTTTTGCCTGTACTGGTATTTAGGCTGTGGTAAAACTCTTGCAAATTAAATGGTTTATCAATTTCCCTGGATTTATTGTTGTTTGAAATTATCAGTGTAGAACTGAGGATAGATTGTTTGGCTTGTTTGAAATCATGTGGGAAGGTGGAGTCTTTGGAGCTGTCCGACCAGTATTTGGCGAAATATTCAGCAATGTCACAAGGAGATGTTATGCTTATGCCATTAACTGAGATTGTAGTTATAGTGTGTGGTATATAGTTCCTGCTTAACTTACGTAGATTACACCACAGAATTGCTGATGGGGTAGAGGTATTTTTAGAGGGCTTTTTAGCCCTGTTAAAAATTGAGTTCTTCCTTTTGTATTCGAAAAGGTTTTCTATTGTCATGTTACGTCTAAATTTCTTCCAACAACTTTGTTTCTTATTTCTAGTCTGTTGTAATTCACTGGACCACCATGGCACATACTTGGTCCTTTTTTTAAAATGGGTTTGGGGGATCGTCTCGTTTGCAGAGGCAAAAATAATCTTTCTTATTTGAGCTACCTCATGGTTAATATTTTCGGAGGAGGGAAATTTTCCGTTCAAGTATGTCATGATATAGTTGCCAGCCGGCTTTGTTGGTGTTAAATTTTGTTTGATGGACGTATGTTGTCTAGTGATTGATGAGGAGTTGGGTCAAGATAGGGTTATGGTCACTGTTGTGAAGGTCATCCAGAATTGACCAACTACACATTGGCGTAATGTATGAGGAAACTATTGACAAGTCAATGTGCGCAAGAGTGTTGTGGGTGCTAAGATGGGTAGGACTACCGTCATTAAGTATTGAGAAGTTTGAGTTAATTAAGAAGTTTTCTATCGTCTTCTCTGGGATTACGCTTTGAAGAATCCTAAAGAGGGCTCCATGCGTTAAAATCCCCCATCATGAATAAAGGTGATGTAGAATTCAGTTTGATGTGGTAGAGGTCTGATATTAAAATATTGTCTTGTGGAGGTATGTATATGGAAAAGATGGAGAATGTTAAGGATAGATTTATCTCCAGTCCAACTATATTTCGAGGTGAGGATATATTAATTATTTTATGTGGTATATTCTTCTTCATAAGAATTACTACACCTTGTTTACATGTTGAGTTGCGATTTACGAAGTAACCAGCATATTGTCTGGGTACTGTTCTGTTTTTACTATAGTTTGGACAGTGAGTTTCTTGTAGACGTATTATCTCAGGTGATTTTTCCGTTATTAAAAGTTGTAAGTTAGTGAAGTTATTGTGGTATCCTCGAATATTCCACTGAAGAATATTCATAACCATAAATTAATAAATGAAATGAGATAATACACTTAATTTTGCGTATTTTTCAGGTAAGTACGCATTAAAGCGATGGAAATACTGAAGTTCAGCTCAAAATGTCTTGACACGATTCAGATTCGCTGTCTGTATTCATAAACTCCACATTATCAGATTTAGGTTTTGATAGATTAGTGAGAGAATGTAGTTCCTTAAATTTCACGTGAGTTCGGTTTGGGTAATTGTTCTGCAATCCCGATGTTCTTTCAGTAATTTTTTAGAAGTTGTAGGAATTGAGTCTATAGATTTTTTCTTGATAAAATTTGTATTTTCATAGGTTTTGGTTTTTTAATGTTGTTTTGTTTGTTATTTCTTCTGTTTTATTTGTTTCCATTGGTCTTCTTGTGTTTATAATTTTATGTGATTCGTGAGATTTCTTAAACTTCTTTTCGTTTTCTGTTGAATTTGTTTGCGTTGCCTGGTTTATAGCAATATTGTCCGTAGTATTGTTGTTGTTGCTCGTTGCTACTATGTTTGAGTAGGATGATTTATCATTATGTTGTTGTTTTTATTCTGCTCCTTGTGTATTGCCATTGCATCGCGCATTGTACATTTTTGTTTCGTTTTTATTTTTAACACTTCTTTTTGTTGTTGGAAGCTTTTACAGCTAAATGACGACGATGGGTGACACTCAAAACAATTAGCACAAAAAGTTCTGTCACATTTTTCTGGGGAGTGTGGTGGTAAATTGCAATTTACGCACAAGTAGGATTTTTGCAGCGGTTTAATGTATGCCCAAGCAGCTGGCAATTTTTGCAGCGCATTGGGTTGGGAATATATTCCCTAACCTTCACCTTGTACCATGAGACATTAATTATTTCGGGCAGATTGTATAGGTCGAAAGTAAGGAGAATTACTCCAGTAAAGGATTTTTCCCCATCTACCGTTCTTACATACCTATAGATACTGGTTACTCCTTGTGAGCTAAGCTCCTCAACAATCTTCTTATCCGAGATCTTGTTCAAGTAAGGGGCGAATATTGTCCCTTTTGTAGCATTTAAATGATCATGTAACTTACATGTTATGGTTCATAGTCCGAAAAATTCTTTCGTCTCGAAGAATTTTCTTGCCGTTGTCGTATCCTTGACAAGCAGTAGAAGTTTACCATCCCGGAGCTGAGAAAACGAAATTATATATTTACTAATTAAGTAAACAGCTCTATGCAGAGCAAAGCACGAGTATTCGAAAAGTGTTTTTTTTATCGTCCGTAGAAGCGATAACAATGTATTTGGGGTTTGGAGTTTTTGCTGTGGAAGTGAAGGGAAGTCTATAGGAGAACCTCCTCTGTTCCGCTTTTTCCTTTTACCTTGTGGGAGACCATCAGAAGACAGTAAGGCAAACTGATAGTCCCCTCTCAAGAGGGCCCCAGGGAGCATCACTGATATTAATATTAGTCACTGAAGTATCAAATAATGTTATTACAACGAAGAGAGGAGAACAAATTATTCTCTAGATGTTTTATTGTTTTGGCCTTGCTGTTACAAGACAGAGAAAACGACAACGAAACATAAATGCGCGACGGGATAACTAGGGCAAGTTGTCACGTTGACTGCTAGTCGGGGACTGTCTCTAATAAATAAAAACAACACATTTACAGAAATAGCAGCTGGCATGAGTTTATAAAGAAGTTGCCAGTAGGTAGAAAATAATTTTGGCTGCTGACAACAGCAATCAAGGAAAAAAAAATAACGCATTGAGCTACTTAACGACAGATGGCGCGCATGTACACAATTGTAAAGAAAAGGCAAACATAATCGCGAACAGTTTCGAAAGTTATCACAAAACAACATATAATATGCCATCTAGAAAAGATAAAGCTGTAAGAAAACATGTTGAGTGGTTAATAACCCAAACAATACCTCGAAACACAGAGCAGTATCTAACACCAAATACTGAAGTAACAATGCTTATTAAAACGTTGAAAAAATCCAAAGCACCTGGTTTGGACGGAATAAATGTCATTATGTTAAAAAATATGACAGATAAGTTTTACACCGTAATTACAAAAGTTTTTAACTCTTGTTTAACAAATGGATATATTCCAAAGCATTTTAAAACAGCAAAAGTAATGCCGATACTTAAGCCAAAGAATGATACCAGATTGCCAAATAACTACAGGCCTATAAGTATGCTAAGTTGCCTTGGTAAAGTATTTGAAAAAATCATACTGAACAAACTCAACGAGTTCACTGAGGATAGTAATATACATAATACTAGATGAACAATTTGGTTTTAGAAAACAGCATTCGACAGTACACCAAGTAGAACGAATCGTAAAACTTATATCAAGTAATAAAAACCAGCGTAGAAGTACAGAAATTGTTTTTCTGGACATAGAAAAAACTTTTGATTCTATATGGCATGATGGGCTAGTATATAAATTTAATATGTTTGGATACCCAGTCTATTTGCAAAAGATCATACAAAGTTTTTTGAACGAAGGAACATGCGTTGTAAATGTAGAGAATGAACTTTATTCTCCGCGGCTCATTCCTGCAGGACTACCAAGGGATCGCGGAATTTAATCGCCTACATTATACTCAATTTTCAACTCGGATTTCAAAATATTAAGAGAACAGTCAGCTGCATTATACGCTATTATCAAGAAAATGAAAAATGTGCTGTTACACGCTGAAAAATACTTCTCTAAGTGGAAAGTTAAGACTAATGAAGCAAAGACACAAGCTATAATTTTTCCGTTCAACAAATCACCTAAAAGATTATTTGGGAATAGGACTCGATAAAAAGCTTACGTTTAAACATCATAACATCATCGTGCGAAAAAGCTGTCCGATGTGAAGAGCTCTGTTTCCTTTACTAAGCCGAAGGTCAACTCTAAATAGGAAAAACAAAATATTGCTCTACAGAATGTGTATACGGCCAATTATGACATATGGATGTCAAGTGTGGTCAAAAAGATGTGCCAAAACATATTTGAAAAAGCTCCAGGTCATACAAAAGATTATATTCAACCTACCGAGACGATACTCAACAAATAGATTCCATAGAATATACCAACAGGAAATGTTTGTAAGAGTGATCAATAATATCACACAAAGATTTGAAACCCGCAACAGGATTTCAAATTCTGCCTTGATAAGAAATTTGTAATATTATTTTCTTCTCCAACTTTATATAAAGTTGACAGAAGACTTAATGTAAAAATTTCTCTTAATTCATATTAGGTTTTGTATCTATCTTTTTCCTTATAATGTAAATAAAATCTTTTAAATGTCTATTTTAAGTTAATTCTAAATCATTTATATTTGTTCTAATACTAATGTAGTAATAACTCAAATTAGATTAAAATAAATAAATAAAAAAAACAGTTCAACGTTATGAAACAAAAGGTTTTTTACTGCGTTTTTAAAAGTCGAGAGCACTGAGATATCTTTTAAGCGATCAGGGGCCAAATCACAGCATTCGAAATCTAGTGCACGTTCGTGTAGAGAAAATTTTCGATGGCTGCAATTTTTTGGATCACGGTATTCGATCGTAATTTATTTTACATACTACTATTTTTTACATTGCTGTAAGAATATAACAATAAGAAAATCAAAACAAACTAGGAAAATAAAAGAAAATCTTGAAAATTTAAAATTGTGTAAAAATTAAAAATTTTGTAATTAAAATGGATCCAAATATTAGGAAATTTTATGAAAATACTTACATTTTTAATTACTTCTTTCTTTTTTTCTTGTTTTGTGTCTTTGTTTTGTTTCATGGCAAAATGCAAGAGTTTATTTATTTTCGATAGTAGATTACCAATCGAGTGCAACTTCGAGTAGATACGTTTCGATAACGACTGCCGTGATCCACGTTAACAACATTTCGATGACAAAGTACTCGATTTCGAATGCGGTAATTTGCCCCCAGGTAGTTGGTTGTACTCGATTGGACCAGCAAATCGAATCCTGTGCTTAGTAACCTCGAGCCGGCATCTGACAAAATTCAAGTCCATCGCCTGCGTAGTTGCTTTTTGCGTACGTGTACCAACGACAGAAAACTCTATAGTGCTAAAACCAAAACCTTTTAAGCTCTTAACAATAATTACTGTTTATGAAGGTCTTTTATTGGCAGTATGCTATTAGCATATCTTTTAAAAAAATCTATCGTATTATAACGTAACGGGAGATTAAAAACTATTTTCAATGCATTGTTCTGGGCTGACTGTAGCGAACGCATGGACGAGTTCGATTTAAAACCATATACTATTGGGAGATAGGTCAGGTACGATTGTATAAGAGATTGGTATATTAAAATTTTCGCTTTAGAGTTTAGTTTGTTTCTAAATTTGTACAAAATACCAATTACAGATGAAACTTTGGACTTTAAGTAACTAATGATCCTCCCATGAAAGATTGCGAGTTAATAGCATTCTGATTCATTGATTATTTCACCATCAATGTAGACACTCATTTCCTGATCACTTCTTTTTTAAATATGGCCTAAAACGAAAAAATTTAGTTTTCCGTGCGTTAAGGATTAACTTATAATATCTTAGAAACTCAGATAATATTGCAGCTCATACTCAATTTGATTTCTAAGTACTTCTTCATATTTTTAATTGTACAGCAGGCAAATATCATCAGCGAACATAAAAAGTTTTCCATTAAATGATACATTATTCTTGACGTCGTTCCTTGAAGAACGCCACAAACTACACCAATATCAGAACATCAATATAACGCTTAGCACCACAACCAACAGTTCTTGTTAATAGCTTATCAATATCATCAGATCTGAACGAAATTTTTTGTTTTTTTTTCCATAAATATTTCCTCGTTTGGCATAAACAAATTTTTTTTCTTTTTGTTTGTATTTTATTTATTTTGCAATCTATCTTATATTGATATAATAAGCAAAATTAATGACATTTATGTTGAGTTACACATATAAAAACATATAAACCTATACAAATATTCCAAATTTAACAGAAAAAAAAATACAGATTTAGTCTATCTTATATTTACAATAACAACAACTTAGGTTATAGTAATTATTAAATTTAAAGTTTTAGCATTAAGTTAAAAGAAAACAATAAAAAAAACAAAAGATAATAATAAGAAAGAGATTGATTTAGATAAAAAAAATTAACTGCTGAAAGGTAGATCTAACACATGGTCTCTTTTAAGTCTTCGTATTTCATCAGTATCGTCTAATAACACAATAGCCAGAGGATTTACATGATTGCTTAGTCTTTTCAAATATTTTTCGCTGTATGAATTTATTACCTCTTTAACAGTTTGTATATTTAGATCGTTATGTATGGCATCGTTGGAAATATACCAAGGAGATTGAACAATAAGCCTTATGGTTTTTGACTGGTATCTTTGCAATATTTCTATATTTGAGGCACTTGCTGTTCCCCAAAGTTGAACTCCATAAGTCCATATAGGCTTTAAAATAGCTTTATAAAGTTTCAGTTTGTTTTCCAGACATAGTTGAGATTTTGGACCAATTAACCAGTTAAGTTTCCTATTTGTAATATTTAATTGTTGCCGTTTTATTTTTATGTGTTCTTTCCATGTTAGTCGACGATCCATATATAAGCCGAGATATCTATAAACAAATTTAAAACCAACTTCTTTCACTCACTTCATTTTCTTGCATATAAAATCGTTCACAAAAACATTTTTAAATTCAGGTATTTGTTTTAATTTAGACTTGTCGGTTTACGGTTTAAGAAATATACATCTTCTAAATCAATGTTAAAAATGTTTCCACCTATATTCTCCGCAATGTACAACAGTCCATTATCTACACTCAACTTGTCATAATTTTTAACTTCGTTTATAATGCAGTCCGTTTGTACCAAATGCCAACAATTGCACTGAATTAACTGCGAGATTCAGTCGTTATTTTAAAGAATAGAATTCAATTTACATTTTTACGATTATATACATATAAGTTAACGAACCTGGGGGCATACTTTTTTCGTTAACTTCATTCAATATTTTTATTTAGTTGTTGCGTTAATTTTTTTTCCATATTAAATATTTGCACAGCAGTTGCTTAAAAACGAAAAGAAGCAACGGCAATGGCCGGACTATGTATTAATAATTTTATATTTAAGATTTGAATAATATATGTTAGTTTGATTTAAAATAAAAGATCTAGTAAATAGTATATCAGAAAAAAAAAATATTTATGGGAAGACCAAATGTCAAATGAATATTTTTAGAGGTAAAACAATCAGCACCTTCAATAAAATAATCTGCGATTTTTTATTTATTTTTATTATTTCAATATTTAATTCGTACATAAATTATATACGCGTCAGCGACAAAATGGCTTTATAGAGGCAAAACTGGGAACAAAAACTTAAGAAATAATATTTATTGATAAAATAATTGATACAATATTTTACATGAAATATATATATGTATGTACGTATAATGTAAACATATGTACAGCTGTTCTTTTCTACAAACAAAATTATATAAAAATTTTTGCATTGTGCATTTAAATAAAATAAAAAGTTAAACCTAAATGGTTTCAAAACGGAAAAGATTTTGGGGCAGTAACCCAAAATTTAAAGTTACGAAAACTTCGAGTACTTTCGCCAATAGATTTCAAGTGTTATCTGACATGGAAGACGAGGATGCGTCAAGAGTGTCCAACAATGTTTCTGAAAATAAACCGATGAGAGTCCCCCCAATTATTGTGGACAACGGCCATAGCTTTACTTCAGTGTTCAAATTACTAGGAGAAAGTTGTAAATATAAGAGGGTGTCAATTAGAACAAGAGTCGTGGCTAACTCCATGCGCGATTATGAATGTGCTCTTGAAAAACTGAAAACGACTAAGATGAAATATTTCAACCACGCGATTAAGGACAATAATAAATTCAAGCTAGTGTTATTTGGTTTACCTCAAGTAAGCATTGCGACCATGAAGGGCGATTTTAAACATACTTTTAACATCGAATCAGTTAGCATAAAAGAAATAAACACCTCCCGATACTGGAATTTAACCGCGAGCAGATTACTAAAAAAGAGATAATTAAAATTAAATCTGTCCATTGGAGAAACCCTCTTCGGCGCTCAAGAGGTCCAACGCAATGCTCCAAATGTGCGATGTATGGTCACGGAGCATCAAATTGCCACAGAGAAACATGAAAAACGTGAATCATCGTGCGGATGATCCGCAGTGTCCAGCACGAAAAGAATATTTGGCGATTCGACAAAAAGTGACCATCAAGGGGCGTCCAACAATAATAAAACAACGCAACGATATACATCTTTTTTCTTCGATTGAAAATTTGCATGAGATAAGACCTGAACAGAATCCCGTTTTAAATAAAAATCCAGGTAAAGATACTGGCAGATTATCACATGCTAAAATAGCTAGCACAAGCCACAAAACTGTGTAAAGTGATAATCTGTCAAATGAACGAATACTATATATTTACTTCGAAGCCATTAATGCTTTGGAAAAATGTAAGACTAAATACGACAAATTGAGAGTTCTCGGTAACATGCTTAGGCATGTTATATAAACCCCTGTTAACACGATGGATATTCTACATCTAATGCATTGGAATGTTCAAGGTCTGACAACCTCCACTGCTATTATAGAATTAGAACAAGTTCTACAACAAAAACAAATAGATATAGTTTTCATAAATGAAATATTTTTTAAACCGCAACATGTATTTAAACTTAGAAATTTGAAAGTACATAGAGAGGACCATAACACACATGGTGGTGGCGTTCTAATCGGAGTTAGAAATAATATTCCCCACGAACGTATTTCAAAACTCACAACATCCTCAATGGAAAACGTTTCCATAATAATTAAAATACACAATAGGCCAATAAGATTTACGTTTATTTACTGTCCAAAATACACGAATGATTTTATGAATGATATGGATAAAATAACCAGATCTGCTTCAGATTTCTTCATCATTGGGGATTTCAATGCCCAGCATACGAGCTCGAATTGCCACCACAATAATACAGCTGGTAACAGTCTTTATAACCACCAACTAAACGGTCAATATTACATTTTTTCGCCCAACACTCTTACTCGATTTAGTCAAATATCACAAAACAACATATAATATGCCATCTAGAAAAGATAAAGCTGTAAGAAAACATGTTGAGTGGTTAATAACCCAAACAATACCTCGAAGTACAGAGCAGTATCTAACAACAAATACTGAAGTAATAATGCTTATTAAAACGTTGAAAAAATCCAAAGCACCTGCTTTGGACGGAATAAATGTCATTATGTTAAAAAATATGACAGATAAGTTTTACACCGTAATTACAAAAGTTTTTAACTCTTGTTTAACAAATGGATATATTCCAAAGCATTTTAAAACAGCAAAAGTAATGCCGATACTTAAGCCAAAGAATGATACCAGATTGCCAAATAACTACAGGCCTATAAGTATGCTAAGTTGCCTTGATAAAGTATTTGAAAAAATCATACTGAACAAACTGAACGAGTTCACTGAGGATAGTAATATACATAATACTAGATGAACAATTTGGTTTTAGAAAACAGCATTCGACAGTACACCAAGTAGAACGAATCGTAAAACTTATATCAAGTAATAAAAACCAGCGTAGAAGTACAGAAATTGTTTTTCTGGACATAGAAAAAGCTTTTGATTCTATATGGCATGATGGGCTAGTATATAAATTTAATATGTTTGGATACCCAGTCTATTTGCAAAAGATCATACAAAGTTTTTTGAACGAAGGAACATGCGTTGTAAATGTAGAGAATGAACTTTATTCTCCGCGGCTCATTCCTGCAGGACTACCACAAGGATCAATTTTATCGCCTCAATTTTCATCTCGGATTTCAAAATATTAAGAGAACAGTCAGCTGCATTATAAGCTATTATCAAGAAAATGAAAAATGTGCTGTTACACGCTGAAAAATACTTCTCTAAGTGGAAAATTAAGACTAATGAAGCAAAGACACAAGCTATAATTTTTCCAATCAACAAATCACCTAAAAGAACGCCTACTCTCGCTTTACCTCTTGGTGCAACAGAAATACCTCTCAGAGAAACTGTGAAATATTTGGGAATAGGGCTCGATAAAAAGCTTACGTTTAAACATCATAACATCATCGTGCGAAAAAGCTGTCCGATGTGAAGAGCTCTGTTTCCTTTACTAAGCCGAAGGTCAACTCTAAATAGGAAAAACAAAATATTGCTCTACAGAATGTGTATACGGCCAATTATGACATATGGATGTCAAGTGTGGTCAAAAAGATGTGCCAAAACATATTTGAAAAAGCTCCAGGTCATACAAAAGATTATATTCAACCTACCGAGACGATACTCAACAAATAGATTCCATAGAATATACCAACAGGAAATGTTTGTAAGAGTGATCAATAATATCACACAAAGATTTGAAACCCGCAACAGGATTTCAAATTCTGCCTTGATAAGAAATTTGTAATATTATTTTCTTCTCCAACTTTATATAAAGTTGACAGAAGACTTAATGTAAAAATTTCTCTTAATTCATATTAGGTTTTGTATCTATCTTTTTCCTTATAATGTAAATAAAATCTTTTAAATGTCTATTTTAAGTTAATTCTAAATCATTTATATTTGTTCTAATACTAATGTAGTAATAACTCAAATTAGATTAAAATAAATAAATAAAAAAAACAGTTCAACGTTATGAAACAAAAGGTTTTTTACTGCGTTTTTAAAAGTCGAGAGCACTGAGATATCTTTTAAGCGATCAGGGGCCAAATCACAGCATTCGAAATCTAGTGCACGTTCGTGTAGAGAAAATTTTCGATGGCTGCAATTTTTTGGATCACGGTATTCGATCGTAATTTATTTTACATACTACTATTTTTTACATTGCTGTAAGAATATAACAATAAGAAAATCAAAACAAACTAGGAAAATAAAAGAAAATCTTGAAAATTTAAAATTGTGTAAAAATTAAAAATTTTGTAATTAAAATGGATCCAAATATTAGGAAATTTTATGAAAATACTTACATTTTTAATTACTTCTTTCTTTTTTTCTTGTTTTGTGTCTTTGTTTTGTTTCATGGCAAAATGCAAGAGTTTATTTATTTTCGATAGTAGATTACCAATCGAGTGCAACTTCGAGTAGATACGTTTCGATAACGACTGCCGTGATCCACGTTAACAACATTTCGATGACAAAGTACTCGATTTCGAATGCGGTAATTTGCCCCCAGGTAGTTGGTTGTACTCGATTGGACCAGCAAATCGAATCCTGTGCTTAGCAACCTCGAGCCGGCATCTGACAAAATTCAAGTCCATCGCCTGCGTAGTTGCTTTTTGCGTACGTGTACCAACGACAGAAAACTCTATAGTGCTAAAACCAAAACCTTTTAAGCTCTTAACAATAATTACTGTTTATGAAGGTCTTTTATTGGCAGTATGCTATTAGCATATCTTTTAAAAAAATCTATCGTATTATAACGTAACGGGAGATTAAAAACTATTTTCAATGCATTGTTCTGGGCTGACTGTAGCGAACGCATGGACGAGTTCGATTTAAAACCATATACTATTGGGAGATAGGTCAGGTACGATTGTATAAGAGATTGGTATATTAAAATTTTCGCTTTAGAGTTTAGTTTGTTTCTAAATTTGTACAAAATACCAATTACAGGTGAAACTTTGGACTTTAAGTAACTAACGATCCTCCCATGAAAGATTGCGAGTTAATAGCATTCTGATTCATTGATTATTTCACCATCAATGTAGACACTCATTTCCTGATCATTTCTTTTTTAAATATGGCCTAAAACGAAAAAATTTAGTTTTCCGTGCGTTAAGGATTAACTTATTATATCTTAGAAACTCAGATAATATTGCAGCTCATACTCAATTTGATTTCTAAGTACTTCTTCATATTTTTAATTGTACAGCAGGCAAATATCATCAGCGAACATAAAAAGTTTTCCATTAAATGATACATTATTCTTGACGTCGTTCCTTGAAGAACGCCACAAACTACACCAACATCAGAACATCAATATAACGCTTAGCACCACAACCAACAGTTCTTGTTAATAGCTTATCAATATCATCAGATCTGAACGAAATTTTTTGTTTTTTTTTTTCCATAAATATTTCCTCGTTTGGCATAAACAAATTTTTTTTCTTTTTGTTTGTATTTTATTTATTTTGCAATCTATCTTATATTGATATAATAAGCAAAATTTATGACATTTATGTTGAGTTACACATATAAAAACATATAAACCTATACAAATATTCCAAATTTAACAGAAAAAAAAATACAGATTTAGTCTTATATCTTTAGTCTTTATCTTATATTTACAATAACAACAACTTAGGTTATAGTAATTATTAAATTTAAAGTTTTAGCATTAAGTTAAAAGAAAAGAATAAAAAAAACAAAAGATAATAATAAGAAAAAGATTGATTTAGATAAAAAAAAAAAAATTAACTTCTGAAAGGTAGATCTAACACATGGTATCTTTTAAGTCTTCGTATTTCATAAGTATCGTCTAATAACACAATAGCCAGAGGATTTACATGATTGCTTAGTATTTTTAAATATTTTTCGCTGTATGAATTTATTACCTCTTTAACAGTTTGTATATTTAGATCGTTATGTATGGCATCGTTGGAAATATACCAAGGAGATTGAACAATAAGCCTTATGGTTTTTGACTGGTATCTTTCCAATATTTCTATATTTGAGGCACTTGCTGTTCCCCAAAGTTGAACTCCATAAGTCCATATAGGCTTTAAAATAGCTTTATAAAGTTTCAGTTTGTTTTCCAGACATAGTTGAGATTTTGGACCAATTAACCAGTTAAGTTTCCTATTTGTAATATTTAATTGCTGCCGTTTTATTTTTATGTGTTCTTTCCATGTTAGTCGACGATCCATATATAAGCCGAGATATCTATAAACAAATTTAAAACCAACTTCTTTCACTCACTTCATTTTCTTGCATATAAAATCGTTCACAAAAACATTTTTAAATTCAGGTATTTGTTTTAATTTAGACTTGTCGGTTTACGGTTTAAGAAATATACATCTTCTAAATCAATGTTACAAATGTTTCCACCTATATTCTCCGCAATGTACAACAGTCCATTATCTACACTCAACTTGTCATAATTTTTAACTCCGTTTATAATGCAGTCCGTTTGTACCAAATGCCAACAATTGCACTGAATTAACTGCGAGATTCAGTCGTTATTTTAAAGAATAGAATTCAATTTACATTTTTACGCACATACACATATAAGTTAACGAACCTGGGGGCATACTTTTTTCGTTAACTTCATTGAATATTTTTATTTAGTTGTTGCGTTAATTTTTTTTCCATATTAAATATTTGCACAGCAGTTGCTTAAAAACGAAAAGAAGCAACGGCAATGGCCGGACTATGTATTAATAATTTTATATTTAAGATTTGAATAATATATGTTAGTTTGATTTAAAATAAAAGATCTAGTAAATAGTATATCAGAAAAAAAAAATATTTATGGGAAGACCAAATGTCAAATGAATATTTTTAGAGGTAAAACAATCAGCACCTTCAATAAAATAATCTGCGATTTTTTATTTATTTTTATTATTTCAATATTTAATTCGTACATAAATTATATACGGGTCAGCGACAAAATGGCTTTATAGAGGCAAAACTGGGAACAAAAACTTAAGAAATAATATTTATTGATAAAATAATTGATACAATATTTTACATGAAATATATATATGTATGTACGTATAATGTAAACATATGTATGTACATCAATTTCCTTTTTTCATTTTTGCCTTATATTTTTGATTTACAAGAAGCAGTTCAACCAGTTGTTTGCAGGCTTTTGAAGTAATCACAAAGGTTTTTCAAAATCAGCTGTTCTTTTCTACAAACAAAATTATATAAAAATTTTTGCATTGTGCACTTAAATAAAATAAAAAGTTAAACCTAAATGGTTTCAAAACGGAAAAGATTTTGGGGCAGTAACCCAAAATTTAAAGTTACGAAAGCTTCGAGTACTTTCGCCAATAGATTTCAAGTGTTATCTGACATGGAAGACGAGGATGCGTCAAGAGTGTCCAACAATGTTTCTGAAAATAAACCGATGAGAGTCCCCCCAATTATTGTGGACAACGGCCATAGCTTTACTTCAGTGTTCAAATTACTAGGAGAAAGTTGTAAATATAAGAGGGTGTCAATTAGAACAAAAGTCGTGGCTAACTCCATGCGCGATTATGAATGTGCTCTTGAAAAACTGAAAACGACTAACATGAAATATTTCAACCACGCGATTAAGGACAATAATAAATTCAAGCTAGTGTTATTTGGTTTACCTCAAGTAAGCATTGCGACCATGAAGGGCGATTTTAAACATACTTTTAACATCGAATCAGTTAGCATAAAAGAAATAAACACCTCCCGATACTGGAATTTAACCGCGAGCAGATTACTAAAAAAGAGATAATTAAAATTAAATCTGTCCATTGGAGAAACCCTCTTCGGCGCTCAAGAGGTCCAACGCAATGCTCCAAATGTGCGATGTATGGTCACGGAGCATCAAATTGCCACAGAGAAACATGAAAAACGTGAATCATCGTGCGGATGATCCGCAGTGTCCAGCACGAAAAGAATATTTAGCGATTCGACAAAAAGTGACCATCAAGGGGCGTCAAACAATAATAAAACAACGCAACGATATACATCTTTTTTCTTCGATTGAAGATTTGCATGAGATAAGACCTGAACAGAATCCCGTTTTAAATAAAAATCCAGGTAAAGATACTGGCAGATTATCATATGCTAAAATAGCTAGCACAAGCCACAAAACTGTGTAAAGTGATAATCTGTCAAATGAACAAATACTATATATTTACTTCGAAGCCATTAATGCTTTGGAAAAATGTAAAACTAAATACGACAAATTGAGAGTTCTCGGTAACATGCTTAGGCATGTTATATAAACCCCTGTTAACACGATGGATTTTTTACATCTAATGCATTGGAATGCTCAAGGTCTGACAACCTCCACTGCTATTATAGAATTAGAACAAGTTCTACAACAAAAACAAATAGATATAGTTTTCATAATTGAAATATTTCTTAAACCGCAACATGTATTTAAACTTAGAAATTTGAAAGTACATAGAGAGGACCATAACACACATGGTGGTGGCGTTCTAATCGGAGTTAGAAATAATATTCCCCACGAACGTATTTCAAAACTCCCAACATCCTCAATGGAAAACGTTTCCATAATAATTAAAATACACAATAGGCCAATAAGATTTACGTTTATTTACTGTCCAAAATACACGAATGATTTTATGAATGATATGGATAAAATAACCAGATCTGCTTCAGATTTCTTCATCTTTGGGGATTTCAATGCCCAGCATACGAGCTCGAATTGCCACCACAATAATACAGCTGGTAACAGTCTTTATAACCACCAACTAAACGGTCAATATTACATTTTTTCGCCCAACACTTTTACTCGATTTAGTCAAATATCACAAAACAACATATAATATGCCATCTAGAAAAGATAAAGCTGTAAGAAAACATGTTGAGTGGTTAATAACCCAAACAATACCTCGAAGTACAGAGCAGTATCTAACAACAAATACTGAAGTAATAATGCTTATTAAAACGTTGAAAAAATCCAAAGCACCTGGTTTGGACGGAATAAATGTCATTATGTTAAAAAATATGACAGATAAGTTTTACACCGTAATTACAAAAGTTTTTAACTCTTGTTTAACAAATGGATATATTCCAAAGCATTTTAAAACAGCAAAAGTAATGCCGATACTTAAGCCAAAGAATGATACCAGATTGCCAAATAACTACAGGCCTATAAGTATGCTAAGTTGATAAAGTATTTGAAAAAATCATACTGAACAAACTGAACGAGTTCACTGAGGATAGTAATATACATAATACTAGATGAACAATTTGGTTTTAGACCAAATTTGGTTTTTAACAGCATTCGACAGTACACCAAGTAGAACGAATCGTAAAACTTATATCAAGTAATAAAAACCAGCGTAGAAGTACAGAAATTGTTTTTCTGGACATAGAAAAAACTTTTGATTCTATATGGCATGATGGGCTAGTATATAAACTTAATATGTTTGGATACCCAGTCTATTTGCAAAAGATCATACAAAGTTTTTTGAACGAAGGAACATGCGTTGTAAATGTAGAGAATGAACTTTATTCTCCGCGGCTCATTCCTGCAGGACTACCACAAGGATCAATTTTATCGCCTACATTATACTCAATTTTCAACTCGGATTTCAAAATATTAAGAGAACAGTCAGCTGCATTATACGCTATTATCAAGAAAATGAAAAATGTGCTGTTACACGCTGAAAAATACTTCTCTAAGTGGAAAATTAAGACTAATGAAGCAAAGACACAAGCTATAATTTTTCCAATCAACAAATCACCTAAACGATTATTTGGGAATAGGACTCGATAAAAAGCTTACGTTTAAACATCATAACATCATCGTGCGAAAAAGCTGTCCGATGTGAAGAGCTCTGTTTCCTTTACTAAGCCGAAGGTCAACTCTAAATAGGAAAAACAAAATATTGCTCTACAGAATGTGTATACGGCCAATTATGACATATGGATGTCAAGTGTGGTCAAAAAGATGTGCCAAAACATATTTGAAAAAGCTCCAGGTCATACAAAAGATTATATTCAACCTACCGAGACGATACTCAACAAATAGATTCCATAGAATATACCAACAGGAAATGTTTGTAAGAGTAATCAATAATATCACACAAAGATTTGAAACCCGCAACAGGATTTCAAATTCTGCCTTGATAAGAAATTTGTAATATTATTTTCTTCTCCAACTTTATATAAAGTTGACAGAAGACTTAATGTAAAAATTTCTCTTAATTCATATTAGGTTTTTTATCTATCTTTTTCCTTATAATGTAAATAAAATCTTTTAAATGTCTATTTTAAGTTAATTCTAAATCATTTATATTTGTTCTAATACTAATGTAGTAATAACTCAAATTAGATTAAAATAAATAAATAAAAAAATCAGTTCAACGTTATGAAACAAAAGGTTTTTTACTGCGTTTTTAAAAGTAGAGAGCTCTGAGATATCTTTTAAGCGATCAGGGGCCAAATCACAGCATTCGAAATCTAGTGCACGTTTGTGTAGAAAAAATTTTCGATGGCTGCAATTTTTTGGATCACGGTATTCGATCGTAATTTATTTTACATACTACTATTTTTTACATTGCTGTAAGAATATAACAATAAGAAAATCAAAACAAACTAGGAAAATAAAAGAAAATCTTGAAAATTTAAAATTGTGTAAAAATTAAAAATTTTGTAATTAAAATGGATCCAAATATTAGGAAATTTTATGAAAATACTTACATTTTTAATTACTTCTTTCTTTTTTTCTTGTTTTGTGTCTTTGTTTTGTTTCGTGGCAAAATGCAAGAGTTTATTTATTTTCGATAGTAGATTACCAATCGAGTGCAACTTCGAGTAGATACGTTTCGATAACGACTGCCGTGATCCACGTTAACAACATTTCGATGACAAAGTACTCGATTTCGAATGCGGTAATTTGCCCCCAGGTAGTTGGTTGTACTCGATTGGACCAGCAAATCGAATCCTGTGCTTAGTAACCTCGAGCCGGCATCTGACAAAATTCAAGTCCATCGCCTGCGTAGTTGCTTTTTGCGTACGTGTACCAACGACAGAAAACTCTATAGTGCTAAAACCAAAACCTTTTAAGCTCTTAACAATAATTACTGTTTATGAAGGTCTTTTATTGGCAGTATGCTATTAGCATATCTTTTAAAAAAATCTATCGTATTATAACGTAACGGGAGATTAAAAACTATTTTCAATGCATTGTTCTGGGCTGACTGTAGCGAACGCATGGACGAGTTCGATTTAAAACCATATACTATTGGGAGATAGGTCAGGTACGATTGTATAAGAGATTGGTATATTAAAATTTTCGCTTTAGAGTTTAGTTTGTTTCTAAATTTGTACAAAATACCAATTACAGATGAAACTTTGGACTTTAAGTAACTAATGATCCTCCCATGAAAGATTGCGAGTTAATAGCATTCTGATTCATTGATTATTTCACCATCAATGTAGACACTCATTTCCTGATCATTTCTTTTTTAAATATGACCTAAAACGAAAAAATTTAGTTTTCCGTGCGTTAAGGATTAACTTATTATATCTTAGAAACTCAGATAATATTGCAGCTCATACTCAATTTGATTTCTAAGTACTTCTTCATATTTTTAATTGTACAGCAGGCAAATATCATCAGCGAACATAAAAAGTTTTCCATTAAATGATACATTATTCTTGACGTCGTTCTTTGAGGAACGCCACAAACTACACCAATATCAGAACATCAATATAACGCTTAGCACCACAACCAACAGTTCTTCTTAATAGCTTATCAATATCATCAGATCTTAACGAAATTTTTTTTTTTAATTTTTTTGTTTTTTTTTTCCATAAATATTTCCTCGTTTGGCATAAACAAATTTTTTTTTTGTTTGTATTTTATTTATTTTGCAATCTATCTTATATTGATATAATAAGCAAAATTAATGACATTTATGTTGAGTTACATATATAAAAACATATAAACCTATACAAATATTCCAAATTTAACAGAAACAAAATACAGATTTAGTCTATCTTATATTTACAATAACAACAACTTAGGTTATAGTAATTATTAAATTTAAAGTTTTAGCATTAAGTTAAAAGAAAACAATAAAAAAACAAAAGATAATAATAAGAAAAAGATTGATTTAGATAAAAAAAAAAAAAAAAATTAACTTCTGAAAGGTAGATCTAACACATGGTATATTTTAAGTCTTCGTATTTCATAAGTATCGTCTAATAACACAATAGCCAGAGGATTTACATGATTGCTTAGTCTTTTTAAATATTTTTCGCTGTATGAATTTATTACCTCTTTAACAGTTTGTATATTTAGATCGTTATGTATGGCATCGTTGGAAATATACCAAGGAGATTGAACAATAAGCCTTATGGTTTTTGACTGGTATCTTTGCAATATTTCTATATTTGAGGCACTTGCTGTTCCCCAAAGTTGAACTCCATAAGTCCATATAGGCTTTAAAATAGCTTTATAAAGTTGCAGTTTGTTTTCCAGACATAGTTGAGATTTTGGACCAATTAACCAGTTAAGTTTCCTATTTGTAATATTTAATTGTTGCCGTTTTATTTTTATGTGTTCTTTCCATGTTAGTCGACGATCCATATATAAGCCGAGATATCTATAAACAAATTTAAAACCAACTTCTTTCACTCACTTCATTTTCTTGCATATAAAATCGTTCACAAAAACATTTTTAAATTCAGGTATTTGTTTTAATTTAGACTTGTCGGTTTACGGTTTAAGAAATATACATCTTCTAAATCAATGTTACAAATGTTTCCACCTATATTCTCCGCAATGTACAACAGTCCATTATCTACACTCAACTTGTCATAATTTTTAACTCCGTTTATAATGCAGTTCGTTTGTACCAAATGCCAACAATTGCACTGAATTAACTGCGAGATTCAGTCGTTATTTTAAAGAATAGAATTCAATTTACAATTTTACGCACATATACATATAAGTTAACGAACCTGGGGGCATAC
Organism: Epicampocera succincta; assembly: GCA_932526305.1. NCBI lineage: Eukaryota > Metazoa > Arthropoda > Insecta > Diptera > Tachinidae > Epicampocera > Epicampocera succincta. Next base: position 37,416,349 of record OW052034.1, read on the forward strand.
TTTTTTCGTTAACTTCATTGAATATTTTTATTTAGTTGTTGCTAAGTTAATTTTTTCTCCATATTAAATACTTGCATAGCAATTGCTTAAAAACGAAAAGAAGCAACGGCAATGGCCGGACTATGTATTAATAATTTTATATTTAAGATTTGAATAATATATGTCAGTTTGATTTAAAATAAAAGATCTAGTAAATAGTATATCAGAAAAAAATATTTATGGGAAGACCAAATGTCAAATGAATATTTTTAGAAGTAAAACAATCAGCACCTTCAATAAAATAATCTGCGATTTTTTATTTATTTTTATTATTTCAATATTTAATTCGTACATAAATTATATACGCGTCAGCGACAAAATGGCTTTATAGAGGCAAAACTGGGAACAAAAACTTAAGAAATAATATTTATTGATAAAATAATTGATGCAATATTTTACATGAAATATATATATGTATGTACGTATAATGTAAACATATGTATGTACATCAATTTCCTTTTTTCATTTTCGCCTTATATTTTTGATTTACAAGAAGCAGTTCAACCAGTTGTTTGCAGGCTTTTGAAGTAATCACAAAGGTTTTTCAATATCGGCTGTTCTTTTCTACAAACAAAATTATATAAAAATTTTTGCATTGTGCATTTAAATAAAATAAAAAGTTAAACCTAAATGGTTTCAGAACGGAAAAGATTTTGGGGCAGTAACCCAAAATTTAAGGTTAGGAAAACTTCGAGTACTTTCGCCAATAGATTTCAAGTGTTATCTGACATGGAAGATGAGGATGCGTCAAGAGTGACCAACAATGTTTCTGAAAATAAAACGATAAGAGGCCCCCCAATTATTGTGGACAACGGCCATAGCTTTACTTCAGTGTTCAAACTACTAGGAGAAAGTTGTAAGTATAAGAGTGTGTCAATTAGAACAAAAGTCGTTGCTAACTCCATACGTGACTACGAATGTGGTCTTGAAAAACTGAAAACGACTGACATGAAATATTTCAACCACGCGATTAAGGACAATAATAAATTCAAGCTAGTGTTATTTGGTTTACCTCAAGTAAGCATTGCGACCATGAAGGACGATTTTAAATATACTTTTAACATCGAATCAGTTAGCATAAAAGAAATAAACACCTCCCGATGCTGGAATTTAACCGCGAGCAGATTACTAAAAAAGAGATAATTAAAATTAAATCTGTCCATTGGAGAAACCCTCTTCGGCGCTCAAGAGGTCCAACGCAATGCTCCAAATGTGCGATGTATGGTCACGGAGCATCAAATTGCCACAGAGAAACATGAAAAACGTGAATCATCGTGCGGATGATCCGCAGTGTCCAGCACGAAAAGAATATTTGGCGATTCGACAAAAAGTCACCATCAAGGGGCGTCAAACAATAATAAAACAACGCAACGATATACATCTTTTTTCTTCGATTGAAGATTTGCATGAGATAAGACCTGAACAGAATCCCGTTTTAAATAAAAATCCAGGTAAAGATACTGGCAGATTATCATATGCTAAAATAGCTAGCACAAGCCACAAAACTGTGTAAAGTGATAATCTGTCAAATGAACAAATACTATATATTTACTTCGAAGCCATTAATGCTTTGGAAAAATGTAAAACTAAATACGACAAATTGAGAGTTCTCGGTAACATGCTTAGGCATGTTATATAAACCTCTGTTAACACGATGGATTTTTTACATCTAATGCATTGGAATGCTCAAGGTCTGACAACCTCCACTGCTATTATAGAATTAGAACAAGTTCTACAACAAAAACAAATAGATATAGTTTTCATAATTGAAATATTTCTTAAACCGCAACATGTATTTAAACTTAGAAATTTGAAAGTACATAGAGAGGACCATAACACACATGGTGGTGGCGTTCTAATCGGAGTTAGAAATAATATTCCCCACGAACGTATTTCAAAACTCCCAACATCCTCAATGGAAAACGTTTCCATAATAATTAAAATACACAAAAGGCCAATAAGATTTACGTTTATTTACTGTCCAAAATACACGAATGATTTTATGAATGATATGGATAAAATAACCAGATCTGCTTCAGATTTCTTCATCTTTGGGGATTTCAATGCCCAGCATACGAGCTCGAATTGCCACCACAATAATACAGCTGGTAACAGTCTTTATAACCACCAACTAAACGGTCAATATTACATTTTTTCGCCCAACACTTTTACTCGATTTAGTCAAATATCACAAAACAACATATAATATGCCATCTAGAAAAGATAAAGCTGTAAGAAAACATGTTGAGTGGTTAATAACCCAAACAATACCTCGAAGTACAGAGCAGTATCTAACAACAAATACTGAAGTAATAATGCTTATTAAAACGTTGAAAAAATCCAAAGCACCTGGTTTGGACGGAATAAATGTCATTATGTTAAAAAATATGACAGATAAGTTTTACACCGTAATTACAAAAGTTTTTAACTCTTGTTTAACAAATGGATATATTCCAAAGCATTTTAAAACAGCAAAAGTAATGCCGATACTTAAGCCAAAGAATGATACCAGATTGCCAAATAACTACAGGCCTATAAGTATGCTAAGTTGCCTTGATAAAGTATTTGAAAAAATCATACTGAACGAGTTCACTGAGGATAGTAATATACATAATACTAGATGAACAATTTGGTTTTAGACCAAATTTGGTTTTTAACAGCATTCGACAGTACACCAAGTAGAACGAATCGTAAAACTTATATCAAGTAATAAAAACCAGCGTAGAAGTACAGAAATTGTTTTTCTGGACATAGAAAAAACTTTTGATTCTATATGGCATGATGGGCTAGTATATAAACTTAATATGTTTGGATACCCAGTCTATTTGCAAAAGATCATACAAAGTTTTTTGAACGAAGGAACATGCGTTGTAAATGTAGAGAATGAACTTTATTCTCCGCGGCTCATTCCTGCAGGACTACCACAAGGATCAATTTTATCGCCTACATTATACTCAATTTTCAACTCGGATTTCAAAATATTAAGAGAACAGTCAGCTGCATTATACGCTATTATCAAGAAAATGAAAAATGTGCTGTTACACGCTGAAAAATACTTCTCTATAAAAAATAAAAAGCTTACGTTTAAACATCATAACATCATCGTGCGAAAAAGCTGTCCGATGTGAAGAGCTCTGTTTCCTTTACTAAGCCGAAGGTCAACTCTAAATAGGAAAAACAAAATATTGCTCTACAGAATGTGTATACGGCCAATTATGACATATGGATGTCAAGTGTGGTCAAAAAGATGTGCCAAAACATATTTGAAAAAGCTCCAGGTCATACAAAAGATTATATTCAACCTACCGAGACGATACTCAACAAATAGATTCCATAGAATATACCAACAGGAAATGTTTGTAAGAGTGATCAATAATATCACACAAAGATTTGAAACCCGCAACAGGATTTCAAATTCTGCCTTGATAAGAAATTTGTAATATTATTTTCTTCTCCAACTTTATATAAAGTTGACAGAAGACTTAATGTAAAAATTTCTCTTAATTCATATTAGGTTTTTTATCTATCTTTTTCCTTATAATGTAAATAAAATCTTTTAAATGTCTATTTTAAGTTAATTCTAAATCATTTATATTTGTTCTAATACTAATGTAGTAATAACTCAAATTAGATTAAAATAAATAAATAAAAAAATCAGTTCAACGTTATGAAACAAAAGGTTTTTTACTGCGTTTTTAAAAGTCGAGAGCACTGAGATATCTTTTAAGCGATCAGGGGCCAAATCACAGCATTCGAAATCTAGTGCACGTTTGTGTAGAAAAAATTTTCGATGGCTGCAATTTTTTGGATCACGGTATTCGATCGTAATTTATTTTACATACTACTATTTTTTACATTGCTGTAAGAATATAACAATAAGAAAATCAAAACAAACTAGGAAAATAAAAGAAAATCTTGAAAATTTAAAATTGTGTAAAAAATTAAAAATTTTGTAATTAAAATGGATCCAAATATTAGGAAATTTTATGAAAATACTTACATTTTTAATTACTTCTTTCTTTTTTTCTTGTTTTGTGTCTTTGTTTTGTTTCGTGGCAAAATGCAAGAGTTTATTTATTTTCGATAGTAGATTACCAATCGAGTGCAACTTCGAGTAGATACGTTTCGATAACGACTGCCGTGATCCACGTTAACAACATTTCGATGACAAAGTACTCGATTTCGAATGCGGTAATTTGCCCCCAGGTAGTTGGTTGTACTCGATTGGACCAGCAAATCGAATCCTGTGCTTAGTAACCTCGAGCCGGCATCTGACAAAATTCAAGTCCATCGCCTGCGTAGTTGCTCTTTGCGTACGTGTACCAACGACAGAAAACTCTATAGTGCTAAAACCAAAACCTTTTAAGCTCTTAACAATATTTTATTGGCAGTATGCTATTAGCATATCTTTTAAAAAAATCGATCGTATTATAACGTAACGGGAGATTAAAAAGTATTTTCAATGCATTGTTCTGGGCTGACTGTAGCGAACGCATGGACGAGTTCGATTTAAAACCATATACTATTGGGAGATAGGTCAGGTACGATTGTATAAGAGATTGGTATATTAAAATTTTCGCTTTAGAGTTTAGTTTGTTTCTAAATTTGTACAAAATACCAATTACAGGTGAAACTTTGGACTTTAAGTAACTAACGATCCTCCCATGAAAGATTGCGAGTTAATAGCATTCTGATTCATTGATTATTTCACCATCAATGTAGCCACTCATTTCCTGATCATTTCTTTTTTAAATATGACCTAAAACGAAAAAATTTAGTTTTCCGTGCGTTAAGGATTAACTTATTATATCTTAGAAACTCAGATAATATTGCAGCTCATACTCAATTTGATTTCTAAGTACTTCTTCATATTTTTAATTGTACAGCAGGCAAATATCATCAGCGAACATAAAAAGTTTTCCATTAAATGATACATTATTCTTTACGTCGTTCCTTGAGGAACGCCACAAACTACACCAATATCTTAGCACCACAACCAACAGTTCTTCTTAATAGCTTATCAATATCATCAGATCTGAACGAATTTTTTTTTTTTCCCATAAATATTTCCTCGGTTGGCATAAACAAATTTTTTTTCTTTTTGTTTGTATTTTATTTATTTTGCAATCTATCTTATATTGATATAATAAGCAAAATTAATGACATTTATGTTGAGTTACACATATAAAAACATATAAACCTATACAAATATTCCAAATTTAACAGAAAAAAAATACAGATTTAGTCTATCTTATATTTACAATAACAACAACTTAGGTTATAGTAATTATTAAATTTAAAGTTTTAGCATTAAGTTAAAAGAAAACAATAAAAAAAACAAAAGATAATAATAAGAAAAAGATTGATTTAGATAAAAAAAAAAAAATTAACTTCTGAAAGGTAGATCTAACACATGGTATCTTTTAAGTCTTCGTATTTCATAAGTATCGTCTAATAACACAATAGCCAGAGGATTTACATGATTGCTTAGTCTTTTTAAATATTTTTCGCTGTATGAATTTATTACCTCTTTAACAGTTTGTATATTTAGATCGTTATGTATGGCATCGTTGGAAATATACCAAGGAGATTGAACAATAAGCCTTATGGTTTTTGACTGGTATCTTTGCAATATTTCTATATTTGAGGCACTTGCTGTTCCCCAAAGTTGAACTCCATAAGTCCATATAGGCTTTAAAATAGCTTTATAAAGTTTCAGTTTGTTTTCCAGACTTAGTTGAGATTTTGGACCAATTAACCAGTTAAGTTTCCTATTTGTAATATTTAATTGTTGCCGTTTTATTTTTATGTGTTCTTTCCATGTTAATCGACGATCCATATATAAGCCGAGATATCTATAAACAAATTTAAAACCAACTTCTTTCACTCACTTCATTTTCTTGCATATAAAATCGTTCACAAAAACATTTTTAAATTCAGGTATTTGTTTTAATTTAGACTTGTCGGTTTACGGTTTAAGAAATATACATCTTCTAAATCAATGTTACAAATGTTTCCACCTATATTCTCCGCAATGTACAACAGTCCATTATCTACACTCAACTTGTCATAATTTTTAACTTCGTTTATAATGCAGTCCGTTTGTACCAAATGCCAACAAATGCACTGAATTAACTGCGAGATTCAGTCGTTATTTTAAAGAATAGAATTCAATTTACATTTTTACGCACATATACATATAAGTTTATTTCCATATTAAATATTTGCACAGCAGTTGCTTAAAAACGAAAAGAAGCAACGGCAATGGCCGGACTATGTATTAATAATTTTATATTTAAGATTTGAATAATATATGTTAGTTTGATTTAAAATAAAAGATCTAGTAAATAGTATATCAGAAAAAAATATTTATGGGAAGACCAAATGTCAAATGAATATTTTTAGAAGTAAAAAAATCAGCACCTTCAATAAAATAATCTGCGATTTTTTATTTATTTTTATTATTTCAATATTTAATTCGTACATAAATTATATACGCGTCAGCGACAAAATGGCTTTATAGAGGAAAAACTGGCAACAAAAACTTAAGAAATAATATTTATTGATAAAATAATTGATACAATATTTTACATGAAATATATATATGTATGTACGTATAATGTAAACATATGTATGTACATCAATTTCCTTTTTTTATTTTCGCCTTATATTTTTGATTTACAAGAAGCAGTTCAACCAGTTGTTTGCAGGCTTTTGAAGTAATCACAAAGGTTTTTCAATATCGGCTGTTCTTTTCTACAAACAAAATTATATAAAAATTTTTGCATTGTGCATTTAAATAAAATAAAAAGTTCAACCTAAATGGTTTCAAAACGGAAAAATTTTGGGGCAGTAACCCAAAATTTAAGGTTACGAAAACTTCGAGTGCTTTCGCCAATAGATTTCAAGTGTTATCTGACATGGAAGATGAGGATGCGTCAAGAGTGACCAACAATGTTTCTGAAATAAAACGATAAGAGTCCCCCCAATTATTGTGGACAACGGCCATAGCTTTACTTCAGTGTTCAAACTACTAGGAGGAAGTTGTAAGTATAAGAGTGTGTCAATTAGAACAAAAGTCGTTGCTAACTCCATACGTGACTACGAATGTGGTCTTGAAAAACTGAAAACGACTGACATGAAATATTTCAACCACGCGATTAAGGACAATAATAAATTCAAGCTAGTGTTATTTGGTTTACCTCAAGTAAGCATTGCGACCATGAAGGACGATTTTAAACATACTTTTAACATCGAATCAGTTAGCATAAAAGAAATAAACACCTCCCGATGCTGGAATTTAACCGCGAGCAGATTACTAAAAAAGAGATAATTAAAATTAAATCTGTCCATTGGAGAAACCCTCTTCGGCGCTCAAGAGGTCCAACGCAATGCTCCAAATGTGCGATGTATGGTCACGGAGCATCAAATTGCCACAGATCAGCAGTGTGCTTAGGATGTGGTGACTCACACGACTACTCAACATGCCAACTGAATAAGATTCCTCAAAAAGGTCCTGTAATCAACAAGTGTTTAAACTGTATCAAGAGAAACATGAAAAACGTGAATCATCGTGCGGATGATCCGCAGTGTCCAGCACGAAAAGAATATTTGGCGATTCGACAAAAAGTGACCATCAAGAGGCGTCCAACAATAATAAAACAACGCAACGATGTACATCTTTTTTCTTCGATTGAAGATTTGCATGAGATAAGACCTGAACAGAATCCCGTTTTAAATAAAAATCCAGGTAAAGATAGTGCCAGATTATCATATGCTAAAATAGCTAGCACAAGCCACAAAACTGTGTAAAGTGATAATCTGTCAAATGAACGAATACTATATATTTACTTCGAAGCCATTAATGCTTTGGAAAAATGTAAGACTAAATACGACAAATTGAGAGTTCTCGGTAACATGCTTAGGCATGTTATATAAACCCCTGTTAACACGATGGATTTTTTACATCTAATGCATTGGAATGTTCAAGGTCTGACAACCTCCACTGCTATTATAGAATTAGAACAAGTTCTACAACAAAAACAAATAGATATAGTTTTCATAATTGAAATATTTCTTAAACCGCAACATGTATTTAAACTTAGAAATTTGAAAGTACATAGAGAGGACCATAACACACATGGTGGTGGCGTTCTAATCGGAGTTAGAAATAATATTCCCCACGAACGTATTTCAAAACTCCCAACATCCTCAATGGAAAACGTTTCCATAATAATTAAAATACACAATAGGCTAATAAGATTTACGTTTATTAACTGTCCAAAATACACAAATGATTTTATGAATGATATGGATAAAATAACCAGATCTGCTTCAGATTTCTTCATCTTTGGGGATTTCAATGCCCAGCATACGAGCTCGAATTGCCACCACAATAATACAGCTGGTAACAGTCTTTATAACCACCAACTAAACGGTCAATATTACATTTTTTCGCCCAACACTTTTACTCGATTTAGTCAAATATCACAAAACAACATATAATATGCCATATAGAAAAGATAAAGCTGTAAGAAAACATGTTGAGTGGTTAATAACCCAAGCAATACCTCGAAGTACAGAGCAGTATCTAACAACAAATACTGAAGTAATAATGCTTATTAAAACGTTGAAAAAATCCAAAGCACCTGGTTTGGACGGAATAAATGTCATTATGTTAAAAAATATGACAGATAAGTTTTACACCGTAATTTCAAAAGTTTTTAACTCTTGTTTAACAAATGGATATATTCCAAAGCATTTTAAAACAGCAAAAGTAATGCCGATACTTAAGCCAAAGAATGATACCAGATTGCCAAATAACTACAGGCCTATAAGTATGCTAAGTTGCCTTGATAAAGTATTTGAAAAAATCATACTGAACAAACTGAACGAGTTCACTGAGGATAGTAATATACATAATACTAGATGAACAATTTGGTTTTAGAAAACAGCATTCGACAGTACACCAAGTAGAACGAATCGTAAAACTTATATCAAGTAATAAAAACCAGCGTAGAAGTACAGAAATTGTTTTTCTGGACATAGAAAAAACTTTTGATTCTATATGGCATGATGGGCCAGTATATAAATTTAATATGTTTGGATACCCAGTCTATTTGCAAAAGATCATACAAAGTTTTTTGAACGAAGGAACATGCGTTGTAAATGTAGAGAATGAACTTTATTCTCCGCGGCTCATTCCTGCAGGACTATCACAAGGATCAATTTTATCGCCTACATTATACTCAATTTTCATCTCGGATTTAAAATATTAAGAGAACAGTCAGCTGCATTATACGCTATTATCAAGAAAATGAAAAATGTGCTGTTAAACGCTGAAAAATACTTCTCTAAGTGGAAAATTAAGACTAATGAAGCAAAGACACAAGCTTTAATTTTTCCGTTCAACAAATCACCTAAAAGAACACCTACTCTCGCTTTACCTCTTGGTGCAACAGAAATACCTCTCAGAGAAACTGTGAAATATTTGGGAATAGGGCTCGATAAAAAGCTTACGTTTAAACATCATAACATCATCGTGCGAAAAAGCTGTCCGATGTGAAGAGCTCTGTTTCCTTTACTAAGCCGAAGGTCAACTCTAAATAGGAAAAACAAAATATTGCTCTACAGAATGTGTATACGGCCAATTATGACATATGGATGTCAAGTGTGGTCAAAAAGATGTGCCGAAACATATTTGAAAAAACTCCAGGTCATACAAAAGATTATATTCAACCTACCGAGACGATATTCAACAAATAGATTCCATAGAATATACCAACAGGAAATTTTTGTAAGAGTGATCAATAATATCACACAAAGATTTGAAACCCGCAACAGGATTTCAAATTCTGCCTTGATAAGAAATTTGTAATATTATTTTCTTCTCCAACTTTATATAAAGTTGACAGAAGACTTAATGTAAAAATTTCTCTTAATTCATATTAGGTTTTTTATCTATCTTTTTCCTTATAATGTAAATAAAATCTTTTAAATGTCTATTTTAAGTTAATTCTAAATCATTTATATTTGTTCTAATACTAATGTAGTAATAACTCAAATTAGATTAAAATAAATAAATAAAAAAAACAGTTCAACGTTATGAAACAAAAGGTTTTTTACTGCGTTTTTAAAAGTCGAGAGCACTGAGATATCTTTTAAGCGATCAGGGGCCAAATCACAGCATTCCAAATCGAGTGCCCGTTCGTGTAGAGAAAATTTTCGATGGCTGCAATTTTTTGGATCACGGTATTCGATCGTAATTTATTTTACATACTACTATTTTTTACATTGCTGTAAGAATATAACAATAAGGAAATCAAAACAAACTAGGAAAATAAAAGAAAATTTTGAAAATTTAAAATTGTGTAAAAAATTAAAAATTTTGTAATTAAAATGGATCCAAATATTAGGAAATTTTATGAAAATACTTACATTTTTAATTACTTCTTTCTTTTTTTCTTGTTTTGTGTCTTTGTTTTGTTTCGTGGCAAAATGCAAGAGTTTATTTATTTTCGATAGTAGATTACCAATCGAGTGCAACTTCGAGTAGATACGTTTCGATAACGACTGCCGTGATCCACGTTAACAACATTTCGATGACAAAGTACTCGATTTCGAATGCGGTAATTTGCCCCCAGGTAGTTGGTTGTACTCGATTGGACCAGCAAATCGAATCCTGTGCTTAGTAACCTCGAGCCGGCATCTGACAAAATTCAAGTCCATCGCCTGCGCAGTTGCTTTTTGCGTACGTGTACCAACGACAGAAAACTCTATAGTGCTAAAACCAAAACCTTTTAAGCTCTTAACAATAATTACTGTTTATGAAGGTCTTTTATTGGCAGTATGCTATTAGCATATCTTTTAAAAAAATCTATCGTATTATAACGTAACGGGAGATTAAAAACTATTTTCAATGCATTGTTCTGGGCTGACTGTAGCGAACGCATGGACGAGTTCGATTTAAAACCATATACTATTGGGAGATAGGTCAGGTACGATTGTATAAGAGATTGGTATATTAAAATTTTCGCTTTAGAGTTTAGTTTGTTTCTAAATTTGTACAAAATACCAATTACAGATGAAACTTTGGACTTTAAGTAACTAATGATCCTCCCATGAAAGATTGCGAGTTAATAGCATTCTGATTCATTGATTATTTCACCATCAATGTAGACACTCATTTCCTGATCATTTCTTTTTTAAATATGACCTAAAAGGAAAAAATTTAGTTTTCCGTGCGTTAAGGATTAACTTATTATATCTTAGAAACTCAGATAATATTGCAGCTCATACTCAATTTGATTTCTAAGTACTTCTTCATATTTTTAATTGTACAGCAGGCAAATATCATCAGCGAACATAAAAAGTTTTCCATTAAATGATACATTATTCTTGACGTCGTTCCTTGAGGAACGCCACAAACTACACCAATATCAGAACATCAATATAACGCTTAGCACCACAACCAACAGTTCTTCTTAATAGCTTATCAATATCATCAGATCTTAACGAAATTTTTTTTTAATTTTTTTGTTTTTTTTTTTCCATAAATATTTCCTCGTTTGGCATAAACAAATTTTTTTTTTGTTTGTATTTTATTTATTTTGCAATCTATCTTATATTGATATAATAAGCAAAATTAATGACGTTTATGTTGAGTTACACATATAAAAACGTATAAGCCTATACAAATATTCCAAATTTAACAGAAAAAAATACAGATTTAGTCTATCTTATATTTACAATAACAACAACTTAGGTTATAGTAATTAATAAATTTAAAGTTTTAGCATTAAGTTAAAAGAAAACAATAAAAAAAACAAAAGATAATAATAAGAAAAAGATTGATTTAGATAAAAAAAAATTAACTTCTGAAAGGTAGATCTAACACATGGTATCTTTTAAGTCTTCGTTTTTCATCAGTATCGTCTAATAACACAATAGCCAGAGGATTTACATGATTGCTTAGTCTTTTTAAATATTTTTCGCTGTATGAATTTATTACCTCTTTAACAGTTTGTATATTTAGATCGTTATGTATGGCATCGTTGGAAATATACCAAGGAGATTGAACAATAAGCCTTATGGTTTTTGACTGGTATCTTTGCAATATTTCTATATTTGAGGCACTTGCTGTTCCCCAAAGTTGAACTCCATAAGTCCATATAGGCTTTAAAATAGCTTTATAAAGTTTCAGTTTGTTTTCCAGACTTAGTTGAGATTTTGGACCAATTAACCAGTTAAGTTTCCTATTTGTAATATTTAATTGTTGCCGTTTTATTTTTATGTGTTCTTTCCATGTTAGTCGACGATTCATATATAAGCCGAGATATCTATAAACAAATTTAAAACCAACTTCTTTCACTCACTTCATTTTCTTGCATATAAAATCGTTCACAAAAACATTTTTAAATTCAGGTATTTGTTTTAATTTAGACTTGTCGGTTTACGGTTTAAGAAATGTACATCTTCTAAATCAATGTTACAAATGTTTCCACCTATATTCTCCGCAATGTACAACAGTCTATTATCTACACTCAACTTGTCATAATTTTTAACTCCGTTTATAATGCAGTCCGTTTGTACCAACTGCCAACAATTGCACTGAATTAACTGCGAGATTCAGTCGTTATTTTAAAGAATAGAATTCAATTTACAATTTTACGCACATATACATATAAGTTAAAGAACCTGGGGGCATATTTTTTTCGTTAACTTCATTGAATATTTTTATTTAGTTGTTGCTAAGTTAATTTTTTTTCGATATTAAATACTTGCATAGCAATTGCTTAAAAACGAAAAGAAGCAACGGCAATGGCCGGACTATGTATTAATAATTTTATATTTAAGATTTGAATAATATATGTTAGTTTGATTTAAAATAAAAGATCTAGTAAATAGTATATCAGAAAAAAAAATATCTATGGGAAGACCAAATGTCAAATGAATATTTTTAGAGGTAAAACAATCAGCACCTTCAATAAAATAATCTGCGATTTTTTATTTATTTTTATTATTTCAATATTTAATTCGTACATAAATTATATACGCGTCAGCGACAAAATGGCTTTATAGAGGCAAAACTGGGAACAAAAACTTAAGAAATAATATTTATTGATAAAATAATTGATACAATATTTTACATGAAATATATATATGTATGTACGTATAATGTAAACATATGTATGTACATCAATTTCCTTTTTTCATTTTCGCCTTATATTTTTGATTTACAAGAAGCAGTTCAACCAGTTATTTGCAGGCTTTTGAAGTAATCACAAAGGTTTTTCAATATCAGCTGTTCTTTTCTACAAACAAAATTATATAAAAATTTTTGCATTGTGCATTTAAATAAAATAAAAAGTTAAACCTAAATGGTTTCAAAACGGAAAAGATTTTGGGGCAGTAACCCAAAATTTAAAGTTACGAAAACTTCGAGTACTTTCGCCAATAGATTTCAAGTGTTATCTGACATGGAAGACGAGGATGCGTCAAGAGTGTCCAACAATGTTTCTGAAAATAAACCGATAAGAGTCCCCCCAATTATTGTGGACAACGGCCATAGCTTTACTTCAGTGTTCAAACTACTAGGAGAAAGTTGTAAATATAAGAGGGTGTCAATTAGAACAAAAGTCGTGGCTAACTCCATGCGCGATTATGAATGTGCTGTTGAAAAACTGAAAACGACTAACATGAAATATTTCAACCACGCGATTAAGGACAATAATAAATTCAAGCTAGTGTTATTTGGTTTACCTCAAGTAAGCATTGCGATCATGAAGGGCGATTTTAAACATACTTTTTACATCGAATCAGTTAGCATAAAAGAAATAAACACCTCCCGATACTGGAATTTAACCGCGAGCAGATTACTAAAAAAGAAATAATTAAAATTAAATCTGTCCATTGGAGAAACCCTCTTCGGCGCTCAAGACGTCCAACGCAATGCTCCAAATATGCGATGTATGGTCACGGAGCATCAAGTTGCCACAGATCAGCAGTGTGCTTAGGATGTGGTGACTCACACGACTACTCAACATGCCAACTGAATAAGATTCCTCAAAAAGGTCCTGTAATCAACAAGTGTTTCAACTGCATCAAGAGAAACATCAAAAACGTGAATCATCATGCGGATGATCCACAGTGTTCAGCACGAAAAGAATATTTGGCGATTCGACAAAAAGTGACCATCAAGAGGCGTCCAACAATAATACAACAACGCAACGATGTACATCTTTTTTCTTCGATTGAAGATTTGCATGAGATAAGACCTGAACAGAATCCCGTTTTAAATAAAAATCCAGGTAAAGATAGTGCCAGATTATCATATGCTAAAATAGCTAGCACAAGCCACAAAACTGTGTAAAGTGATAATCTGTCAAATGAACGAATACTATATATTTACTTCGAAGCCATTAATGCTTTGGAAAAATGTAAGACTAAATACGACAAATTGAGAGTTCTCGGTAACATGCTTAGGCATGTTATATAAACCCCTGTTAACACGATGGATATTTTACATCTAATGCATTGGAATGTTCAAGGTCTGACAACCTCCACTGCTATTATAGAATTAGAACAAGTTCTACAACTAAAACAAATAGATATAGTTTTCATAATTGAAATATTTCTTAAACCGCAACATGTATTTAAACTTAGAAATTTGAAAGTACATAGAGAGGACCATAACACACATGGTGGTGGCGTTCTAATTGGAGTTAGAAATAATATTCCCCACGAACGTATTTCAAAACTCCCAACATCCTCAATGGAAAACGTTTCCATAATAATTAAAATACACAATAGGCTAATAAGATTTACGTTTATTAACTGTCCAAAATACACAAATGACTTTATGAATGATATGGATAAAACAACCAGATCTGCTTCAGATTTCCTCATCTTTGGGGATTTCAATGCGCAGCATACGAGCTGGAATTGCCACCACAATAATACAGCTGGTAACAGTCTTTATAACTACCAACTAAACGGTCAATATTACATTTTTTCGCCCAACACTTTTACTCGATTTAGTGAAACTGCTGCTCCAAGTCAATCGTATTGCATAGATCTTCTATTATCAAACTCCAATTTACAATTTTGGACACTTAAAACTCATTTTACACTACTTAATTCAAACCACATGCCAATCACTTGTCAAATATAATGCTCATTATATGAGGATAGGACTCAAATACCTCAATATAATCTGGCAAACTGGAAAGAGATAGGAAAATGGGTTGAAAATGAGTTGAGAAATAATAATTTAGAATCTACTGTTTTGACACATGTAAACATTGAAGAGGTTTTGTCTAAAATTACTCACATTGTGCAAGAAGCCTCGAGGGAAATACCTGTTGCAACAAAATATTGTTCGGAAAGAAAACTGTCTCGACAAACTTTATTATTAATTAGCCAAAAATATAAATACAGACGTAAGCTACGAAGAAGCAATAATATTACAGAAAGAAACTTCATAATTAACTTTATATTGAACTTGCTTAAACAACTGACCTCTCTAATAAATTATTTATTTATTTTATTCATATTTATTACTTTTTTATTCATATATGTATATTAAAATTATAATAAACTAAAAGAAAGAAAGGCACTAGCAGCTAATGGCTATCGGCTTAAATCATGAAAGTAGGGCTATATTTTGTTCACAAACTTCAGATATTGAAGAAATTGATATATATTACTTATATTAGATTCAGTTGGGGTTGTTAACAGATTGACAATATTTGATGTTTTACAGAACTTAATCCGAGATTGATTTAATGAGTGGCAATGTTTTAAAATATGAAAGGTTGTTAGGTTAGCCTTGTTGCAAAAACTGCACAAAGGTTCTGGGCTTCTTGAAATTAAGTGTTGATGTGTGATTTTTGTGTGTGTTAGTCTTAGCCTTAAAAAACATTTGTTTATAAGCCAGTTGGTTGAGGAAGGTAGTTTGATTGGTGATTTTTCCGGATTAATTTCTTTATATGGGTGCTTGTAGGTGTTTAAAATTTGTGTTAGTGAACTGTTTAGTTCTGCTATTGATGTTCTACATTTATGTCCTTTGGATCGCGGGATAGCTAGGAAGGTTGGACGTAGATGAGAGGCTTTAGATTCAACATCAGCGTGTTCATTAGCCGATATACCTGTGTGACTTGGCACCCACATAAGCTTAACTTTGTTTCTCTGTTGTATCAGTAATTGTCGAATACGCAAAATAGTTTCGTTTTTATTTCTGTGATTGGTTACCGCATCAAAAACGGATCGGCTGTCTGTACATATTACAGTATTGTTAATGTTTGACCTGGGTAGTCTCAAAACTCCAAGAACAGCTACCGTTGAGCGGTAAAATGCCATTAAACAGCAAATGCCCTTTTTCATCAACTGCTGCAAATCCGACGCTTGTATCAGATTTCGACCCGTCTGTGAATATGAAGTTCCAGTCCTTTTCTTTATAGGAAGAGTGGATTTCATTGAAAGTGCGTTTAAATATTTCAGGTGTGGTGTTAGTTTTATTGAAAAATGATAGATTTTTTATGAATACTTCGGGCTTGAGATTGCAAGGTGGATGATTTTCTTTAGGCAAGATTGCTGGTTGTATGTTCAGTTTTACTGATATTTTAAAAATTTGGCACAGGGTAGATGGGTATTTTAATTCTGTGTTCCTTTTCCGCAGCAGAGACAGTGATGTATGCAGTAGGGGGATGATGCGCTTATAATTTTGTAAACTGAATGATGCTTAAGTTTCATGGAGTGTGTGTTTAGAGACTCAAACCCACTTTCTACTTGTAAAATTTTTATAGGTGTGGTCCGGAAAGCACGTTCCTTTGCTATAAATTACGAGCGCATACTCAATTTTGGAAAGTATAATGGATTTTGTTAATCTTAATAAGCTGTTTGTATGCATATGACTATTTGAAGATGAAAGATATCTAATAATGGTAAGCCTACTCATTAAATCTTGTTTTAGATAATTGAAATGAGACTTAAAATTATATTTACAATCTATAAATAGACCGAGGATTTTACAATGTTCTACGTTAGTAATGTTTTTCTTATTGTATTCTAAGTCTACATTTTTACAATTAATCTTTCTACATATATGTAAATGGCTAGTTTTTCCCAGTGAGATACTTGTTCCGGGTGAGCTTGACCATTTGTCGATGTCTGATAAAATTTTATGGAAGTTTTGTTTAATATCGTCAATATTTTGATTTTTTGAAATAATGTACAGATCATCTGCGTACAAACAGTGATCTACATTTTTGTTGCCCTTGATAATTTTGCTTAACTTATCAAATGCGATGATAAAAAGAGTCACGGACAGTGGGGATCCTTGTGGGATCCCATTATGAAGAGGAAATATAGACGAATAATAACCATTGACCCGAACAGACATTTTTCTATTGGTCAGGAAGGATTTTATAAAGTTAAATATTTTAAGCCCTATTGCCCATTCTGATAACTTGTTCAATACTATATGGCCACCTATTCTAAAAAGCCTTAATGAAATCAATTGACAGAATTGAGGTGTGATTCCTAGTAGAGCGATTCTTGCTTATCATGTGATCCAAGTATAACAAAGCATCAATAGTGCCTAAGCGTGATTGAAAGCCAACTTGATTTGCTGATACAAGGTTGTGTTTTCTAATAAACCACATAAGACGTCTTGATATTATTTTCTCCAATAGCTTTGTTACGCAGGGTAGCAGAGATATGGGGCGGTAAGAGTCAATGTTCTCGATCGGCTTACCAGCCTTTGCTATTGGAACTATTGATGATGTTTTATAGTATTGCGGTATAACACCGCTATCAAAGATTTTGTTGAATAATTTTAGAATCCGTATTTTAAGTATAGTGGGAGTATATTTCAGCATTGGCTATGAGATTTTGTCCAATGCCGGAGTTTTGCCTGTACTGGTATTTAGGCTGTGGTAAAACTCTTGCAAATTAAATGGTTTATCAATTTCCCTGGATTTATTGTTGTTTGAAATTATCAGTGTAGAACTGAGGATAGTTTGTTTGGCTTGTTTGAAATCATGTGGGAAGGTGGAGTCTTTGGAGCTGTCCGACCAGTATTTGGCGAAATATTCAGCAATGTCACAAGGAGATGTTATGCTTATGCCATTAACTGAGATTGTAGTTATAGTGTGTGGTATATAGTTCCTGCTTAACTTACGTAGATTACACCACAGAATTGCTGATGGGGTAGAGGTATTTTTAGAGGGCTTTTTAGCCCTGTTAAAAATTGAGTTCTTCCTTTTGTATTCGAAAAGGTTTTCTATTGTCATGTTACGTCTAAATTTCTTCCAACAACTTTGTTTCTTATTTCTAGTCTGTTGTAATTCACTGGACCACCATGGCACAGACTTGGTCCTTTTTTTAAAATGGGTTTGGGGGATCGTCTCGTTTGCAGAGGCAAAAATAATCTTTCTTATTTGAGCTACCTCATGGTTAATATTTTCGGAGGAGGGAAATTTTCCGTTCAAGTATGTGATGATATAGTTGCCAGCCGGCTTTGTTGGTGTTAAATTTTGTTTGATGGACGTATGTTGTCTGGTGATTGATGAGGAGTTGGGTCAAGATAGGGTTATGGTCACTGTTGTGAAGGTCATCCAGAATTGACCAACTACACATTGGCGTAATGTATGAGGAAACTATTGACAAGTCAATGTGCGCAAGAGTGTTGTGGGTGCTAAGATGGGTAGGACTACCGTCATTAAGTATTGAGAAGTTTGAGTTAATTAAGAAGTTTTCTATCGTCTTCTCTGGGATTACGCTTTGAAGAATCCCAAAGAGGGCTCCATGCGTTAAAATCCCCCATCATGAATAAAGGTGATGTAGAATTCAGTTTGATGTGGTAGAGGTCTGATATTAAAATATTGTCTTGTGGAGGTATGTATATGGAAAAGATGGAGAATGTTAAGGATAGATTTATCTCCAGTCCAACTATATTTCGAGGTGAGGATATATTAATTATTTTATGTGGTATATTCTTCTTCATAAGAATTACTACACCTTGTTTACATGTTGAGTTGCGATTTACGAAGTAACCAGCATATTGTCTGGGTACTGTTCTGTTTTTACTATAGTTTGGACAGTGAGTTTCTTGTAGACGTATTATCTCAGGTGATTTTTCCGTTATTAAAAGTTGTAAGTTAGTGAAGTTATTGTGGTATCCTCGAATATTCCACTGAAGAATATTCATAACCATAAATTAATAAATGAAATGAGATAATACACTTAATTTTGCGTATTTTTCAGCTAAGTACGCATTAAAGTGATGGAAATACTGAAGTTCAGCTCAAAATGTCTTGACACGATTCAGATTCGCTGTCTGTATTCATAAACTCCACATTATCAGATTTAGGTTTTGATAGATTAGTGAGAGAATGTAGTTCCTTAAATTTCGCGTGAGTTCGGTTTGGGTAATTGTTCTGCAATCCCGATGTTCTTTCAGTAATTTTTAAAGTTGTAGGAATTGAGTCTATAGATTTTTTCTTGATAAAATTTGTATTTTCATAGGTTTTGGTTTTTTAATGTTGTTTTGTTTGTTATTTCTTCTGTTTTATTTGTTTCCATTGGTCTTCTTGTGTTTATAATTTTATGTAATTCGTGAGATTTCTTAAACTTCTTTTCGTTTTCTGTTGAATTTGTTTGCGTTGCCTGGTTTATAGCAATATTGTCCGTAGTATTGTTGTTGTTGCTCGTTGCTACTATGTTTGAGTAGGATGATTTATCATTATGTTGTTGTTTTTATTCTGCTCCTTGTGTATTGCCATTGCATCGCGCATTGTACATTTTTGTTTCGTTTTTATTTTTAACACTTCTTTTTGTTGTTGGAAGCTTTTACAGCTAAATGACGACGATGGGTGACACTCAAAACAATTAGCACAAAAAGTTCTGTCACATTTTTCTGGGGAGTGTGGTGGTAAATTGCAATTTACGCACAAGTAGGATTTTTGCAGCGGTTTAATGTATGCCCAAGCAGCTGGCAATTTTTGCAGCGCATTGGGTTGGGAATATATTCCCTAACCTTCACCTTGTACCATGAGACATTAATTATTTCGGGCAGATTGTATAGGTCGAAAGTAAGGAGAATTACTCCAGTAAAGGATTTTTCCCCATCTACCGTTCTTACATACCTATAGATACTGGTTACTCCTTGTGAGCTAAGCTCCTCAACAATCTTCTTATCCGAGATCTTGTTCAAGTAAGGGGCGAATATTGTCCCTTTTGTAGCATTTAAATGATCATGTAACTTACATGTTATGGTTCATAGTCCGAAAAATTCTTTCGTCTCGAAGAATTTTCTTGCCGTTGTCGTATCCTTGACAAGCAGTAGAAGTTTACCATCCCGGAGCTGAGAAAACGAAATTATATATTTACTAATTAAGTAAACAGCTCTATGCAGAGCAAAGCACGAGTATTCGAAAAGTGTTTTTTTTATCGTCCGTGGAAGCGATAACAATGTATTTGGGGTTTGGAGTTTTTGCTGTGGAAGTGAAGGGAAGTCTATAGGAGAACCTCCTCTGTTCCGCTTTTTCCTTTTACCTTGTGGGAGACCATCAGAAGACAGTAAGGCAAACTGATAGTCCCCTCTCAAGAGGGCCCCAGGGAGCATCACTGATATTAATATTAGTCACTGAAGTATCAAATAACGAATAATTACAACGAAGAGAGGAGAACAAATTATTCTCTTGATGTTTTATTGTTTTGGCCTTGCTGTTACAAGACAGAGAAAACGACAACGAAACATAAATGCGCGACGGGATAACTAGGGCAAGTTGTCACGTTGACTGCTAGTCGGGGACTGTCTCTAATAAATAAAAACAACACATTTACAGAAATAGCAGCTGGCATGAGTTTATAAAGAAGTTGCCAGTAGGTAGAAAATAATTTTGGCTGCTGACAACAGCAATCAAGGAAAAAAAATAACGCATTGAGCTACTTAACGACAGATGGCGCGCATGTACACAATTGTAAAGAAAAGGCAAACATAATCGCGAACAGTTTCGAAAGTTATCACAAAACAACATATAATATGCCATCTAGAAAAGATAAAGCTGTAAGAAAACATGTTGAGTGGTTAATAACCCAAACAATACCTCGAAACACAGAGCAGTATCTAACACCAAATACTGAAGTAATAATGCTTATTAAAACGTTGAAAAAATCCAAAGCACCTGGTTTGGACGGAATAAATGTCATTATGTTAAAAAATATGACAGATAAGTTTTACACCGTAATTACAAAAGTTTTTAACTCTTGTTTAACAAATGGATATATTCCAAAGCATTTTAAAACAGCAAAAGTAATGCCGATACTTAAGCCAAAGAATGATACCAGATTGCCAAATAACTACAGGCCTATAAGTATGCTAAGTTGCCTTGATAAAGTATTTGAGAAAATCATACTGAACAAACTGAACGAGTTCACTGAGGATAGTAATATACATAATACTAGATGAACAATTTGGTTTTAGAAAACAGCATTCGACAGTACACCAAGTAGAACGAATCGTAAAACTTATATCAAGTAATAAAAACCAGCGTAGAAGTACAGAAATTGTTTTTCTGGACATAGAAAAAGCTTTTGATTCTATATGGCATGATGGGCTAGTATATAAATTTAATATGTTTGGATACCCAGTCTATTTGCAAAAGATCATACAAAGTTTTATGAACGAAGGAACATGCGTTGTAAATGTAGAGAATGAACTTTATTCTCCGCGGCTCATTCCTGCAGGACTATCACAAGGATCAATTTTATCGCCTACATTATACTCAATTTTCATCTCGGATTTTAAAATATTAAGAGAACAGTCAGCTGCATTATAAGCTATTATCAAGAAAATGAAAAATGTGCTGTTACACGCTGAAAAATACTTCTCTAAGTGGAAAATTAAGACTAATGAAGCAAAGACACAAGCTATAATTTTTCCGTTCAACAAATCACCTAAAAGAACACCTACTCTCGCTTTACCTCTTGGTGCAACAGAAATACCTCTCAGAGAAACTGTGAAATATTTGGGAATAGGGCTCGATAAAAAGCTTACGTTTAAACATCATAACATCATCGTGCGAAAAAGCTGTCCGATGTGAAGAGCTCTGTTTCCTTTACTAAGCCGAAGGTCAACTCTAAATAGGAAAAACAAAATATTGCTCTTCAGAATGTGTATACGGCCAATTATGACATATGGATGTCAAGTGTGGTCAAAAAGATGTGCCAAAACATATTTGAAAAAGCTCCAGGTCATACAAAAGATTATATTCAACCTACCGAGACGATACTCAACAAATAGATTCCATAGAATATACCAACAGGAAATGTTTGTAAGAGTGATCAATAATATCACACAAAGATTTGAAACCCGCAACAGGATTTCAAATTCTGCCTTGATAAGAAATTTGTAATATTATTTTCTTCTCCAACTTTATATAAAGTTGACAGAAGACTTAATGTAAAAATTTCTCTTAATTCATATTAGGTTTTTTATCTATCTTTTTCCTTATAATGTAAATAAAATCTTTTAAATGTATATTTTAAGTTAATTCTAAATCATTTATATTTGTTCTAATACTAATGTAGTAATAACTCAAATTAGATTAAAATAAATAAATAAAAAAAACAGTTCAATGTTATGAAACAAAAGGTTTTTTACTGCGTTTTTAAAAGCCGAGAGCACTGAGATATCTTTTAAGCGATCAGGGGCCAAATCACAGCATTCGAAATCGAGTGCACGTTCGTGTAGAGAAAATTTTCGATGGCTGCAATTTTTTGGATCGCGGTATTCGATCGTAATTTATTTTACATACTACTATTTTTTACATTGCTGTAAGAATATAACAATAAGGAAATCAAAACAAACTAGGAAAATAAAAGAAAACCTTGAAAATTTAAAATTGTGTAAAAAATTAAAAATTTTGTAATTAAAATGGATCCAAATATTAGGAAATTTTATGAAAATACTAATTAATTTATAATTAATAATTAATTACTTCTTTCTTTTTTTCTTGTTTTGTGTCTTTGTTTTGTTTCGTGGCAAAATGCAAGAGTTTATTTATTTTCGATAGTAGATTACCAATCGACTGCAACTTCGAGTAGATACGTTTCGATAACGACTGCCGTGATCCACGTTAACAACATTTCGATGACAAAGTACTCGATTTCGAATGCGGTAATTTGCCCCCAGGTAGTTGGTTGTACTCGATTGGACCAGCAAATCGAATCCTGTGCTTAGTAACCTCGAGCCGGCATCTGACAAAATTCAAGTCCATCGCCTGCGTAGTTGCTTTTTGCGTACGTGTACCAACGACAGAAAACTCTATAGTGCTAAAACCAAAACCTTTTAAGCTCTTAACATTCTTTTATTGGCAGTATGCTATTAGCATATCTTTTAAAAAAATCGATCGTATTATAACGTAACGGGAGATTAAAAAGTATTTTCAATGCATTGTTCTGGGCTGACTGTAGCGAACGCATGGACGAGTTCGATTTAAAACCATATACTATTGGGAGATAGGTCAGGTACGATTGTATAAGAGATTGGTATATTAAAATTTTCGCTTTAGAGTTTAGTTTGTTTCTAAATTTGTACAAAATACCAATTACAGATGAAACTTTGGACTTTAAGTAACTAATGATCCTCCCATGAAAGATTGCGAGTTAATAGCATTCTGATTCATTGATTATTTCACCATCAATGTAGACACTCATTTCCTGATCATTTCTTTTTTAAATATGACCTAAATTAACTTATTATATCTTAGAAACTCAGATAATATTGCAGCATCATACTCAATTTGATTTCTAAGTACTTCTTCATATTTTTAATTGTACAGCAGGCAAATATCATCAACGAACATAAAAAGTTGTCCATTAAATGATACATTATTCTTGATGTCGTTCCTTGAGGAACGCCACAAACTACACCAATATCAGAACATCAATATAACGCTTAGCACCACAACCAACAGTTCTTCTTCATAGCTTATCAACATCATCAGATCTGAACGAAATTTTTTGTTTTTTTTTACATAAATATTTCCTCGTTTGGCATAAACAAATTTTTTTTTTTGTTTGTATTTTATTTATTTTGCAATCTATCTTATATTGATATAATAAGCAAAATTAATGACATTTATGTTGAGTTACACATATAAAAACGTATAAGCCTATACAAATATTCCAAATTTAACAGAAAAAAATTCAGATTTAGTCTATCTTATATACAATAACAACAACTTAGGTTATAGTAATTATTAAATTTAAAGTTTTAGCATTAAGTTAAAAGAAAACAATAAAAAAACAAAAGATAATAATAAGAAAGAGATTGATTTAGATAAAAAAAAATTAACTGCTGAAAGGTAGATCTAACACATGGTCTCTTTTAAGTTTTCGTATTTCATCAGTATCGTCTAATAACACAATAGCCAGAGGATTTACATGATTGCTTAGTCTTTTTAAATATTTTTCGCTGTATGAATTTATTACCTCTTTAACAGTTTGTATATTTAGATCGTTATGTATGGCATCGTTGGAAATATACCAAGGAGATTGAACAATAAGCCTTATGGTTTTTGACTGGTATCTTTGCAATATTTCTATATTTGAGGCACTTGCTGTTCCCCAAAGTTGAACTCCATAAGTCCATATAGGCTTTAAAATAGCTTTATAAAGTTGCAGTTTGTTTTCCAGACATAGTTGAGATTTTGGACCAATTAACCAGTTAAGTTTCCTATTTGTAATATTTAATTGTTGCCGTTTTATTTTTATGTGTTCTTTCCATGTTAATCGACGATCCATATATAAGCCGAGATATCTATAAACAAATTTAAAACCAACTTCTTTCACTCACTTCATTTTCTTGCATATAAAATCGTTCACAAAAACATTTTTAAATTCAGGTATTTGTTTTAATTTAGACTTGTCGGTTTACGGTTTAAGAAATATACATCTTCTAAATCAATGTTACAAATGTTTCCACCTATATTCTCCGCAATGTACAACAGTCCATTATCTACACTCAACTTGTCATAATTTTTAACTTCGTTTATAATGCAGTCCGTTTGTACCAAATGCCAACAAATGCACTGAATTAACGCGAGAATGCGAGATTCAGTCGTTATTTTAAAGAATAGAATTCAATTTACATTTTTACGCACATATACATATAAGTTAACGAACCTGGGGGCATACTTTTTTCGTTAACTTCATTGAATATTTTTATTTAGTTGTTGCTAAGTTAATTTTTTTCCATATTAAATACTTGCATAGCAATTGCTTAAAAACGAAAAGAAGCAACGGCAATGGCCGGACTATGTATTATTAATTTTATATTTAAGATTTGAATAATATATGTTAGTTTGACTTAAAATAAAAGATCTAGTAAATTGTATAACAGAAAAAAAAATATTTATGGGAAGACCAAATGTCAAATGAATATTTTTAGAGGTAAAACTATCCGCACCTTCAATAAAATAATCTTCGATTTTGTATTTATTTTTATTATTTCAATATTTAATTCGTACATAAATTATATACGCGTCAGCGACAAAATGGCTTTATAGAGGAAAAACTGGCAACAAAAACTTAAGAAATAATATTTATTGATTAAATAATTGATACAATATTTTACATGAAATATATATATGTATGTACGTATAATGTAAACATACATATGTATGTACATCAATTTCCTTTTTTCATTTTCGCCTTATATTTTTGATTTACAAGAAGCAGTTCAACCAGTTGTTTGCAGGCTTTTGAAGTAATCGCAAAGGTTTTTCAATATCGGCTGTTCTTTTCTACAAACAAAATTATATAAAAATTTTTGCATTGTGCATTTAAATAAAATAAAAAGTTAAACCTAAATGGTTTCAAAACGGAAAGGATTTTGGGGCAGTAACCCAAAATTTAAAGTTACGAAAACTTCGAGTACTTTCGCCAATAGATTTCAAGTGTTATCTGACATGGAAGACGAGGATGCGTCAAGAGTGTCCAACAATGTTTCTGAAAATAAACCGATAAGAGTCCCCCCAATTATTGTGGACAATGGCCATAGCTTTACTTCAGTGTTCAAACTACTAGGAGAAAGTTGTAAGTATAAGAGTGTGTTAATTAGAACAAAAGTCGTTGCTAACTCCATACGTGACTACGAATGTGCTCTTGAAAAACTGAAAACGACTGACATGAAATATTTCAACCACGCGATTAAGGACAATAATAAATTCAAGCTAGTGTTATTTGGTTTACCTCAAGTAAGCATTGCGATCATGAAGGACGATTTTAAACATACTTTTAACATCGAATCAGTCAGCATAAAAGAAATAAACACCTCCCGATGCTGGAATTTAACCGCGAGCAGATTACTAAAAAAGAGATAATTAAAATTAAATCTGTCCATTGGAGAGACCCTCTTCGGCGCTCAAGAGGTCCAACGCAATGCTCCAAATGTGCGATGTATGGTCACGGAGCATCAAATTGCCACAGATCAGCAGTGTGCTTAGGATGTGGTGACTCACACGACTACTCAACATGCCAACGCCATTAAGAGGCGTCCAATCGATTGAAGATTTGCATGAGATAAGACCTGAACAGAATCCCGTTTTAAATAAAAATCCAGGTAAAGATACTGGCAGATTATCATATGCTAAAATAGCTAGCACAAGCCACAAAACTGTGTAAAGTGATAATCTGTCGAATGAACGAATACTATATATTTACTTCGAAGCCATTAATGCTTTGGAAAAATGTAAGACTAAATACGACAAATTGAGAGTTCTCGGTAACATGCTTAGGCATGCTATATAAACCCCTGTTAACACGATGGATTTTTTACATCTAATGCATTGGAATGCTCAAGGTCTGACAACCTCCACTGCTTTTATAGAATTAGAACAAGTTCTACAACAAAAACAAATAGATATAGTTTTCATAATTGAAATATTTCTTAAACCGCAACATGTATTTAAACTTAGAAATTTTAAAGTACATAGAGAGGACCATAACACACATGGTGGTGGCGTTCTAATCGGAGTTAGAAATAATATTCCAAACGAACGTATTTCAAAACTCCCAACATCCTCAATGGAAAACGTTTCCATAATAATTAAAATACACAATAGGCTAATAAGATTTACGTTTATTAACTGTCCAAAATACACAAATGATTTTATGAATGATATGGATAAAACAAGCAGATCTGCTTCAGATTTCTTCATCTTTGGGGATTTCAATGCCCAGCATACGAGCTGGAATTGCCGCCACAATAATACAGCTGGTAACAGTCTTTATAACTACCAACTAAACGGTCAATATTACATTTTTTCGCCCAACACTTTTACTCGATTTAGTCAAACTGCTGCTCCAAGTCAATCGTATTGCATAGATCTTCTATTATCAAACTCCAATTTACAATTTTCGACACTTAAAACTCATTTTACACTACTTAATTCAAACAACACGCCAATCACTTGTCAAATATAGTGCTCATTATATGAGGATAGGACTCAAATACCTCAATATAATCTGGCAAACTGGAAAGAAATAGGAAAATGGGTTGAAAATGAGTTGAGAAATAATAATTTAGAATCTACTGTTTTGACACATGTAAACATTGAAGAGGTTTTGTCTAAAATTACTCACATTGTGCAAGAAGCCTCGAGGCAAATGCCTGTTGCAACAAAATATTGTTGGGAAAGAAAACTGTCTCGACAAACTTTATTATTAATTGGCCAAAGAAATAAATACAGACGTAAGTTACAAAGAAGCAATAATATTACAGAAAGAAACTTCATAATTAACTTTATATTGAACTTGCTTAAACAACTGACCTCTCTAATAATTATAATAAATAAATAAAAGAAAGAAAGGCACTAGCAGCTAATGGCTATCGGCTTAAATCATGAAAGTAGGTCTATATTTTGTTCACAAACTTCAGATATTGAAGAAATTGATATATATTACTTATATTAGATTCAGTTGGGGTTTTTAACAGATTGACAATATTTGATGTTTTACAGAACTTAATCCGAGATTGATTTAATGAGTGGCAATGTTTTAAAATATGAAAGGTTGTTAGGTTAGCCTCGTTGAAAAAACTGCACAAAGGTTCTGGGCTTCTTGAAATTAAGTGTTGATGTGTGATATTTGCGTGTGTTAGTCTTAGCCTTAAAAAACATTTGTTCATAAGCCAGTTGGTTGAGGAAGGCAGTTTGATTGGTGATTTTTCCGGATTAATTTCTTTATATGGGTGCTTGTAGGTGTTCCAAATTTGTGTTAGTGAACTGTTTAGTTCTGCTATTGATGTTCTACATTTATGTCCTTTGGATCGCGGGATAGCTAGGAAGGTTGGACGTAGATGAGAGGCTTTAGATTCAACATCAGCGTGTTCATTAGCCGATATACCTGTGTGACTTGGCACCCACATAAGCTTAACTTTGTTTCTCTGTTGTATCAGTAATTGTCGAATACGCAAAATAGTTTCGTTTTTATTTCTGTGATTGGTTACCGCATCAAAAACGGATCGGCTGTCTGTACATATTACAGTATTGTTAATGTTTGACCTGGTTAGTCTCAAAACTCCAAGAACAGCTACCATTGAGCGGTAAAATGCCATTAAACAGCAAATGCCCTTTTTCATCAACTGCTGCAAATCCGACGCTTGTATCAGATTTCGACCCGTCTGTGAATATGAAGTTCCAGTCCTTTTCTTTATAGGAAGAGTGGATTTCATTGAAAGTGCGTTTAAATATTTCAGGTGTGGTGTTAGTTTTATTGAAAAATGATAAATTTTTTATGAATACTTCGGGCTTGAGATTGCAAGGTGGATGATTCTCTTTAGGCAAGATTGCTGGTTGTATGTTCAGTTTTACTGATACTTTAAAAATTTGGCACAGGGCAGATGGGTATTTTAATTCTGTGTTCCTTTTCCGCAGCAGAGACAGTGATGTATGCAGTAGGGGGATGATGCGCTTATAATTTTGTAAACTGAATGATGCTTAAGTTTCATGGAGTGTGTGTTTAGAGACGCAAACCCACTTTCTACTTGTAAAATTTTTATAGGTGTGGTCCGGAAAGCACGTTCCTTTGCTATAAATTACGAGCGCATACTCAATTTTGGAAAGAAAAGATCTAGTAAATAGTATATCAGAAAAAAAAATATTTATGGGAAGACCAAATGTCAAATGAATATTTTTAGAGGTAAAACAATCAGCACCTTCAATAAAATAATCTGCGATTTTTTATTTATTTTTATTATTTCAATATTTAATTCGTACATAAATTATATACGGGTCAGCGACAAAATGGCTTTATAGAGGCAAAACTGGGAACAAAAACTTAAGAAATAATATTTATTGATAAAATAATTGATACAATATTTTACATGAAATATATATATGTATGTACGTATAATGTAAACATATGTATGTACATCAATTTCCTTTTTTCATTTTCGCCTTATATTTTTGATTTACAAGAAGCAGTTCAACCAGTTGTTTGCAGGCTTTTGAAGTAATCACAAAGGTTTTTCAATATCGGCTGTTCTTTTCTACAAACAAAATTATATAAAAATTTTTGCATTGTGCACTTAAATAAAATAAAAAGTTAAACCTAAATGGTTTCAAAACGGAAAAGATTTTGGGGCAGTAACCCAAAATTTAAAGTTACGAAAGCTTCGAGTACTTTCGCCAATAGATTTCAAGTGTTATCTGACATGGAAGATGAGGATGCGTCAAGAGTGACCAACAATGTTTCTGAAAATAAAACGATAAGAGGCCCCCCAATTATTGTGGACAACGGCCATAACTTTACTTCAGTGTTCAAACTACTAGGAGAAAGTTGTAAGTATAAGAGTGTGTCAATTAGAACAAAAGTCGTTTGTAACTCCATACGTGACTATGAATGTGCTCTTGAAAAACTGAAAACGACTGACATGAAATATTTCAACCACGCGATTAAGGACAATAATAAATTCAAGCTAGTGTTATTTGGTTTACCTCAAGTAAGCATTACGGCCATGAAGGACGATTTTAAACATACTTTTAACATCGAATCAGTTAGCATAAAGAAATAAACACCTCCCGATGAAATCCGGACGATGCGCTGTACATGCTGGAATTTAACCGCGAGCAGATTACTAAAAAAGAGGTCCAACGCATTGCTCCAAATGTGCGATGTATGGTCACGGAGCATCAAATTGCCATAGATCAGCAGTGTGCTTAGGATGTGGTGACTCACACGACTACTCAACATGCCAACTGAATAAGATTCCTCAAAAAGGTCCTGTAATCAACAAGTGTTTCAACTGTATCAAGAGAAACATGAAAAACGTGAATCATCGTGCGGATATCCGCAGTGTCCAGCACGAAAAGAATATTTGGCGATTCGACAAAAAGTGACCATCAAGAGGCGTCCAACAATAATACAACAACGCAACGATGTACATCTTTTTTCTTTGATTGAAGATTTGCATGAGATAAGACCTGAACAGAATCCCGTTTTAAATAAAAATCCAGGTAAAGATACTGGCAGATTATCATATGCTAAAATAGCTAGCACAAGCCACAAAACTGTGTAAAGTGATAATCTGTCAAATGAACGAATACTATATATTTACTTCGAAGCCATTAATGCTTTGGAAAAATGTAAGACTAAATACGACAAATTGAGAGTTCTCGGTAACATGCTTAGGCATGTTATATAAACCCCTGTTAACACGATGGATTTTTTACATCTAATGCATTGGAATGCTCAAGGTCTGACAACCTCCACTGCTATTATAGAATTAGAAAGAGTTCTACAACAAAAACAAATAGATATAGTTTTCATAAATTAAATATATTTTTTAAACCGCAACATGTATTTAAACTTAGAAATTTGAAAGTATATAGAGAGGACCATAACACACATGGTGGTGGCGTTCTAATCGGAGTTAGAAATAATATTCCCCACGAACGTTTTTCAAAACTCCCAACATCCTCAATGGAAAACGTTTGCATAATAATTAAAATACACAATAGGCCCATAAGATTTACGTTTATTAACTGTCCAAAATACACAAACGATTTTATGAATGATATGGATAAAACAACCAGATCTGCTTCAGATTTCCTCATCTTTGGGGATTTCAATGCGCAGCATACGAGCTGGAATTGCCACCACAATAATACAGCTGGTAACAGTCTTTATAACTACCAACTAAACGGTCAATTTTATATACATTTTTTCGCCCAACACTTTTACTCGATTTAGTCAAACTGCTGCTCTCAAGTCAATCGTATTGCATAGATCTTCTATTATCAAACTCCTATTTACAATTTTCGACACTTAAAACTCATTCTTCACTACTTAATTCAAACCACACGCCGATCACTTGTCAAATATAGTGCTCATTATATGAGGATAGGACTCAAATACCTCAATATAATCTGGCAAACTGGAAAGAAATAGGAAAATGGGTTGAAAATGAGTTGAGAAATAATAATTTAGAATCTACTGTTTTGACACATGTAAACATTGAAGAGGTTTTGTCTAAAATTACTCACATTGTGCAAGAAGCCTCGAGGCAAATACCTGTTGCAACATAATATTGTTGGGAAAGAAAACTGTCTCGACAAACTTTATTATTAATTGGCCAAAGAAATAAATACAGACGTAAATTACAAAGAAGCAATAATATTACAGAAAGAAACTTTATAATTAACTTTATATTGAACTTACTTAAACAACTGACCT
The DNA here is from genome assembly GCA_932526305.1 of Epicampocera succincta. NCBI lineage: Eukaryota > Metazoa > Arthropoda > Insecta > Diptera > Tachinidae > Epicampocera > Epicampocera succincta. The sequence goes on from OW052034.1 coordinate 37,448,131, forward strand.
CTCTTATAAATAAAAACATTAGCATTGACAGAAATAACAGCTGGCATGAGTTTATGAAGAAGTTGCCAGTAGGTAGAAAATAATTTTGGCTGCTGACAACAGCAATGAAGGAAAAAAAAATAACGCATTGAGCTACTTAACGATAGATGGCGTCCATGTACACAATTGTAAAGAAAAGGCAAACATAATCGCGAACAGTTTCGAAAGTTATCACAAAACAACATATAATATGCCATCTAGAAAAGATAAAGCTGTAAGAAAACATGTTGAGTGGTTAATAACCCAAACAATACCTCGAAACACAGAGCAGTATCTAACACCAAATACCGAAGTAATAATGCTTATTAAAACGTTGAAAAAATCTAAAGCACCTGGTTTGGACGGAATAAATGTCATTATGTTAAAAAATATGACAGATAAGTTTTACACCGTAATTACAAAAGTTTTTAACTCTTGTTTAACAAATGGATATATTCCAAAGCATTTTAAAACAGCAAAAGTAATGCCGATACTTAAGCCAAAGAATGATACCAGATTGCCAAATAACTACAGGCCTATAAGTATGCTAAGTTGCCTTGATAAAGTATTTGAAAAAATCATACTGAACAAACTCAACGAGTTCACTGAGGATAGTAATATACATAATACTAGATGAACAATTTGGTTTTAGAAAACAGCATTCGACAGTACACCAAGTAGAACGAATCGTAAAACTTATATCAAGTAATAAAAACCAGCGTAGAAGTACAGAAATTGTTTTTCTGGACATAGAAAAAACTTTTGATTCTATATGGCATGATGGGCTAGTATATAAATTTAATATGTTTGGATACCCAGTCTATTTGCAAAAGATCATACAAAGTTTTTTGAACGAAGGAACATGCGTTGTAAATGTAGAGAATGAACTTTATTCTCCGCGGCTCATTCCTGCAGGACTACCACAAGGATCAATTTTATCGCCTACATTATACTCAATTTTCAACTCGGATTTCAAAATATTAAGAGAACAGTCAGCTGCATTATACGCTATTATCAAGAAAATGAAAAATGTGCTGTTACACGCTGAAAAATACTTCTCTAAGTGGAAAGTTAAGACTAATGAAGCAAAGACACAAGCTATAATTTTTCCGTTCAACAAATCACCTAAAAGATTATTTGGGAATAGGACTCGATAAAAAGCTTACGTTTAAACATCATAACATCATCGTGCGAAAAAGCTGTCCGATGTGAAGAGCTCTGTTTCCTTTACTAAGCCGAAGGTCAACTCTAAATAGGAAAAACAAAATATTGCTCTACAGAATGTGTATACGGCCAATTATGACATATGGATGTCAAGTGTGGTCAAAAAGATGTGCCAAAACATATTTGAAAAAGCTCCATGTCATACAAAAGATTATATTCAACCTACCGAGACGATACTCAACAAATAGATTCCATAGAATATACCAACAGGAAATGTTTGTAAGAGTGATCAATAATATCACACAAAGATTTGAAACCCGCAACAGGATTTCAAATTCTGCCTTGATAAGAAATTTGTAATATTATTTTCTTCTCCAACTTTATATAAAGTTGACAGAAGACTTAATGTAAAAATTTCTCTTAATTCATATTAGGTTTTTTATCTATCTTTTTCCTTATAATGTAAATAAAATCTTTTAAATGTCTATTTTAAGTTAATTCTAAATCATTTATATTTGTTCTAATACTAATGTAGTAATAACTCAAATTAGATTAAAATAAATAAATAAAAAAATCAGTTCAACGTTATGAAACAAAAGGTTTTTTACTGCGTTTTTAAAAGTCGAGAGCACTGAGATATCTTTTAAGCGATCAGGGGCCAAATCACAGCATTCGAAATCTAGTGCACGTTTGTGTAGAAAAAATTTTCGATGGCTGCAATTTTTTGGATCACGGTATTCGATCGTAATTTATTTTACATACTACTATTTTTTACATTGCTGTAAGAATATAACAATAAGAAAATCAAAACAAACTAGGAAAATAAAAGAAAATCTTGAAAATTTAAAATTGTGTAAAAATTAAAAATTTTGTAATTAAAATGGATCCAAATATTAGGAAATTTTATGAAAATACTTACATTTTTAATTACTTCTTTCTTTTTTTCTTGTTTTGTGTCTTTGTTTTGTTTCGTGGCAAAATGCAAGAGTTTATTTATTTTCGATAGTAGATTACCAATCGAGTGCAACTTCGAGTAGATACGTTTCGATAACGACTGCCGTGATCCACGTTAACAACATTTCGATGACAAAGTACTCGATTTCGAATGCGGTAATTTGCCCCCAGGTAGTTGGTTGTACTCGATTGGACCAGCAAATCGAATCCTGTGCTTAGTAACCTCGAGCCGGCATCTGACAAAATTCAAGTCCATCGCCTGCGTAGTTGCTCTTTGCGTACGTGTACCAACGACAGAAAACTCTATAGTGCTAAAACCAAAACCTTTTAAGCTCTTAACAATATTTTATTGGCAGTATGCTATTAGCATATCTTTTAAAAAAATCGATCGTATTATAACGTAACGGGAGATTAAAAAGTATTTTCAATGCATTGTTCTGGGCTGACTGTAGCGAACGCATGGACGAGTTCGATTTAAAACCATATACTATTGGGAGATAGGTCAGGTACGATTGTATAAGAGATTGGTATATTAAAATTTTCGCTTTAGAGTTTAGTTTGTTTCTAAATTTGTACAAAATACCAATTACAGGTGAAACTTTGGACTTTAAGTAACTAACGATCCTCCCATGAAAGATTGCGAGTTAATAGCATTCTGATTCATTGATTATTTCACCATCAATGTAGCCACTCATTTCCTGATCATTTCTTTTTTAAATATGACCTAAAACGAAAAAATTTAGTTTTCCGTGCGTTAAGGATTAACTTATTATATCTTAGAAACTCAGATAATATTGCAGCTCATACTCAATTTGATTTCTAAGTACTTCTTCATATTTTTAATTGTACAGCAGGCAAATATCATCAGCGAACATAAAAAGTTTTCCATTAAATGATACATTATTCTTTACGTCGTTCCTTGAGGAACGCCACAAACTACACCAATATCTTAGCACCACAACCAACAGTTCTTCTTAATAGCTTATCAATATCATCAGATCTGAACGAATTTTTTTTTTTCCCCATAAATATTTCCTCGGTTGGCATAAACAAATTTTTTTTCTTTTTGTTTGTATTTTATTTATTTTGCAATCTATCTTATATTGATATAATAAGCAAAATTAATGACATTTATGTTGAGTTACACATATAAAAACATATAAACCTATACAAATATTCCAAATTTAACAGAAAAAAAAATACAGATTTAGTCTTATATCTTTAGTCTTTATCTTATATTTACAATAACAACAACTTAGGTTATAGTAATTATTAAATTTAAAGTTTTAGCATTAAGTTAAAAGAAAACAATAAAAAAAAAAACAAAAGATAATAATAAGAAAGATTGATTTAGATAAAAGAAAAAATTAACTGCTGAAAGGTAGATCTAACACATGGTCTCTTTTAAGTCTTCGTATTTCATCAGTATCGTCTAATAACACAATAGCCAGAGATTTACATGATTGCTTAGTCTTTTCAAATATTTTTCGCTGTATGAATTTATTACCTCTTTAACAGTTTGTATATTTAGATCGTTATGTATGGCATCGTTGGAAATATACCAAGGAGATTGAACAATAAGCCTTATGGTTTTTGACTGGTATCTTTGCAATATTTCTATATTTGAGGCACTTGCTGTTCCCCAAAGTTGAACTCCATAAGTCCATATAGGCTTTAAAATAGCTTTATAAAGTTGCAGTTTGTTTTCCAGACATAGTTGAGATTTTGGACCAATTAACCAGTTAAGTTTCCTATTTGTAATATTTAATTGTTGCCGTTTTATTTTTATGTGTTCTTTCCATGTTAGTCGACGATCCATATATAAGCCGAGATATCTATAAACAAATTTAAAACCAACTTCTTTCACTCACTTCATTTTCTTGCATATAAAATCGTTCACAAAAACATTTTTAAATTCAGGTATTTGTTTTAATTTAGACTTGTCGGTTTACGGTTTAAGAAATATACATCTTCTAAATCAATGTTACAAATGTTTCCACCTATATTCTCCGCAATGTACAACAGTCCATTATCTACACTCAACTTGTCATAATTTTTAACTCCGTTTATAATGCAGTCCGTTTGTACCAAATGCCAACAATTGCACTGAATTAACTGCGAGATTCAGTCGTTATTTTAAAGAATAGAATTCAATTTACAATTTTACGCACATATACATATAAGTTAACGAACCTGGGGGCATACTTTTTTCGTTAACTTCATTGAATATTTTTATTTAGTTGTTGCTAAGTTAATTTTTTCTCCATATTAAATACTTGCATAGCAATTGCTTAAAAACGAAAAGAAGCAACGGCAATGGCCGGACTATGTATTAATAATTTTATATTTAAGATTTGAATAATATATGTCAGTTTGATTTAAAATAAAAGATCTAGTAAATAGTATATCAGAAAAAAATATTTATGGGAAGACCAAATGTCAAATGAATATTTTTAGAAGTAAAACAATCAGCACCTTCAATAAAATAATCTGCGATTTTTTATTTATTTTTATTATTTCAATATTTAATTCGTACATAAATTATATACGCGTCAGCGACAAAATGGCTTTATAGAGGCAAAACTGGGAACAAAAACTTAAGAAATAATATTTATTGATAAAATAATTGATGCAATATTTTACATGAAATATATATATGTATGTACGTATAATGTAAACATATGTATGTACATCAATTTCCTTTTTTCATTTTCGCCTTATATTTTTGATTTACAAGAAGCAGTTCAACCAGTTGTTTGCAGGCTTTTGAAGTAATCACAAAGGTTTTTCAATATCGGCTGTTCTTTTCTACAAACAAAATTATATAAAAATTTTTGCATTGTGCATTTAAATAAAATAAAAAGTTAAACCTAAATGGTTTCAAAACGGAAAAGATTTTGGGGCAGTAACCCAAAATTTAAGGTTAGGAAAACTTCGAGTACTTTCGCCAATAGATTTCAAGTGTTATCTGACATGGAAGATGAGGATGCGTCAAGAGTGACCAACAATGTTTCTGAAAATAAAACGATAAGAGGCCCCCCAATTATTGTGGACAACGGCCATAGCTTTACTTCAGTGTTCAAACTACTAGGAGAAAGTTGTAAGTATAAGAGTGTGTCAATTAGAACAAAAGTCGTTGCTAACTCCATACGTGACTACGAATGTGGTCTTGAAAAACTGAAACCGACTGACATGAAATATTTCAACCACGCGATTAAGGACAATAATAAATTCAAGCTAGTGTTATTTGGTTTACCTCAAGTAAGCATTGCGACCATGAAGGACGATTTTAAATATACTTTTAACATCGAATCAGTTAGCATAAAAGAAATAAACACCTCCCGATACTGGAATTTAACCGCGAGCAGATTACTAAAAAAGAGATAATTAAAATTAAATCTGTCCATTGGAGAAACCCTCTTCGGCGCTCAAGACGTCCAACGCAATGCTCCAAATATGCGATGTATGGTCACGGAGCATCAAGTTGCCACAGATCAGCAGTGTGCTTAGGATGTGGTGACTCACACGACTACTCAACATGCCAACTGAATAAGATTCCTCAAAAAGGTCCTGTAATCAACAAGTGTTTCAACTGCATCAAGAGAAACATCAAAAACGTGAATCATCATGCGGATGATCCACAGTGTTCAGCACGAAAAGAATATTTGGCGATTCGACAAAAAGTGACCATCAAGAGGCGTCCAACAATAATACAACAACGCAACGATGTACATCTTTTTTCTTCGATTGAAGATTTGCATGAGATAAGACCTGAACAGAATCCCGTTTTAAATAAAAATCCAGGTAAAGATAGTGCCAGATTATCATATGCTAAAATAGCTAGCACAAGCCACAAAACTGTGTAAAGTGATAATCTGCCAAATGAACGAATACTATATATTTACTTCGAAGCCATTAATGCTTTGGAAAAATGTAAGACTAAATACGACAAATTGAGAGTTCTCGGTAACATGCTTAGGCATGTTATATAAACCCCTGTTAACACGATGGATATTTTACATCTAATGCATTGGAATGTTCAAGGTCTGACAACCTCCACTGCTATTATAGAATTAGAACAAGTTCTACAACTAAAACAAATAGATATAGTTTTCATAATTGAAATATTTCTTAAACCGCAACATGTATTTAAACTTAGAAATTTGAAAGTACATAGAGAGGACCATAACACACATGGTGGTGGCGTTCTAATTGGAGTTAGAAATAATATTCCAAACGAACGTATTTCAAAACTCCCAACATCCTCAATGGAAAACGTTTCCATAATAATTAAAATACACAATAGGCTAATAAGATTTACGTTTATTAACTGTCCAAAATACACAAATGACTTTATGAATGATATGGATAAAACAACCAGATCTGCTTCAGATTTCCTCATCTTTGGGGATTTCAATGCGCAGCATACGAGCTGGAATTGCCACCACAATAATACAGCTGGTAACAGTCTTTATAACTACCAACTAAACGGTCAATATTACATTTTTTCGCCCAACACTTTTACTCGATTTAGTGAAACTGCTGCTCCAAGTCAATCGTATTGCATAGATCTTCTATTATCAAACTCCAATTTACAATTTTGGACACTTAAAACTCATTTTACACTACTTAATTCAAACCACATGCCAATCACTTGTCAAATATAATGCTCATTATATGAGGATAGGACTCAAATACCTCAATATAATCTGGCAAACTGGAAAGAGATAGGAAAATGGGTTGAAAATGAGTTGAGAAATAATAATTTAGAATCTACTGTTTTGACACATGTAAACATTGAAGAGGTTTTGTCTAAAATTACTCACATTGTGCAAGAAGCCTCGAGGGAAATACCTGTTGCAACAAAATATTGTTCGGAAAGAAAACTGTCTCGACAAACTTTATTATTAATTAGCCAAAAATATAAATACAGACGTAAGCTACGAAGAAGCAATAATATTACAGAAAGAAACTTCATAATTAACTTTATATTGAACTTGCTTAAACAACTGACCTCTCTAATAAATTATTTATTTATTTTATTCATATTTATTACTTTTTTATTCATATATGTATATTAAAATTATAATAAACTAAAAGAAAGAAAGGCACTAGCAGCTAATGGCTATCGGCTTAAATCATGAAAGTAGGGCTATATTTTGTTCACAAACTTCAGATATTGAAGAAATTGATATATATTACTTATATTAGATTCAGTTGGGGTTGTTAACAGATTGACAATATTTGATGTTTTACAGAACTTAATCCGAGATTGATTTAATGAGTGGCAATGTTTTAAAATATGAAAGGTTGTTAGGTTAGCCTTGTTGCAAAAACTGCACAAAGGTTCTGGGCTTCTTGAAGTTAAGTGTTGATGTGTGATTTTTGTGTGTGTTAGTCTTAGCCTTAAAAAACATTTGTTTATAAGCCAGTTGGTTGAGGAAGGTAGTTTGATTGGTGATTTTTCCGGATTAATTTCTTTATATGGGTGCTTGTAGGTGTTTAAAATTTGTGTTAGTGAACTGTTTAGTTCTGCTATTGATGTTCTACATTTATGTCCTTTGGATCGCGGGATAGCTAGGAAGGTTGGACGTAGATGAGAGGCTTTAGATTCAACATCAGCGTGTTCATTAGCCGATATACCTGTGTGACTTGGCACCCACATAAGCTTAACTTTGTTTCTCTGTTGTATCAGTAATTGTCGAATACGCAAAATAGTTTCGTTTTTATTTCTGTGATTGGTTACCGCATCAAAAACGGATCGGCTGTCTGTACATATTACAGTATTGTTAATGTTTGACCTGGGTAGTCTCAAAACTCCAAGAACAGCTACCGTTGAGCGGTAAAATGCCATTAAACAGCAAATGCCCTTTTTCATCAACTGCTGCAAATCCGACGCTTGTATCAGATTTCGACCCGTCTGTGAATATGAAGTTCCAGTCCTTTTCTTTATAGGAAGAGTGGATTTCATTGAAAGTGCGTTTAAATATTTCAGGTGTGGTGTTAGTTTTATTGAAAAATGATAGATTTTTTATGAATACTTCGGGCTTGAGATTGCAAGGTGGATGATTTTCTTTAGGCAAGATTGCTGGTTGTATGTTCAGTTTTACTGATATTTTAAAAATTTGGCACAGAGTAGATGGGTATTTTAATTCTGTGTTCCTTTTCCGCAGCAGAGACAGTGATGTATGCAGTAGGGGGATGATGCGCTTATAATTTTGTAAACTGAATGATGCTTAAGTTTCATGGAGTGTGTGTTTAGAGACGCAAACCCACTTTCTACTTGTAAAATTTTTATAGGTGTGGTCCGGAAAGCACGTTCCTTTGCTATAAATTACGAGCGCATACTCAATTTTGGAAAGTATAATGGATTTTGTTAATCTTAATAAGCTGTTTGTATGCATATGACTATTTGAAGATGAAAGATATCTAATAATGCTAAGCCTACTCATTAAATCTTGTTTTAGATAATTGAAATGAGACTTAAAATTATATTTACAATCTATAAATAGACCGAGGATTTTACAATGTTCTACGTTAGTAATGTTTTTCTTATTGTATTCTAAGTCTACATTTTTACAATTTATCTTTCTACATATATGTAAATGGCTAGTTTTTCCCAGTGAGATACTTGTTCCGGGTGAGCTTGACCATTTGTCGATGTCTGATAAAATTTTATGGAAGTTTTGTTTAATATCGTCAATATTTTGATATTTTGAAATAATGTACAGATCATCTGCGTACAAACAGTGATCTACATTTTTGTTGCCCTTGATAATTTTGCTTAACTTATCAAATGCGATGATAAAAAGAGTCACGGACAGTGGGGATCCTTGTGGGATTCCATTGTGAAGAGGGAATATAGACGAATAATAACCATTGACCCGAACAGAAATTTTTCTATTGGTCAGGAAGGATTTTATAAAGTTAAATATTTTAAGCCCTATTGCCCATTCTGATAACTTGTTCAATACTATATGGCCACCTATTCTATCAAAAGCCTTAATGAAATCAATTGACAGAATTGAGTTGTGATTCCTAGTAGAGCGATTCTTGCTTATCATGTGATCCAAGTATAACAAAGCATCAATAGTGCCTAAGCGTGATTGAAAGCCAACTTGATTTGCTGATACAAGGTTGTGTTTTCTAATAAACCACATAAGACGTCTTGATATTATTTTCTCCAATAGCTTTGTTACGCAGGGTAGCAGAGATATGGGGCGGTAAGAGTCAATGTTCTCGATCGGCTTAGCAGCCTTTCAAACACCGCTATCAAAGATTTTGTTGAATAATTTTAGAATCCGTATTTTAAGTATAGTGGGAGTGTATTTCAGCATTGGCTATGAGATTTTGTCCAATGCCGGAGTTTTGCCTGTACTGGTATTTAGGCTGTGGTAAAACTCTTGCAAATTAAATGGTTTATCAATTTCCCTGGATTTATTGTTGTTTGAAATTATCAGTGTAGAACTGAGGATAGATTGTTTGGCTTGTTTGAAATCATGTGGGAAGGTGGAGTCTTTGGAGCTGTCCGACCAGTATTTGGCGAAATATTCAGCAATGTCACAAGGAGATGTTATGCTTATGCCATTAACTGAGATTGTAGTTATAGTGTGTGGTATATAGTTCCTGCTTAACTTACGTAGATTACACCACAGAATTGCTGATGGGGTAGAGGTATTTTTAGAGGGCTTTTTAGCCCTGTTAAAAATTGAGTTCTTCCTTTTGTATTCGAAAAGGTTTTCTATTGTCATGTTACGTCTAAATTTCTTCCAACAACTTTGTTTCTTATTTCTAGTCTGTTGTAATTCACTGGACCACCATGGCACATACTTGGTCCTTTTTTTAAAATGGGTTTGGGGGATCGTCTCGTTTGCAGAGGCAAAAATAATCTTTCTTATTTGAGCTACCTCATGGTTAATATTTTCGGAGGAGGGAAATTTTCCGTTCAAGTATGTCATGATATAGTTGCCAGCCGGCTTTGTTGGTGTTAAATTTTGTTTGATGGACGTATGTTGTCTAGTGATTGATGAGGAGTTGGGTCAAGATAGGGTTATGGTCACTGTTGTGAAGGTCATCCAGAATTGACCAACTACACATTGGCGTAATGTATGAGGAAACTATTGACAAGTCAATGTGCGCAAGAGTGTTGTGGGTGCTAAGATGGGTAGGACTACCGTCATTAAGTATTGAGAAGTTTGAGTTAATTAAGAAGTTTTCTATCGTCTTCTCTGGGATTACGCTTTGAAGAATCCCAAAGAGGGCTCCATGCGTTAAAATCCCCCATCATGAATAAAGGTGATGTAGAATTCAGTTTGATGCGGTAGAGGTCTGATATTAAAATATTGTCTTGTGGAGGTATGTATATGGAAAAGATGGAGAATGTTAAGGATAGATTTATCTCCAGTCCAACTATATTTCGAGGTGAGGATATATTAATTATTTTATGTGGTATATTCTTCTTCATAAGAATTACTACACCTTGTTTACATGTTGAGTTGCGATTTACGAAGTAACCAGCATATTGTCTGGGTACTGTTCTGTTTTTACTATAGTTTGGACAGTGAGTTTCTTGTAGACGTATTATCTCAGGTGATTTTTCCGTTATTAAAAGTTGTAAGTTAGTGAAGTTATTGTGGTATCCTCGAATATTCCACTGAAGAATATTCATAACCATAAATTAATAAATGAAATGAGATAATACACTTAATTTTGCGTATTTTTCAGCTAAGTACGCATTAAAGCGATGGAAATACTGAAGTTCAGCTCAAAATGTCTTGACACGATTCAGATTCGCTGTCTGTATTCATAAACTCCACATTATCAGATTTAGGTTTTGATAGATTAGTGAGAGAATGTAGTTCCTTAAATTTCGCGTGAGTTCGGTTTGGGTAATTGTTCTGCAATCCCGATGTTCTTTCAGTAATTTTTTAGAAGTTGTAGGAATTGAGTCTATAGATTTTTTCTTGATAAAATTTGTATTTTCATAGGTTTTGGTTTTTTAATGTTGTTTTGTTTGTTATTTCTTCTGTTTTATTTGTTTCCATTGGTCTTCTTGTGTTTATAATTTTATGTGATTCGTGAGATTTCTTAAACTTCTTTTCGTTTTCTGTTGAATTTGTTTGCGTTGCCTGGTTTATAGCAATATTGTCCGTAGTATTGTTGTTGTTGCTCGTTGCTACTATGTTTGAGTAGGATGATTTATCATTATGTTGTTGTTTTTATTCTGCTCCTTGTGTATTGCCATTGCATCGCGCATTGTACATTTTTGTTTCGTTTTTATTTTTAACACTTCTTTTTGTTGTTGGAAGCTTTTACAGCTAAATGACGACGATGGGTGACACTCAAAACAATTAGCACAAAAAGTTCTGTCACATTTTTCTGGGGAGTGTGGTGGTAAATTGCAATTTACGCACAAGTAGGATTTTTGCAGCGGTTTAATGTATGCCCAAGCAGCTGGCAATTTTTGCAGCGCATTGGGTTGGGAATATATTCCCTAACCTTCACCTTGTACCATGAGACATTAATTATTTCGGGCAGATTGTATAGGTCGAAAGTAAGGAGAATTACTCCAGTAAAGGATTTTTCCCCATCTACCGTTCTTACATACCTATAGATACTGGTTACTCCTTGTGAGCTAAGCTCCTCAACAATCTTCTTATCCGAGATCTTGTTCAAGTAAGGGGCGAATATTGTCCCTTTTGTAGCATTTAAATGATCATGTAACTTACATGTTATGGTTCATAGTCCGAAAAATTCTTTCGTCTCGAAGAATTTTCTTGCCGTTGTCGTATCCTTGACAAGCAGTAGAAGTTTACCATCCCGGAGCTGAGAAAACGAAATTATATATTTACTAATTAAGTAAACAGCTCTATGCAGAGCAAAGCACGAGTATTCGAAAAGTGTTTTTTTTATCGTCCGTAGAAGCGATAACAATGTATTTGGGGTTTGGAGTTTTTGCTGTGGAAGTGAAGGGAAGTCTATAGGAGAACCTCCTCTGTTCCGCTTTTTCCTTTTACCTTGTGGGAGACCATCAGAAGACAGTAAGGCAAACTGATAGTCCCCTCTCAAGAGGGCCCCAGGGAGCATCACTGATATTAATATTAGTCACTGAAGTATCAAATAATGTTATTACAACGAAGAGAGGAGAACAAATTATTCTCTTGATGTTTTATTGTTTTGGCCTTGCTGTTACAAGACAGAGAAAACGACAACGAAACATAAATGCGCGACGGGATAACTAGGGCAAGTTGTCACGTTGACTGCTAGTCGGGGACTGTCTCTAATAAATAAAAACAACACATTTACAGAAATAGCAGCTGGCATGAGTTTATAAAGAAGTTGCCAGTAGGTAGAAAATAATTTTGGCTGCTGACAACAGCAATCAAGGAAAAAAAATAACGCATTGAGCTACTTAACGACAGATGGCGCGCATGTACACAATTGTAAAGAAAAGGCAAACATAATCGCGAACAGTTTCGAAAGTTATCACAAAACAACATATAATATGCCATCTAGAAAAGATAAAGCTGTAAGAAAACATGTTGAGTGGTTAATAACCCAAACAATACCTCGAAACACAGAGCAGTATCTAACACCAAATACTGAAGTAACAATGCTTATTAAAACGTTGAAAAAATCCAAAGCACCTGGTTTGGACGGAATAAATGTCATTATGTTAAAAAATATGACAGATAAGTTTTACACCGTAATTACAAAAGTTTTTAACTCTTGTTTAACAAATGGATATATTCCAAAGCATTTTAAAACAGCAAAAGTAATGCCGATACTTAAGCCAAAGAATGATACCAGATTGCCAAATAACTACAGGCCTATAAGTATGCTAAGTTGCCTTGATAAAGTATTTGAAAAAATCATACTGAACAAACTCAACGAGTTCACTGAGGATAGTAATATACATAATACTAGATGAACAATTTGGTTTTAGAAAACAGCATTCGACAGTACACCAAGTAGAACGAATCGTAAAACTTATATCAAGTAATAAAAACCAGCGTAGAAGTACAGAAATTGTTTTTCTGGACATAGAAAAAACTTTTGATTCTATATGGCATGATGGGCTAGTATATAAATTTAATATGTTTGGATACCCAGTCTATTTGCAAAAGATCATACAAAGTTTTTTGAACGAAGGAACATGCGTTGTAAATGTAGAGAATGAACTTTATTCTCCGCGGCTCATTCCTGCAGGACTACCACAAGGATCAATTTTATCGCCTACATTATACTCAATTTTCAACTCGGATTTCAAAATATTAAGAGAACAGTCAGCTGCATTATACGCTATTATCAAGAAAATGAAAAATGTGCTGTTACACGCTGAAAAATACTTCTCTAAGTGGAAAATTAAGACTAATGAAGCAAAGACACAAGCTATAATTTTTCCAATCAACAAATCACCTAAACGATTATTTGGGAATAGGACTCGATAAAAAGCTTACGTTTAAACATCATAACATCATCGTGCGAAAAAGCTGTCCGATGTGAAGAGCTCTGTTTCCTTTACTAAGCCGAAGGTCAACTCTAAATAGGAAAAACAAAATATTGCTCTACAGAATGTGTATACGGCCAATTATGACATATGGATGTCAAGTGTGGTCAAAAAGATGTGCCAAAACATATTTGAAAAAGCTCCAGGTCATATAAAAGATTATATTCAACCTACCGAGACGATACTCAACAAATAGATTCCATAGAATATACCAACAGGAAATGTTTGTAAGAGTGATCAATAATATCACACAAAGATTTGAAACCCGCAACAGGATTTCAAATTCTGCCTTGATAAGAAATTTGTAATATTATTTTCTTCTCCAACTTTATATAAAGTTGACAGAAGACTTAATGTAAAAATTTCTCTTAATTCATATTAGGTTTTTTATCTATCTTTTTCCTTATAATGTAAATAAAATCTTTTAAATGTCTATTTTAAGTTAATTCTAAATCATTTATATTTGTTCTAATACTAATGTAGTAATAACTCAAATTAGATTAAAATAAATAAATAAAAAAATCAGTTCAACGTTATGAAACAAAAGGTTTTTTACTGCGTTTTTAAAAGTCGAGAGCACTGAGATATCTTTTAAGCGATCAGGGGCCAAATCACAGCATTCGAAATCTAGTGCACGTTCGTGTAGAGAAAATTTTCGATGGCTGCAATTTTTTGGATCACGGTATTCGATCGTAATTTATTTTACATACTACTATTTTTTACATTGCTGTAAGAATATAACAATAAGAAAATCAAAACAAACTAGGAAAATAAAAGAAAATCTTGAAAATTTAAAATTGTGTAAAAATTAAAAATTTTGTAATTAAAATGGATCCAAATATTAGGAAATTTTATGAAAATACTTACATTTTTAATTACTTCTTTCTTTTTTTCTTGTTTTGTGTCTTTGTTTTGTTTCATGGCAAAATGCAAGAGTTTATTTATTTTCGATAGTAGATTACCAATCGAGTGCAACTTCGAGTAGATACGTTTCGATAACGACTGCCGTGATCCACGTTAACAACATTTCGATGACAAAGTACTCGATTTCGAATGCGGTAATTTGCCCCCAGGTAGTTGGTTGTACTCGATTGGACCAGCAAATCGAATCCTGTGCTTAGCAACCTCGAGCCGGCATCTGACAAAATTCAAGTCCATCGCCTGCGTAGTTGCTTTTTGCGTACGTGTACCAACGACAGAAAACTCTATAGTGCTAAAACCAAAACCTTTTAAGCTCTTAACAATAATTACTGTTTATGAAGGTCTTTTATTGGCAGTATGCTATTAGCATATCTTTTAAAAAAATCTATCGTATTATAACGTAACGGGAGATTAAAAACTATTTTCAATGCATTGTTCTGGGCTGACTGTAGCGAACGCATGGACGAGTTCGATTTAAAACCATATACTATTGGGAGATAGGTCAGGTACGATTGTATAAGAGATTGGTATATTAAAATTTTCGCTTTAGAGCTTAGTTTGTTTCTAAATTTGTACAAAATACCAATTACAGATGAAACTTTGGACTCTAAGTAACTAATGATCCTCCCATGAAAGATTGCGAGTTAATAGCATTCTGATTCATTGATTATTTCACCATCAATGTAGACACTCATTTCCTGATCATTTCTTTTTTAAATATGGCCTAAAACGAAAAAATTTAGTTTTCCGTGCGTTAAGGATTAACTTATTATATCTTAGAAACTCAGATAATATTGCAGCTCATACTCAATTTGATTTCTAAGTACTTCTTCATATTTTTAATTGTACAGCAGGCAAATATCATCAGCGAACATAAAAAGTTTTCCATTAAATGATACATTATTCTTGACGTCGTTCCTTGAAGAACGCCACAAACTACACCAACATCAGAACATCAATATAACGCTTAGCACCACAACCAACAGTTCTTGTTAATAGCTTATCAATATCATCAGATCTGAACGAAATTTTTTGTTTTTTTTTCCATAAATATTTCCTCGTTTGGCATAAACAAATTTTTTTTCTTTTTGTTTGTATTTTATTTATTTTGCAATCTATCTTATATTGATATAATAAGCAAAATTTATGACATTTATGTTGAGTTACACATATAAAAACATATAAACCTATACAAATATTCCAAATTTAACAGAAAAAAAAATACAGATTTAGTCTTATATCTTTAGTCTTTATCTTATATTTACAATAACAACAACTTAGGTTATAGTAATTATTAAATTTAAAGTTTTAGCATTAAGTTAAAAGAAAACAATAAAAAAAAAAACAAAAGATAATAATAAGAAAGATTGATTTAGATAAAAGAAAAAATTAACTGCTGAAAGGTAGATCTAACACATGGTCTCTTTTAAGTCTTCGTATTTCATCAGTATCGTCTAATAACACAATAGCCAGAGGATTTACATGATTGCTTAGTCTTTTCAAATATTTTTCGCTGTATGAATTTATTACCTCTTTAACAGTTTGTATATTTAGATCGTTATGTATGGCATCGTTGGAAATATACCAAGGAGATTGAACAATAAGCCTTATGGTTTTTGACTGGTATCTTTGCAATATTTCTATATTTGAGGCACTTGCTGTTCCCCAAAGTTGAACTCCATAAGTCCATATAGGCTTTAAAATAGCTTTATAAAGTTTCAGTTTGTTTTCCAGACATAGTTGAGATTTTGGACCAATTAACCAGTTAAGTTTCCTATTTGTAATATTTAATTGCTGCCGTTTTATTTTTATGTGTTCTTTCCATGTTAGTCGACGATCCATATATAAGCCGAGATATCTATAAACAAATTTAAAACCAACTTCTTTCACTCACTTCATTTTCTTGCATATAAAATCGTTCACAAAAACATTTTTAAATTCAGGTATTTGTTTTAATTTAGACTTGTCGGTTTACGGTTTAAGAAATATACATCTTCTAAATCAATGTTACAAATGTTTCCACCTATATTCTCCGCAATGTACAACAGTCCATTATCTACACTCAACTTGTCATAATTTTTAACTCCGTTTATAATGCAGTCCGTTTGTACCAAATGCCAACAATTGCACTGAATTAACTGCGAGATTCAGTCGTTATTTTAAAGAATAGAATTCAATTTACATTTTTACGCACATACACATATAAGTTAACGAACCTGGGGGCATACTTTTTTCGTTAACTTCATTGAATATTTTTATTTAGTTGTTGCGTTAATTTTTTTTCCATATTAAATATTTGCACAGCAGTTGCTTAAAAACGAAAAGAAGCAACGGCAATGGCCGGACTATGTATTAATAATTTTATATTTAAGATTTGAATAATATATGTTAGTTTGATTTAAAATAAAAGATCTAGTAAATAGTATATCAGAAAAAAAAAATATTTATGGGAAGACCAAATGTCAAATGAATATTTTTAGAGGTAAAACAATCAGCACCTTCAATAAAATAATCTGCGATTTTTTATTTATTTTTATTATTTCAATATTTAATTCGTACATAAATTATATACGGGTCAGCGACAAAATGGCTTTATAGAGGCAAAACTGGGAACAAAAACTTAAGAAATAATATTTATTGATAAAATAATTGATACAATATTTTACATGAAATATATATATGTATGTACGTATAATGTAAACATATGTATGTACATCAATTTCCTTTTTTCATTTTTGCCTTATATTTTTGATTTACAAGAAGCAGTTCAACCAGTTGTTTGCAGGCTTTTGAAGTAATCACAAAGGTTTTTCAAAATCAGCTGTTCTTTTCTACAAACAAAATTATATAAAAATTTTTGCATTGTGCACTTAAATAAAATAAAAAGTTAAACCTAAATGGTTTCAAAACGGAAAAGATTTTGGGGCAGTAACCCAAAATTTAAAGTTACGAAAGCTTCGAGTACTTTCGCCAATAGATTTCAAGTGTTATCTGACATGGAAGACGAGGATGCGTCAAGAGTGTCCAACAATGTTTCTGAAAATAAACCGATGAGAGTCCCCCCAATTATTGTGGACAACGGCCATAGCTTTACTTCAGTGTTCAAATTACTAGGAGAAAGTTGTAAATATAAGAGGGTGTCAATTAGAACAAAAGTCGTGGCTAACTCCATGCGCGATTATGAATGTGCTCTTGAAAAACTGAAAACGACTAACATGAAATATTTCAACCACGCGATTAAGGACAATAATAAATTCAAGCTAGTGTTATTTGGTTTACCTCAAGTAAGCATTGCGACCATGAAGGGCGATTTTAAACATACTTTTAACATCGAATCAGTTAGCATAAAAGAAATAAACACCTCCCGATACTGGAATTTAACCGCGAGCAGATTACTAAAAAAGAGATAATTAAAATTAAATCTGTCCATTGGAGAAACCCTCTTCGGCGCTCAAGAGGTCCAACGCAATGCTCCAAATGTGCGATGTATGGTCACGGAGCATCAAATTGCCACAGAGAAACATGAAAAACGTGAATCATCGTGCGGATGATCCGCAGTGTCCAGCACGAAAAGAATATTTAGCGATTCGACAAAAAGTGACCATCAAGGGGCGTCAAACAATAATAAAACAACGCAACGATATACATCTTTTTTCTTCGATTGAAGATTTGCATGAGATAAGACCTGAACAGAATCCCGTTTTAAATAAAAATCCAGGTAAAGATACTGGCAGATTATCATATGCTAAAATAGCTAGCACAAGCCACAAAACTGTGTAAAGTGATAATCTGTCAAATGAACAAATACTATATATTTACTTCGAAGCCATTAATGCTTTGGAAAAATGTAAAACTAAATACGACAAATTGAGAGTTCTCGGTAACATGCTTAGGCATGTTATATAAACCCCTGTTAACACGATGGATTTTTTACATCTAATGCATTGGAATGCTCAAGGTCTGACAACCTCCACTGCTATTATAGAATTAGAACAAGTTCTACAACAAAAACAAATAGATATAGTTTTCATAATTGAAATATTTCTTAAACCGCAACATGTATTTAAACTTAGAAATTTGAAAGTACATAGAGAGGACCATAACACACATGGTGGTGGCGTTCTAATCGGAGTTAGAAATAATATTCCCCACGAACGTATTTCAAAACTCCCAACATCCTCAATGGAAAACGTTTCCATAATAATTAAAATACACAATAGGCCAATAAGATTTACGTTTATTTACTGTCCAAAATACACGAATGATTTTATGAATGATATGGATAAAATAACCAGATCTGCTTCAGATTTCTTCATCTTTGGGGATTTCAATACCCAGCATACGAGCTCGAATTGCCACCACAATAATACAGCTGGTAACAGTCTTTATAACCACCAACTAAACGGTCAATATTACATTTTTTCGCCCAACACTTTTACTCGATTTAGTCAAATATCACAAAACAACATATAATATGCCATCTAGAAAAGATAAAGCTGTAAGAAAACATGTTGAGTGGTTAATAACCCAAACAATACCTCGAAGTACAGAGCAGTATCTAACAACAAATACTGAAGTAATAATGCTTATTAAAACGTTGAAAAAATCCAAAGCACCTGGTTTGGACGGAATAAATGTCATTATGTTAAAAAATATGACAGATAAGTTTTACACCGTAATTACAAAAGTTTTTAACTCTTGTTTAACAAATAGATATATTCCAAAGCATTTTAAAACAGCAAAAGTAATGCCGATACTTAAGCCAAAGAATGATACCAGATTGCCAAATAACTACAGGCCTATAAGTATGCTAAGTTGATAAAGTATTTGAAAAAATCATACTGAACAAACTGAACGAGTTCACTGAGGATAGTAATATACATAATACTAGATGAACAATTTGGTTTTAGACCAAATTTGGTTTTTAACAGCATTCGACAGTACACCAAGTAGAACGAATCGTAAAACTTATATCAAGTAATAAAAACCAGCGTAGAAGTACAGAAATTGTTTTTCTGGACATAGAAAAAACTTTTGATTCTATATGGCATGATGGGCTAGTATATAAACTTAATATGTTTGGATACCCAGTCTATTTGCAAAAGATCATACAAAGTTTTTTGAACGAAGGAACATGCGTTGTAAATGTAGAGAATGAACTTTATTCTCCGCGGCTCATTCCTGCAGGACTACCACAAGGATCAATTTTATCGCCTACATTATACTCAATTTTCAACTCGGATTTCAAAATATTAAGAGAACAGTCAGCTGCATTATACGCTATTATCAAGAAAATGAAAAATGTGCTGTTACACGCTGAAAAATACTTCTCTAAGTGGAAAATTAAGACTAATGAAGCAAAGACACAAGCTATAATTTTTCCAATCAACAAATCACCTAAACGATTATTTGGGAATAGGACTCGATAAAAAGCTTACGTTTAAACATCATAACATCATCGTGCGAAAAAGCTGTCCGATGTGAAGAGCTCTGTTTCCTTTACTAAGCCGAAGGTCAACTCTAAATAGGAAAAACAAAATATTGCTCTACAGAATGTGTATACGGCCAATTATGACATATGGATGTCAAGTGTGGTCAAAAAGATGTGCCAAAACATATTTGAAAAAGCTCCAGGTCATACAAAAGATTATATTCAACCTACCGAGACGATACTCAACAAATAGATTCCATAGAATATACCAACAGGAAATGTTTGTAAGAGTAATCAATAATATCACACAAAGATTTGAAACCCGCAACAGGATTTCAAATTCTGCCTTGATAAGAAATTTGTAATATTATTTTCTTCTCCAACTTTATATAAAGTTGACAGAAGACTTAATGTAAAAATTTCTCTTAATTCATATTAGGTTTTTTATCTATCTTTTTCCTTATAATGTAAATAAAATCTTTTAAATGTCTATTTTAAGTTAATTCTAAATCATTTATATTTGTTCTAATACTAATGTAGTAATAACTCAAATTAGATTAAAATAAATAAATAAAAAAATCAGTTCAACGTTATGAAACAAAAGGTTTTTTACTGCGTTTTTAAAAGTCGAGAGCACTGAGATATCTTTTAAGCGATCAGGGGCCAAATCACAGCATTCGAAATCGAGTGCCCGTTCGTGTAGAGAAAATTTTCGATGGCTGCAATTTTTTGGATCACGGTATTCGATCGTAATTTATTTTACATACTACTATTTTTTACATTGCTGTAAGAATATAACAATAAGGAAATCAAAACAAACTAGGAAAATAAAAGAAAATCTTGAAAATTTAAAATTGTGTAAAAATTAAAAATTTTGTAATTAAAATGGATCCAAATATTAGGAAATTTTATGAAAATACTTACATTTTTAATTACTTCTTTCTTTTTTTCTTGTTTTGTGTCTTTGTTTTGTTTCGTGGCCAAATGCAAGAGTTTATTTATTTTCGATAGTAGATTACCAATCGAGTGCAACTTCGAGTAGATACGTTTCGATAACGATTGCTGTGATCCAACATTTCGATAACAAAGTACTCGATTTCGAATGCGGTGATTTGCCCCCAGGTAGTTGGTTGTACTCGATTGGACCAGCAAATCGAATCCTGTGCTTAGTAACCTCGAGCCGGCATCTGACAAAATTCAAGTCCATCGCCTGCGTAGTTGCTCTTTGCGTACGTGTACCAACGACAGAAAACTCTATAGTGCTAAAACCAAAACCTTTTAAGCTCTTAACAATAATTACTGTTTATGAAGGTCTTTTATTGGCAGAATGCTATTAGCACATCTTTTAAAAAAATCGATCGTATTATAACGTAACGGGAGATTAAAAACTATTTTCAATGCATTGTTCTGGGCTGACTGTAGCGAACGCATGGACGAGTTCGATTTAAAACCATATACTATTGGGAGATAGGTCAGGTACGATTGTATAAGAGATTGGTATATTAAAATTTTCGCTTTAGAGTTTAGTTTGTTTCTAAATTTGTACAAAATACCAATTACAGATGAAACTTTGGACTTTAAGTAACTAATGATCCTCCCATGAAAGATTGCGAGTTAATAGCATACTCATTTCCTGATCATTTCTTGTTAAATATGGCCTAAAACGCGCAAATTTAGTTTTCCGTGCGTTAAGGATTATCTTATTATATCTTAGAAACTCAGATAATATTGCAGCATCATACTCAATTTGATTTCTAAGTACTTCTTCATATTTTTAATTGTACAGCAGGCAAATATCATCAACGAACATAAAAAGTTTTCCATTAAATGATATATTATTCTTGACGTCGCGCCTTGAGGAACGCCACGCTTATCAATATCATCAGATCTTAGCGAAATTTTTTTTTAAATTTTTTGTTTTTTTTTCCATAAGTATTTCCTCGTTTTGGCATAAACAAATTTGAAACCAACTTATTTCACACACTTCATTTTCTTGCATATAAAATCGTTCACAAAAACATAAATTCAGGTATTTGTTTTAATTTAGACTTGTTGGTTTACGGTTTAAGAAATATACATCTTCTAAATCAATGCTAAAAATGTTTCCACCTATATTCTCCGCAATGTACAACAGTCCATTATCTACACTCAACTTGTCATAATTTTTACCTCCGTTTATAATGCAGACCGTTTGTACCAAATGCCAACAATAGCACTGAATTAACTGCGAGATTCAGTCGTTATTTTAAAGAATAGTTTGCCAAAAAAGGAACTTGAATTTTTTAAAACTAACTAAAATGTATCAAAAATATTGTATATGAATAAAAAAAATTTCTTAAAAACAATTATATAACATATTTTAAACAAAGGAATTTTTGGATCCAGTTATTGAGAAAATTCAGTTTCCGCGACGGATCTGGTTTCTAATCAGATGCGAAAACCGAGCGTACACTGTAATTACAAATATTTTTCAGCAGAAATAAGTTTATTTATTCTTTTTTAATTTTTGTACAAAAATGTATTGTAACTTTCATTATTCATTATATAAGTCTTATAATAACAATAGATAATAAGGTAATTTTAAATGCGGTGCGAGTTGATTTACTAGCAACAGCACAAAAACAAAACACATATTTTTGTCTTACAATTTCGTAGCGAACAGACAAATGAACATAGAATTCAATTTACAATTTTACGTATATACATTGTAAATCTATATACTATATTCATGCTCACATTGAATTGCTGAGTCATGAGAATAATAAATACATATTCTGCTAATAAAAATAATAAAAAATGCTAATAAAAATAAAAAATTAAGAGCCAAGGACTTCCGTTTCCTAAATCTCATTTTTGACTTGAGAATTTTTTTGTCATTAGTATGTGTAATACCTTTGTTTTTTAAACGTAATACTTTGAAAATTAAGTCGTCAGCAGTTTCCATCAACATTTTTCCCTACACATTTTTTTTTATTATTGTCTTGGATGTCTGGGTTATTCCTAATCTTATTAATATTTTTTTTGGACTTAAGCTGTCCTAACATTTTTCTTAATATGGGCGTACAAATTTTCTGTAAGTTCGTTCAGTGCCAAAAAAATTAACTCATATTCCCAAAGCTCAAGAATTATTTCAAAGTACAGAGTACAGATTTCAAAGAGTACAGAAACAATTGTTCTTGATCGGAGAGTATAGCATATTTAGAAAATACATACCTACATACATATACTTTTTATAGTATAATATCAATGAAAAATCCGGAAGGTGTTGTCTGATGTTTCCATCACTTGAAATTTTCATTTTGCTATGTGATACTTCTATATAATATTGAAAATTTTATAATTAATAAAAGTTTTATTTATTATGGAAAGTTTTATAAAATGTGAGAAAATACTCTTAGTATTCCCATTTTCGATGTTACCATATATTTCTCGCTAATTATTCTTCGAATTCCACTTGCTCGTCTTCGTCAGATATAGTTAAACAAAACTATTTGAAAAGTGATTGGAAAAAAATTACTTGAATAGTTTTAATAGTTAACTCGATTTTTCTAACAATGTATGTAAAGGCCTTGTTATGCGAACGTTGATGTGAGAAAAACTTAACGTACGGTCGTATGTGTAGTCATAGAAACTTTACAAACGTAATAGACATCAGTAAAATAAACAAAAGATTGTCTAACATAATTTATTCGCGTGAATGAAAGAAATTTGTTTCCTTTGGAGAAAACAAATATTTTATTTGACGCGATGCGTCTTTCTTTATTTGTAATACGCTCACGGAGAAGACATTTTTGTTAAAATAAATAGAAGAGTAGGAAACAAACTATCTACCAGATACAATCGGGAGATTAGTTCACAAAAATAACACAAGACAATCTTAAAGAAACCCATACCTAAATTAACTTCTTTTCAGGACAAAATGCAGATTTTGAAATCATACTGAAATCATTGCATAACAGCAATATCCGAAAACTTTAACACTTTAAAAGCCACAACTTCCGACGACAAACGATTTTTAGAATACATTAACAAGGACTTTATTCTGTTATAAAGGAAAATAAACAGTATATGTGCGCCCAAAATCAAAACGAGGACTGGTAAACATATTAGGAAAAGGACTGAAATACACTGTAGGGTCTATGGACAGCGACGACGAAATACTGATAAATGAAACTATTAACGAAATACAGAACAATGACCAAATAAATAATTTTATATCAGAACAACAAACATTTATTAGTGACTACATAAATAACTTTAGACAAAAACCAATGAACAGAATACAAACCTTAGAAGACGATGTTAAATTTATTGAACAAACTTACAGGATTGATAACGACATATCACTTTTAAAAAATCACGTTGACGATATAGGACAAATAATATTTTCAAGCAAACTAGGGATAACTCCAAACGACATTTTGACATAAAGAGATATTGACTTAATATCCGACTTTGACAGCTATAGCAGTATGAAAATTGCAGTAATTTTTTATGGTGACACCATTATACTTACTTTACTTATTCTTCAATTTTCCGCCAATATCTTCTGCAATTGCTCACTAAGCATCTTTCATTAATTAGGTAAAAGAAAATTATATTTTAAGTATTTCCCAATAACTGCAATAGTGCAATTATTTTTAAAAGTAAAATCACGCCATCTCTAGATTTGGGTACTAACATGTGTCTGTGAGACACATTTGTATGTTCCATTCAATTTAACTACAGAAATATATAACATATCGCAACCAAACTTCATGACTTTTATTTATCTAATGTTTTTATAATTTAATAAATAAAAAATTTTAGGTATTGCCTTCTTACATCTTTTATATGCCGAAACATAAAAATGTAGCACTAAATACTGACATGTGTCTCAGAGACACATAAATACATGCATATATGAATGTTTTTGTTTACATATTTTTGGATATCTATCGTTTACTGTCTATAAACATATTTTGTAAAATAAGTACATTTCGTTAACTTTTTTGACATAGCAACTGTCTTTTATATATGTTTTTGCGTTACAATAACAAGCTTTTGTATATAATGTCATAAGCATTTGTTATATTTGTAACTCTGGAATTCCCCTTTGAAGAAAATAGGCAGTTGCATTAAAATTTTGCACAGTATCGACGTGAAAATACTTTTTATCAAAAACATGCCAAAGCGACTAACGGAAGAAGAAATTAGGCTAGCCGCGGAAGAAGTTGACGAGCAAACGACCAGTGATGTTGAAGACGAGGATATTTTTATACCATCTGATGGCGAAGAGAATGAGATTAGTGAAAACTGTCAAGATGATGCTTCAGAGATGTCTAATACTGTTTTCGATGCCGAAGAAGTTGCAATTGAGGATCCTAGTGAAATTTATGTTGGTAAGGATGGAATACAATGGTCTTCGACTCCAAAAACTCAAAGGCGTTTTCCTGCTCGTAATATTATTCGGTGCCCATTGAACAAAGTTAAAATTCCACCAGGCAAACAAATTGAAGACCCTTTAGCGTCAATCAAGCTGTATTTGGATAATGAAATTTTTTACGCACTAATTTGTACGCAGTAACTACAAATCAAACCGACTGTCAACCAGCAAATGAAATAGAAATAAGAGCATTTATTGGACTACTGATTTTAGCAGGGACAAAAAAAGATGGAAATGCGGAGATTTCTGAGTTTTGGTGATCGCGATACGGCTGCCCAATTTTCCGCGCCACCATGAGCCGAGATCGTTGTATGAAAATTTCAACAAATTTGCGCTTTGATGACAAAAACACTAGGACCATTCGACAACAAAAAGACAAACTTGCACCCATTAGGGATTTATTTGAAATTATAAACAAAAACTTAAAAAAATTTTACTGTCCTGGTGATAACATAACTGTCGATGAGCAGCTTGTTCCTTTTCGTGGAAGGTGTTCTTTTCGGCAATATATGCCTAGTAAACCAGATAAGTATGGACTCAAAATTTGGTGGCTCTGTGACAGTAAAACGAGCTATCCATTGAATGCAATACCCTAATCAGAGGGGCTGTGGCTTGGGTCAGAAAGTAGTAGAAGAGTTAGTGCAAAATTATGAAAATACAGGCAGAAATATAACGTGTGATAATTATTTCACGAGTATTGAGCTAGCGCAAAAATTATTGGGTAAAGGCTTAACACTAACGGGCACTCTCAAAAAGAACAAACGTTGTGTTCCTTCATAATTTTTACCAAATAGAAGAAGGGAAGTGGAAAGTAATTTGTTTGGTTTTACTGAAAACATGACTTTAGTGTCCTACGTCCCAAAACAAAATAGAGCAGTTCTTTTACTCTCATCAATGCATTACAGCACTCACTGCGACTTACAAATTAAAAACAAATCAGAGATAAACTTGCATTATAATCAAACAAAAATCAGTTGACACTCTGGATCAACTTACACATAGTTTTACTTGCCGCAGAAAATGGTCGTTTGTATTTTTTTGCAATTTAGTTGACGTTTGCGGAATCGCTGCGTACGTAGTTTGGAAAAACTTGCATCCTTCGTGGAAAGCAACGCAAGCAAAGAAAGCTCGAAAACTCTTTTTACGAGAAGTCGCTGAAGGGCTTGTTACACCTCAAATACGCCAAAGATCGAAGTATAAATTGCAACGACCTATCGTTAAACTAATGGAAGAAGTCCTTCAAGAAGGAATTGCACCTACTAATACCCAGAGTGCAACAAATAAACGCAAGAGGTGCTATTTATGCGATCCCAAAATAAGCCGTATTATTAAGCAATGCTGCCAAAAATGTAATAGTAATGTCTGCAATGAACATGCTGTGAAAGTTCTTTTATGTAAAGAATGTAATGAATAAAAAATAAAAAAAGATTAATAATTTTTCCGTAAGTTTTTTATATGTGTCTTAGAGACACATGTTAGTAAGATTTGTAAGTTTTTATGTCAGTATGATTACGGTTAATATAAAATAAGAAATTTTGTAAACTTAATTGAGTTGTGATTTAAATAAAGCGCGGTCGTAAGTATTTTTTTTAGAAATTCCAATTAGTAATTTCTTAAGTTGCATAAACACATTTTCTTTATCACCATTTGTAGTAAGCGACGCTCATGCATAGATATATTTTCTTTATCTCTAATACTGTTAAATAAAAATAAATCTATACTAATAATAAAAAACACATCTTACAAGTAATTTTCCATAGATGATAAGAAAGTAATTAATATCTAAATATATGTATGTTGAGTTATTGACAAAATACATTTTGGTTACAAAATATCAAAACGAAGAAATTGTAAATAAACCTAAACAAATAGGTATAAAAGATAATAAACACATTTTCTTTTAACAGTATATGTATTAAGGAAAATATGATATGACGAAAACTGTTAGGTCATCGTATAACATTAATTTCAATGTAACAATTTATTTATTTTCACTTTTGCTGTGCAGACCTTCTTTAATTTGATATAATTTAGTTCATGCAGGCCCACCGTCTCTTTATTTTGTTTATGAACAGTTAATCCTTTGCAATGATTTGTTTCTCATATAATCTCTTAATGCTTGTATTTGTTGTTCTTAATAATAACGCAATTTTATTTTACTTTGTTGTTACATTAATATTGCTGAATTGCATTGGTTCATTGGAAGCGAGAAACAAACATTACAACAACACCAATGATGCTTATATATGTAAGTTAACACCACAAAAGTTTCCACCCTTTAACAACCAATTTTTCGACAAGACCAAAACTGCCAAGTAATCATTCATTCTTTTGATCAACAACAATTGGGGCACATGCCAACTTAAGTTCAATAACAAGGGAAATGCACTTCCGCCACCTGCAGTTAAATTTCCAAAGAATTAAAATTCATTTTTATTTTGTTAATTCTTAATTTTCCAAAGAATTAAATGTCAATTTATTTTTGCCAATTTTTACTTTTCCAAATAATGGAACTATTTTATTTTTTATTAATTTTTATTTTTTGTCAATGTTCCGAAGAATTTTAGTATCACGCCACCACCAAAGGTTTGGTATTTAAGCATTGTAAAAACTTCCATTCAGTTAGTTATAGAATTATCTCAGTTAATAACTCAGCTCCGAAAAGAGCTTAAATAAAATAATAAAAATAAAGAAATAAAAAAGAAAAAGAAAAAAAGAAATTACTCTTCTTTTTTTTAAGAGTTTCATACAGAGGAAACTCTAACTGGCGCCCGAGCATAAAAAGACATTCCGACAAAATCCTGAAAAAAAAACAAGTAAGGATACCGGTAAAAGTTAAAAAGCGATCCTTAAATTAAAAAGTGAAGTTTAAAAAGTGCTCCTTAAACTAATCCTTAAATTAAAATAAAAAGTAAAATTTTAAAAGCTGATCCTTAAATTAAAAAAGTGATCTTTAAAAACTAAAAGTTATCCTTAAACTGATCTTTGAAAACTAACTCCTAAAAGGGAAACAATTTTTAAAAGTGATTAAAGTGATTCTCCAAAAACTGATAAAAAGCGTGATTTTTAGGAAAAAAAAAAACGCAAAATCGCTACAAAAATTGTAAAAATCTAATGTACGGCCCCTTAGTAGCCTCGGCAAAACGATTGGTATCACGTACCTGCCCGCATTAGTGAAAAAAAGGTGATAACTAAAGTGAACACATGCTGCCTGACGACACGCAACCTGAAGAGATAAAATTCAAAGGGGTATCATCTTTTGCTATATTACCCATAAACGAAGAAGCGAAATCACCAGGAGTACAAGAAGCACCAGAAGCCATAGAAAAACTCAAGGTGGAGATCCGGTATAGAGTAAGATTTATGTTAAGAGCAAAAGTTTACAATCCAGAAACTAAAACATATGCAAAACTATATGATTTAAAACCTTCTGGGCATTAAATTTTTTTTTTTTTGTTGATACTGTAAGAAAAATGTTAAATCCAAATAATCTGATCCGACCACCCGTCATTCCCGCGAATCCTCCTCAGAACATTCAAATGAACATGGACGACTTAACGACACTTATTTCAAATGTTGTCACAAATATTTTCAGGCAACAAGGACCTCAAATGGTTCAGGCGGCTCTAAGCCCACATACTAATATGCAAAATGTTAGCGACCAACAGATAGACGAAAGACATAGGAATAATTTACAGGACATGGACAAAATTCCGGACGTAGTCAAATGCTTAAAGGAGTTTACAGGTCAACCTGGGGAATATAATTCATGGAAAAAGAGTGTAGACAGAATTTTAGAAATTTACGAACCGCATAGGGAACGCCCAAATACTACAGCCTTCTCAGCGTTATCAGAAATAAAATTACAGGCAACGCCGATATTTCACTAGAGTCATATAATACCCCACTGAATTGGAAAGCCATTTCAGAATGTTTAACTGTTCATTATGGCGACAAGCGAGACTTGTCAACATTAGAATACCAGATGACAACTCTGGTACAGGGTAACCAGAGCATACAAGATTTCTACCAGAGAGTATACACTTATCTGTCACTAATATTGAATAAGATAGGATGCTTAGAAACGAGTAATGAATCACTTAATTTAATTACAAAATCTTACAGAGACAAAGCCCTAGACACCTTTATAAGGGGTCTAAATGGGGACTTACCCCGTCTATTAGGAATAAGGGAACCAGCGGACCTACCACAGGCCCTCCATCTTTGTCTGAAACTTCAGAATCAGAACTTTCGAGCAACCCATGCTCACAATACAAGAAGAATTGCACCATCGCAATTGCCTCCAAAACAAAACTTTGAAAGAAAAGATACAAATAGATTCTACCCTCACTTAGCTTACATACCACAAAGTAATCAGCCAACATGGCAACCTACGCAACAAAGGATTTATGAAAACAATCCACAAAGACCACCTAAGCCTCAAGCACGACCAGAGCCCATGGACGTGGATCAAAGTATGAATTCCCGGCGTATAAATTACATAAACAGACCTCACCGCGATAACTTGCAAGGGAAAAGACCTGGTTCAATTTCATACCCCCAACAAAAGAAATTACAGAGAACATTCCACATTGATATAGAGCAAGTGCAGTCAGGAATACATGAAAAAGAATATATTGAGCCAAAAGACATTCATTTTTTAGTTTAATAAGCTCTTCGTTACCTTATTTTGAGGTCAAAACGGAGAGCGGAAGCATTCTCAAGTTTTTAATAGATACAGGATCAAGCAAAAATTATCTCCAGCCACACTTGGCAAAGAAAAAAATTAAAAATAAAGCATCATTCTATGCAAAGTCAGTTGTCGGTGACATTAGAATTACTGAACACACAATGGTGAAACTTTTTAAGATAAATCGAGAAATTAAACTCTTTTTAATGCCGTCCCTTAAGACTTTGGATGGCATCCTCGGAAACGATACCCTTAGAGAATTAGGAGTCGTAATTCACACAGGGGAGAACTACATGACATTGGGGAATGGGAAAAAAATAAACATTAATCAGCTTCCATCTGCAACAGTAAATAATTTAAATATAAATAAAACATCGCCCCAACAGAAAAAGAGTATGAATATTATTACAAGGAAATTTCCTAAATTATTCATGGAACCTAATGAAAAGCTAACGTATACCACTAGAGTTGTGGGAGAAATCAGAACCACAACGGACACTCCTGTGTATACTAAAGCCTACCCCTACCCTGCATCTTTGAAAACCGAAGTAGAGAAACAAGTAGGAACGCTTATGAACGATGGCATCATAAGACCATCTAGATCCCCGTACAATTCACCCGTGTGGATTGTACCGAAAAAAGCAGATGCATCGGGAGAGAAACAATACCGAATGGTGATAGATTACAGAAAATTAAACGCAATAACAATTGCGGACAAATATCCCATTCCGGAAATATCCGAAGTAATATCTCGACTTGGAAGTAGCAATTATTTTTCTGTACTCGACCTGAAAAGTGGCTTCCACCAGATTCCACTCAAGGAAACTGATATAGAGAAGACAGCTTTTTCTGTTAATAATGGTAAATATGAATTTACACGTTTGCCATTCGGCCTCAAGAATGCACCCGCAATTTTCCAACGTACTCTTGATGATATATTGAGGGAACATATTGGGAAATGCTGTTATGTTTACATAGATGACATAGTAATTTTTAGCAAAACAGAAGTAGAACATTTCTCGCATATTCAGCAAATATTTAGAACCTTGGAAGATGCCAACATAAAGGTTCAGCTAGGAAAATGTAAATTTTTTGAGGAAAGTGTTGAATTTTTAGGCCACGTAATAACTAATAAAGGTATAAAAACCAGTCTTGCAAAGGTAGAGGCTATTGCGAACTTCCCGCAGCCAAAATCCCTCAAAGAACTCCGAAGCTTTTTAGGTATGTCTGGGTATTATCGGCGATTCATAAAGGACTATGCCAAAATCGCGAAACCCCTAACATCCCTTTTAAGGGGGGAGGGAGGAAGGATATCGAAAAATAAATCCTCAAATGTAAAAATCGTGTTAAGCAAAGAAGCCGTAGAATCCTTTAGGAAAATTAAGAATTCACTTATTTCCGAAGACATTGTGCTCGCTTATCCAGATTATCAGAAGGATTTTGAATTGACAACAGACGCTTCCAACTTTGCGCTTGGAGCAGTCCTGTCCCAAAGCGACAGACCAATATCCTTTATATCTAGAACACTTAACAAGGCAGAGGAGCATTATGCTGCCAACGAAAAAGAAATGCTGGCCATCATTTGGGCCTTAAATTCACTGCGAAATTATTTGTATGGCTCAGCCAGAATAAAAATTTTTACGGACCACCAACCGCTCACGTATGCTCTTAGCAACAAGAATACTAATAGCAAAATGAAAAGGTGGAAAACAATTCTCGTAGAATACAATTACGAGCTACACTATAAACCAGGGAAAATGAACGTGGTAGCAGACGTCTTATCTAGAAGGCCTCCACAAAAATCGTTCGTGCATACATTGTCAATAGCGACAAACTCAGATGAAAGTTCATCACATGGATTGATACATAGTGTAGAAACCCCTATTAATGTATTTAAAAACCAATTGTTCCTAAACATTGGTACAACTTCCACGTACCAATTTAAAATAATATTTCCCACGTATCATCGGCATATAATTACCGAGCCATTCTACTCCGAAGAAAAGTTAATAGAGATTCTACGACGATATCTTAACCCATCTGGCATAAATTGCGTAAAAACAAATGAAAGTATAATGGGAAAAATACAACAAGTATACCCACTACATTTCAGTAGGTACAAAGTTAGGTACACTCAATTGCAAGTAGAGGATGTAATAAATAATCAAGAACAAGAAGATATAATAGTCAGAACGCACAACAGAGCTCATAGGAATTGTAGGGAAAATAAACTACAAATTTTAGAAAGATTATACTTCCCCGCCATGGCAAGGAAAATCAAGAAAATCGTTAAACAATGTGCAATCTGTAGAGAAAGTAAATACGACCGTCGACCAAATCAACCGGATATTATGAAAACTCCTATTCCAACACACCCTGGCCACACGTTGCACATAGACTTATATAAAACCGATAATAAGCTAGTTTTGACTGTCATTGATAAATTTTCCAAATATGCCCAAGCACTCATAGTCAAGTCCCGATCAATAGAAGATATTAAAGAACCCCTCCGCAAGATACTTTTTTCCTTTGGGGTACCCAAAGTTATCGTTATAGACAATGAAAAATCGCTCAATGCCGCATCTATCACATTTATGGTAAAGGACCAATTCGGTATACAGATTTTTAAATCACCTCCCTACAAAAGCTCAGTAAATGGACAAGTGGAAAGGTTCCATTCAACATTGTCAGAAATAATGAGATGTTTAAAAAAGGAACAGGTACATAACACATTTGAAGAACTTCTTGACCGATCAGTCTATGAATATAATTATTCAGTACATTCTACCACGGGAAAAAGGCCCTTAGAAATTTTCTTTGGTAGAACGGTTAGCACAGATCCCAAACAATTTGAGGAAGCAAGAAAAGATAATATCGAAAGACTCAAAGGAATACAGGAAAGAGACCTACGATATCATAATAGGAAAAGAAAAGAACCAATAACTTATGCTCCAGGAGATATTATATATGTAAAAATAGACCAGCGACTAGGCACAAAATTAACTCCTAGATTCAAAAAAGAAGTAGTTAAAGAAAATAACACAACAACAATTGTGACAGAATCAAATAGAGTGGTTCATAAAAGTAACATAAAAAGTTAGAACTAAAAACATTTTTTTTTTAAGGTAAACAATGACGATGTATTTGACACCAATTATTCTACTGATTATTATGACTCCAGGACAAGCTACGAACGTACAGGTATTTGATTACATTTCAGCACAAATAGTTACTATCAACAACGGACTAGCGAAGATTCAGGACGGCACATTCAGACTTATTCATCTAATTAAACTTGATAAATACGAAACCTTTCTGACAAACGCCTATAACTACATAGAAGCACAGATTCCTAAGAACAATGTTCTTTTCCCTATATTAAAACAAGAAACTCAACAGACAATGGACATACTACAAACACTAAAACCTTCCAAACACCTCCGACTAAAGAAATCAATAAATGCCTTAGGAACGTTGTGGAAGTATATCGCAGGGTCACCTGATCACGAAGATTTGGAAATAGTTAATAAAAATTTATTAAGATTAAATGATAATAATAATGATCAAGTAGTGATCAATAAACTTTTTAATGAAAGAATAAATAACTTGACCCTACTAGCTGAGAAAATCACAAATAGCATAAGTAAAGAGCACAATGGTATACAGGAAATAATTATAGACATGCAAAGCAAGATTAGACTGGTAAAAGAACAGCTCATTAACATTAGATACGCCATACAATGGGCAAAGAATAAAATTGTAAATTCAGTGTTACTAAATGAAGAAGAAATTAAATTAGCCATACAAAAATTAAGTGAAGAAAAAATGCCGTTCAATAATGCAGAAGAGGCATTAGAAATATCAGAGATAAATGTATTAAGTAATGAAATGACAATTGTTTATATGATAAAGATTCCACTAACGTCACAGGAAACATTTGAAAATATAATACTGAAACCTGTTATAACTAAAGAAAATATTGTAATTAAGATAGATTTTGAGGAAATATTAAAAACTAAAGATAAAATCTATGGAATCGAAAAACAATGTAAAGATTATAATAGAATTAAAATTTGTAATAATAACCAAATCGTAGACTTAAGAAATGAAACTTGCATAAGTAGAATTATACACGGCTTAAATTCCACCTGCACTACCACAAACGGACATCATATACTCCGAGTAGATGAAGTAAAATCAGGCGTGCTTCTACTAAATAATTTCAATGGAAGTATTGAAGTCAACTCAGAAAACCGAAATATAACGGGAACCCATCTTATTAATTTCTACAATTCGACAATCAAAGTAAATGAGAAAATCTATAGTAATTTCGAAGGCATCCCCTTAGCAGCTATGCCAGCTATCCTCCAACAAAACCCATTCAACAGATATCACATAGACGTACCATCGTTAGAATCACTAAAGGAACTGCACATCAGAAATACCAAGAAGATTAGTAACCTTAACACTCTTACTATAACAACTGGAACGGTATCAGTTAGTGCCATCACAATCACAGTTTGTATCATATTAGTCTTATACCAGCTTTGGAGGAAAAACCAACTGGAAATCATCACGAAACAGTCACCCACAATTCCATTACCTACCGAAACCAATTTGGATGAAAAACAACCAACGTACGTGAGCTTCTCCAACCTGTCGTACCCATAATACGCTTGAGGACAATCGATCTAAAAAGGGAGGAGTTAACACCACAAAAGTTTCCACCCTTTAACAACCAATTTTTCGACAAGACCAAAACTGCCAAGTAATCATTCATTCTTTTGATCAACAACAATTGGGGCACATGCCAACTTAAGTTCAATAACAAGGGAAATGCACTTCCGCCACCTGCAGTTAAATTTCCAAAGAATTAAAATTCATTTTTATTTTGTTAATTCTTAATTTTCCAAAGAATTAAATGTCAATTTATTTTTGCCAATTTTTACTTTTCCAAATAATGGAACTATTTTATTTTTTATTAATTTTTATTTTTTGTCAATGTTCCGAAGAATTTTAGTATCACGCCACCACCAAAGGTTTGGTATTTAAGCATTGTAAAAACTTCCATTCAGTTAGTTATAGAATTATCTCAGTTAATAACTCAGCTCCGAAAAGAGCTTAAATAAAATAATAAAAATAAAGAAATAAAAAAGAAAAAGAAAAAAAGAAATTACTCTTCTTTTTTTTTAAGAGTTTCATACAGAGGAAACTCTAACTTATATAAGAATAATTGTGTTAGGTTTAAAAAAGAGAATTTTAAATAAAGAAAACATTGTTAAAGTTGAAGTGATAAAGTCCTCATACCTTTTAATTTAGCTCGCGTACCATGAACGTAAATTCACATTGCCCATAAGTATCACTTGCCATCGAACATTTCAGTGGCCTATAGAGAAAAATTCAAGAAATACCGAAATGCTCTATAGTGCTGCCGGTGAGAAACCTCCTCATCGTACAAAAACTATATTAATAAACACAATTTTGAATTTAGTTAAAAAAATATTACAAATAAATAAAGACGCATCTGGTCGAATAAAATATTTTTTTTCTCCAAAAGAAAGAGCTTTCTGTAATTCACGCAAATAAATTATGTTAGACAATGTTTTGTTTATTTATGAGCAACTGCAACTTCCCCAAACACCTGATTAAAACAATAAGGAGCTTTTTGGAAATTCGTGAATTTAAGATTCATTTGAGCAGCTGTTATTCTAACAAAATAACTATCAACACTGGCTGCCCTCAAGGTTCTTGTCTTTCATCCCTGCTATACAATATTTATACTTCGGATTTCCCAGTTCTGAATGGATGTTTACATCAATATATGCAGACAATACAGCTATGTTATGCTCTGGAGCATTAGCAGTAGATATAATAAACAACATGCAAGTATCACTAGTAGCTGTTCGAAACTATTTCACTAAATGGAAAATACCAATAAATTGCTCCAAAACTCAAGCTATCTTCTGCACACAAAGAAGAAAGGAGTGTTATACACCACATCGTTCCCTACAATTTCAATGTTCTCATATTCCATGGGACGATAAAGTTAAATTTTAAGGAACATATTCGTTACAACATTCACAAAATCAACATAGCAACGAGAATTCTATATCCGTTTATTAATAAGAAATCTAAATTAAGCTGCAAAAACAAGAGAATAATATTAAAAGTTATATTCCACTCAATAATGTTTTACGGTCTGGGAAGATACAGCAAAAACCCATATCAAAGCTTTATAATTAGCATAAAACAAGTTACTCAGAATGATATATAACCTAACGTGGTATTTTTCTACAAGAAGACTGCATAGTATAAGCAATATCGAAATGGTAGACGAAAAATTTCAATGACTCAAACAAAATTTCGACCACAGATGTCAGTTATCCCAATATGAGCATATCAGATATATGATATCTACTGTAGTCATGTAAGTCATATGTTTTTTGTTTCTTTTTTGTCTTTACGTACGGTTTTTTATAAATTTTTTCCTACCCATCCATATTGTTATGATGTCCACCATATATATACCTCCATTAGTATCGCACATTCTTTAGTATCTGAGTAGAAAAGATTTACATAAATCTAAACTCTCTACAATTAAAAATAAAATATCACCTGATATTGTAAATAAAGAAATTGAATTGTTTTGTTTATTTTACTGACGTTAGTTACGTTTGTAAAGTTTCTATAACTACAAATACGACCGTACGTTAAGTTTTTCGCACATCAACGTTCGCATAACAAGGCCTTTACATACATTGTTAGAAAAATCGAGTTAACTATTAAAACTATTCAAGTAATTTTTGTCCAATCACTTTTCAAATAGTTTTGTTTAACTAGATCTGACGAAGACGAGCAAGTGGAATTCGAAGAATAATTAGCGAGAAATATATGGTAACATCGAAAATGGGAATACTAAGAGTATTTTCTCAAATTTTATAAAACTTTCCATAATAAATAAAACTTTTATTAATTATAAAATTTTCAATATTATATAGAAGTATCACATAGCAAAATGAAAATTTCAAGTGATGGAAACAGCAGACAACACCTTCCGGATTTTTCATTGATATTATACTATAAAAAGTATATGTATGTAGGTATGTATTTTCTAAATATGCTATACTCTCCGATCAAGAACAATTGTTTCTGTACTCAAAGCTTTGAAATAATTCTTGAGCTTTTGGGAATATGAGTTATTTTTTTTTGGCACTGAACGAACTTAAAGAAAATTTGTACGCCCATATTAAGAAAAATGTTAGGACAGCTTAAGTCCAAAAAAATATTAATAAGATTAGGAATAACCCAGACATCCAAGACAATAATAAAAAAATGTTTAGGGAAAAATGTTGATGGAAACTGCTGACGACTTAATTTTCAAAGTATTACGTTTAAAAAACAAACGTATTACACATACTAATGACAAAAAAAATTTTCAAGTCAAAAATGAGATTTAGGAAACGGAAGTCCTTGGCTCTTAATTTTTTATTTTTATTGGCATAGTCTCAGCAAAGACTATAAATATACAAAAATGTACTACTTCCATACATTGCGCTGCTGCACCAAGTTTTGCAGATGGATATAGCGGTACGTCCGCTTTTTAGAATATAGCATGTCAATTCTCAGAATATGTATTTATTATTCTCATGATTCAGCAACTCAATGTGTGCATACGTGTGTGCATTTAAAATGTACATATAAGTTAATGAAAGTCTTCTTCAATACGGGATACTCAAATTCTTTTTATTGATTTTAAATTCACATAATTCGATAAATGATATATTTTTAAGAATTTTTGGTGTAAACTTTTAACTTTTATTTTCTACTATGTAGTAAAATATCTAAAATCTTTTATATAGTTTTAGTTTAGTTTTTCATTAGTTTTCAAACAATTCCTGGCTTTAAATTTTAATCTTTAATTTTCTACTATGTAGAACTTTCCATCTTACAAAATTTATTTGCAAAAATCTTTTTATTAATATAAAATTTTTCATTTTAACTTATTATTTTGCTGAACGAAAAGACAAAGGCAACGTCTTGCTTAGATAGGATCAAACTCATGCTCATGCATTTCATCAATCCATTGATCTTGCAAATCAGAGTTAAGGATGACAGACTAACAACAAGAGAGTAAATCCAAAAGTTAAAAAGTGTTTCATTGCAACGGTAAAGCAAATTCACAATTTAAATCATTCCATTGCCGTTGCTTCTCTTCGTTTTTAAGCAATTGCTATGCAAATATTTAATATGGAAAAAAATTAACTTAGCAACAACTAAATAAAAATATTCAATGAAGTTAACAAAAAAAGTATGCCCCCAGGTTCGTTAACTTATATGTATATGTGCGTAAAATTGTAAATTGAATTCTATTCTTTAAAATAACGACTGAATCTCGCAGTTAATTCAGTGCAATTGTTGGCATTTGGTACAAACGGACTGCATTATAAACGGAGTTAAAAATTATGACAAGTTGAGTGTAGATAATGGACTGTTGTATGTACATTGTGGAGAATATACATAGGTACGAACATTTGTAACATTGATTTAGAAGATGTATATTTCTTAAACCGTAAGCCGACAAATCTAAATTAAAACAAATACCTGAATTTAAGAATGTTTTTGTGAACGATTTTATATGCAAGGATTCATTGGATCTTATGAAATATTCTAAATCGTTGAAAGAAGTTGGTTTCAAATTTATTTACGCCAAACGAGGAAATATTTATGAAAAAAAAACAAAAAACATTTCGTTAAGATCTGATGATATTGATAAGCTATTAAGAAGAACTGTTGGTTGTGCTGCTAAGCCTTATATTGATGTTCTGATATTGGTGTAGTTTGTGGCGTTCCTCAAGGCACGACGTCAAAAATAATATATCATTTAATGGAAAACTTTTTATGGTCGCTGATGAAAATTGCCTGCTGTACAATTAAAAATATGAAGAAGTACTTAGAAATCAAATTGAGTATGATGCTGCAATATTATCTTGAGTTTCTAAGGTATAATAAGTTAATCCTTAACGCCCGGAAAACTAAATTTCTGCGATTTAGGCCATATTTAACAAGAAATGATCAGGAGATGAGTGTCTATATTGATGGTGAAATAATCAATGCATCAGAATGCTATTAACTCGCAATCTTTCAATATGGCAATAGTATATGGTTTTAAATTGACTCGTCCATGCGTTCGCTACAGTCAGCCCAGAACAATGCATTGAATATAATACGATAGATTTTTTTCAAAGATATGCTTATAGCCAATAAAAGACCTTCATAAACAGTAATTATTGTTAAGAGCTTAAACGGCTTTAGTTTTAGCACTATCGAGTTTTCTTTCGTTGGTACACGTACGCAAAGAGCAACCAGGCAGGCGACGTCCTTGAATTTTGGCAGATGCCGGCTCGAGTTTACTAAGCACAAGATTCGATTTGCTAGTCGAATCGAGTACAACCAACTACCTGATCTCTTAAAAGATATGTCAGTGCTCTCGACTTTTAAAAACGGAGTAAAAAACCTTTTGTTACATAACCTTGAACTGCTTCTTGTAAATCAAAAATGTAAGGCAAAAATGAAAAAAGGAAATTGATGTATGTTTACATTATATGTACATATATATATATCATATAAAATACTGTATCAATTATTTTATAAATAAATATTATTTCCTAAGTTTTTGTTGTCAGTTTTGCGTCTATAAACCATTTTGTCGCTAAGGCGTATATAATTTATGTACTAATTGTGTTTTGAAATAATAAAAATAAATAAGAAAACGAAGAATATTTTATTGAAGGTGCTGATTGTTTTACCTCTAAAAATATTCATTTGACATTTGGTCTCCCCATAAATATTTTTTCTCTGATATACTATTTACTGGATCTTTTATTTTAAATCAAACTAACAAATATTATTCAAATCTTAAATATGAAATTTTTAATACATAGTCCGGCCAGTACTAGACAACAACTGAGACCAAGAGTGTCTCTCCTTATCTGCCTAATGTGGCTTCGAAAACTATTGCAAGCTAGAAAATTAGGGTGAAAACAAAGTTTTTTATATATATTTTCATGTTTTGAAATCACAGTTTTAGCCTTAGAAAAACCCAGATCTTTGTGAATACGCTGTTTTCTGACGTACCAGGGGCTGGTATCGTATAATCATTCACAGGATTTTATTTTGTTGTCTTTGAATTCGCACATTCGAGGAAGAGGTGGTGCCCTATAATTGAATTATATGTATATGACTTTTAGAACTGAGTTGTATAATAGGACCTTACAATCTAGGCAGAGTGTAGAAATTCTGTCGGTAAGCCAGTTCATTTGTATTGCTTTTAATTTCATTTGTATCAGCTTTGCATCTAGGTAAGGTTTCCAAGTTAGGCGATGACCCAAGATATACCAAGATATTTTACTCTAGAATATTGCAATATTCTGGCTGTTGATTTGTTCTGGCGGGCATGTTTCTCTGCGCAAAGCTAAAGTATAGTGTACGCATATTTTGTTATCTAACTTTTATCTGCCATTGCACTTTTATTAGCCATTTTTCTTGCTAAAATGTGTGTATATAATTTGTAACTTGCGCGATGCTTCTAGAGGCTTTTCATGCCTTAGAAAAACTGTTTCGTCTGCAAATGTTACTTCTTAACCGTAAGTCAGATGCATATACCAAATATATGAAGGTTCTAAGGACGTTGTGTTGAGAAACTCCGGCTTTAATCGGATGTGGTAGACTGAAAAAGTTACATTATGAACTTTAAATCGAAGAGCAAATGCAAATTCTAATAATAATACTAACATAGATAATGGAGTATATGATAATTGTCGTCCTAGGTCTGTTATACAAGAATTCACTGCACAAACTGAAATCTCTTTGCCATCATTTACATTACAACAACAACAGCAAGAACCGTCCATTTACATATTTTAATTAAAAATATTAACATGAGCAAATTTTATTGGGGTAAATTAGTAATATTGCTTACACAAATTAATGTCGGGTTTATCATATTTGTTTACTCTAGAACTCTGCCTTCAACTATATCTATAGAAGGCAAAATCAAAAACTTTTGAAATTTTTCCTTTACTTAAAGCTTTACACAATCTTAACCCAACAAAATTACGAATAGAAGGAATGCCGTCAACATCGTCAGTTCTGTATTAATTTTATATATAAAAGCCTATGGAAAGTAATTATTTATTTACTAATTATTATTTTTTAAGCATAAAAGCAGTTGTTTTTATGAAGCGCTCTTAAAAAAATAATTGTAAAAACATATGACACATATTTTAAATTTGAAAATATATCATTATTAATTAAATATTTATCTGGAGATTATTGCTCGAAGATGTGATATACAAAACAATATAGATACATATATGTAGTTACATATTATAATGTGACTCTGTCTTCTTCTAATAATAACCTTAATTATTTCCAGACTTTGTCTTAAATGATAACGCTTCTTTGTTTCGTTTCTTATCTCTGCTTGTGTGTACCTAACACATTGTTTATCTATGATAACAGATGTGGTTTTCCCAAGTGTTTTTTCCATACTGATAAATAAGGGATAAACCCAAATGTGTACTACTTATAACAGATGGGAAACAGACAAAGAACTAACAATTAGTTCTAGACTAGTTTTAAGAAACTCATATTTAGTATTTAAGCATTTGAATTTGTGGCATAGAAGAGAAATAAACGTGAAACCGATAAGACATAGTTGTTCCATTCAATTAACTGGCGACGAGGATAAACACCAAAATAGAGAAAATTTTTTTTTCTATAAATCATATTAAAAATAGAAACAAATAAAAAATTTTTTTTCTAAAAAACACTATAAATATAAAAAATTAAGAAAGTTTTTTCTATAAATCTCTTTGGAAATAGAAAAGAAGATTTTTTCTACAAGTCATAGTACAAATATAAAAAATTAAATAAATTTAAAACTAAAGAGAACAAATATTAAAGCACAATTAAAATCGAACAAAGAACATAAAAAAAATATATTAGAAGTGGTCTCGTTTTTTTAATAACAACAACAGGAACTAAGATCCTACCATAATCAGTATCATCACTTACTCTAAAAGGCAGAAGTGTTGTTACCAAAACTCGAAAACTAATTATACGGGAAAGGAACTACTAAACGGACTTCAAATCATCAGGAAAATACTGAAGAATCCAGCCAATAATAACAACAACAACTAATTTATATATTTTATTAATTTAAAAAAAATACTATTGAAATTTATAAAAAAAAAATATATAATTCACAAATATACTAAAATATCATATAAGGAAACTAATCAAAAAATAAATACAATAGGAATAGAGATAAGAGCTTTAAATAATTTTTAAGACAAGATGGAAACAATTCATCAATTCAATTTAATGTTAAATTGCATAAGAGAAGTTCCACATGTTGATAGTATGGTCATAAATCAATTACCGGACTTTATATCTCAGGCGGAGGCACTTCTAGCTTCAATATCACCTTTCAATGCGAACAACAGAAATATATTATTCGGGTACTTAAAAAATAAGTGCATTGGGGTAACAAGGGAAGCACTTCATCGACATGGAATCATAAACACTTGGTCAGAATTAAAGATGGTCCTTTTGAGGAATTTTGGAGAAAAAGACACAGGTATTGATGGACAAATTAAAAACATGGATGATGAACTCTACTATTGAAAGATATTATTACGACATATGTAAGTAAATGAAGAAACAAACTGCATAACAGGCGATTATCGCATCAACCAAAGAGAATCTTGGAAGCTAGACACCAAAACTATACCATCAGAGAAAAAATCATAGTATTCCCTTTAGAACATGATGATGCAAACAACCACTATACTAGAATCAATAATTTTAGCAACCGAAATCAGAATGATGGTTTTAATCGCTACAAGTTCGGCAACAATAACAGCAACGGTGGTAACAACAACAATATTAATACTCCTAATCGTCACAGTATCAACAACAGATACAATGACAACAATAGAGATACCAATAGTAGTAATCATCGTAATAATTACACTTTTAATAGAAATAATCAGCAACGGGTCTATCAGGATTCTGGTAAATCCAGGCAGTCCAATCAATTAAGAAACCCACACTATTCGAACAGCCACTACAACTGCCCTATATAGTAATTAAACTTTACGTTTCGTTGTAGATACTGGAGCAGAGTTCAGTTTTATAAACGAAAATCTGTGCAATCCGAAATGGAATCATGACGTAAATGCTACATTAACGGCGATGGGTGGAGAGTTCCAAGCAGATTCAGTTCAGATTTCCGATTTTTAAAGCATTTGGTGTCGTTAATTATTTTTGTGAATTTTTAGAATATAATTTTAACAATTCATTTGACGGATTAATCGGGAATAATATTTTCTAGGACTTGAATTGTATTATAAATTACGAAAACGGCCTAATGATTGTGAGAAATGCCATTATCCCAATTTATCTTAATAATCAGGAAGAAGAATATAG
Source organism: Epicampocera succincta (assembly GCA_932526305.1). Taxonomy (NCBI): domain Eukaryota; kingdom Metazoa; phylum Arthropoda; class Insecta; order Diptera; family Tachinidae; genus Epicampocera; species Epicampocera succincta. The sequence continues at coordinate 37,491,734 of OW052034.1, forward strand.
AAATAAATGTTACAGGGAAAACGTTTTGGAAACTCATAATAATGAAATTGAGACTGAAAGTATAACTCCTATCTCTGATTTAAAAATCCCACTTATAAATGGAACTGACACAAACAAATTACTGTCAATACTAAAGAAGTATAATAAAGTTTTTTTATCGAGAATGAGGGAATCTATCTTTTACAAATACAACAAAACATAGAATAAATACGCAAAACGAAATCCCGGTATTTTCTAAACTCTATAGGAAATTCACAAACATGAAATTAATCGGCAAATAGAAGAAATGTTACGTCAGGGAGTAATAACAGAATCATCCAGTCCCTATAACAGTCCTATTTGGATGATTCCAAAGAAACTAGATGCCTCAAACATTCAAAAATGGCGTATTGTAATTGACTATAAGAAATTGAATACTATTACTATTGAAGATAGATTTCCAATTCCGAACATGGATGATATATTTGACAAACTGGAAAAGGTTCAATATTTTACTACCCTCGATTTGACCCAAGGCTTTCACCAAATTGAAATGGATGAAAGAGACATTCATAAAACTGTTTTTTCAACAGCAAATAGTCATTAGGAATTCCTAAGAATGCCATTCGGTTTGAAAAATGCACCTTCCAGCTTTCAGAGGTTAATGAGTCAGGTCCTTAAAGATTACATTGGAAAATCTGCCTGGTATACTTAGACGATATCCTAGTATTTTTTACAAGCGTAGAAGAACACATTGAATCTCTGTGAAAAGTATTAAACTCTCTCTGGAAAGCAAATCTAAAGGTCCAATTAAATAAATGCACATTCTTGAAGTAAGAAACGGAATTTTTAGGCCATTTGGTTACAAACAAAGCAATAAAACCAAATCCAAAAAAAGTGGAAGCAATAGATAAAATTCTCCTACCAAAAAATCAAAAAGAAATGAAATCCTTTTTAGGTAAACAGGATACTATAGGCGATTTATAATGGATTATTTAAAGGTAGCATCCTTTACTGAAATTCTTGAACAAAGGTGCAAAAGTAAATATCAAAGGTACAGAATATAGAAACGCATTTAAGAAGTTAAAACTCCTAATTAAGTCTGACCCAATTTTGGTAACCCCCAATTTTGGAAAAAAATTGACGTTAGTTACAGATGCTAGTAATTTTGCACTAGGAGCCGTACTGATTCAAAACGATAAAATTATTTCTTATGCCAGCCGATCATTAAATGATAATGATAAAAACTATAGCACAATAAAAACACTTTTAGCTATAGTTTAGGCTACTAAATATTTTCGTCCTTACCTTTTTGGGAGACAATTTACCGTGAAAACTGATCACAGACCTTTGGTATTGTTAGTAATTCAAAGGAACCAAAATTAAAACTGCAGAGATGGTAAATTAAAAATCAAATTAAAATGAGTTTGATTTCGATGTTAATTGTATAAAAGGCAAAGAGAACGTTGCTGCTGATGGCCTCAGCAGAGTTGTTCCACATGAAGACGATGGCATCATAATCAATTTAAGCGAACTATTTGAAGACGACATAGAAACTGTACACAGTGCAGAAACTGATAATACTGATTTCATAAAGATAACAGAAAATCCATTAAATGTGTTTAAGAACAAATTAGATACTGTTCAAAAAGAAGATTAGGGAAACTTGGTGCATATCTCCCAATAGGGACCTTCTGGAGTTAATGAGAGAAAAATTGCCAGAAAGGGACTATTGGCGGTGTTCTATTCCGATGACAATTTATTTCTGAAGTTCCAAGATTTATATAGCAAATTTTTTGTAAGAAATATGTATCTCTAAATCTTGAAAGCATGTGTTCTATTAGAAGATATTGTCGACGAAGGCAAAAATCTTCAAACAATAGAGGCAGGACATGTGGCAAATAATCATAGAGGGATAGATGAAGTTTTTGCCGAAATAAAGAAAAAGTTGTATTATCCAAACCTGCATAAAATTATTCAAAAATACCTAAATAAATGCGAAATTTGCAACAAAGCTAATGGGGGCTATTCTGCGTTTCGACTCGGATCATAAATTTCTCCGTTTGGCAGCTTTGGTATAATGGAGTATATGATAATTGTCGTCCTAGGTCTGTTATACAAGAATTCACTGCACAAACTGAAATCTCTTTGCCATCATTTACATTACAACAACAACAGCAAGAACCGTCCATTTACATATTTTAATTAAAAATATTAACATGAGCAAATTTTATTGGGGTAAATTAGTAATATTGCTTACACAAATTAATGTCGGGTTTATCATATTTGTTTACTCTAGAACTCTGCCTTCAACTATATCTATAGAAGGCAAAATCAAAAACTTTTGAAATTTTTCCTTTACTTAAAGCTTTACACAATCTTAACCCAACAAAATTACGAATAGAAGGAATGCCGTCAACATCGTCAGTTCTGTATTAATTTTATATATAAAAGCCTATGGAAAGTAATTATTTATTTACTAATTATTATTTTTTAAGCATAAAAGCAGTTGTTTTTATGAAGCGCTCTTAAAAAAATAATTGTAAAAACATATGACACATATTTTAAATTTGAAAATATATCATTATTAATTAAATATTTATCTGGAGATTATTGCTCGAAGATGTGATATACAAAACAATATAGATACATATATGTAGTTACATATTATAATGTGACTCTGTCTTCTTCTAATAATAACCTTAATTATTTCCAGACTTTGTCTTAAATGATAACGCTTCTTTGTTTCGTTTCTTATCTCTGCTTGTGTGTACCTAACACATTGTTTATCTATGATAACAGATGTGGTTTTCCCAAGTGTTTTTTCCATACTGATAAATAAGGGATAAACCCAAATGTGTACTACTTATAACAGATGGGAAACAGACAAAGAACTAACAATTAGTTCTAGACTAGTTTTAAGAAACTCATATTTAGTATTTAAGCATTTGAATTTGTGGCATAGAAGAGAAATAAACGTGAAACCGATAAGACATAGTTGTTCCATTCAATTAACTGGCGACGAGGATAAACACCAAAATAGAGAAAATTTTTTTTTCTATAAATCATATTAAAAATAGAAACAAATAAAAAATTTTTTTTCTAAAAAACACTATAAATATAAAAAATTAAGAAAGTTTTTTCTATAAATCTCTTTGGAAATAGAAAAGAAGATTTTTTCTACAAGTCATAGTACAAATATAAAAAATTAAATAAATTTAAAACTAAAGAGAACAAATATTAAAGCACAATTAAAATCGAACAAAGAACATAAAAAAAATATATTAGAAGTGGTCTCGTTTTTTTAATAACAACAACAGGAACTAAGATCCTACCATAATCAGTATCATCACTTACTCTAAAAGGCAGAAGTGTTGTTACCAAAACTCGAAAACTAATTATACGGGAAAGGAACTACTAAACGGACTTCAAATCATCAGGAAAATACTGAAGAATCCAGCCAATAATAACAACAACAACTAATTTATATATTTTATTAATTTAAAAAAAATACTATTGAAATTTATAAAAAAAAAATATATAATTCACAAATATACTAAAATATCATATAAGGAAACTAATCAAAAAATAAATACAATAGGAATAGAGATAAGAGCTTTAAATAATTTTTAAGACAAGATGGAAACAATTCATCAATTCAATTTAATGTTAAATTGCATAAGAGAAGTTCCACATGTTGATAGTATGGTCATAAATCAATTACCGGACTTTATATCTCAGGCGGAGGCACTTCTAGCTTCAATATCACCTTTCAATGCGAACAACAGAAATATATTATTCGGGTACTTAAAAAATAAGTGCATTGGGGTAACAAGGGAAGCACTTCATCGACATGGAATCATAAACACTTGGTCAGAATTAAAGATGGTCCTTTTGAGGAATTTTGGAGAAAAAGACACAGGTATTGATGGACAAATTAAAAACATGGATGATGAACTCTACTATTGAAAGATATTATTACGACATATGTAAGTAAATGAAGAAACAAACTGCATAACAGGCGATTATCGCATCAACCAAAGAGAATCTTGGAAGCTAGACACCAAAACTATACCATCAGAGAAAAAATCATAGTATTCCCTTTAGAACATGATGATGCAAACAACCACTATACTAGAATCAATAATTTTAGCAACCGAAATCAGAATGATGGTTTTAATCGCTACAAGTTCGGCAACAATAACAGCAACGGTGGTAACAACAACAATATTAATACTCCTAATCGTCACAGTATCAACAACAGATACAATGACAACAATAGAGATACCAATAGTAGTAATCATCGTAATAATTACACTTTTAATAGAAATAATCAGCAACGGGTCTATCAGGATTCTGGTAAATCCAGGCAGTCCAATCAATTAAGAAACCCACACTATTCGAACAGCCACTACAACTGCCCTATATAGTAATTAAACTTTACGTTTCGTTGTAGATACTGGAGCAGAGTTCAGTTTTATAAACGAAAATCTGTGCAATCCGAAATGGAATCATGACGTAAATGCTACATTAACGGCGATGGGTGGAGAGTTCCAAGCAGATTCAGTTCAGATTTCCGATTTTTAAAGCATTTGGTGTCGTTAATTATTTTTGTGAATTTTTAGAATATAATTTTAACAATTCATTTGACGGATTAATCGGGAATAATATTTTCTAGGACTTGAATTGTATTATAAATTACGAAAACGGCCTAATGATTGTGAGAAATGCCATTATCCCAATTTATCTTAATAATCAGGAAGAAGAATATAGAAATAAATGTTACAGGGAAAACGTTTTGGAAACTCATAATAATGAAATTGAGACTGAAAGTATAACTCCTATCTCTGATTTAAAAATCCCACTTATAAATGGAACTGACACAAACAAATTACTGTCAATACTAAAGAAGTATAATAAAGTTTTTTTATCGAGAATGCGGGAATCTATCTTTTACAAATACAACAAAACATAGAATAAATACGCAAAACGAAATCCCGGTATTTTCTAAACTCTATAGGAAATTCACAAACATGAAATTAATCGGCAAATAGAAGAAATGTTACGTCAGGGAGTAATAACAGAATCATCCAGTCCCTATAACAGTCCTATTTGGATGATTCCAAAGAAACTAGATGCCTCAAACATTCAAAAATGGCGTATTGTAATTGACTATAAGAAATTGAATACTATTACTATTGAAGATAGATTTCCAATTCCGAACATGGATGATATATTTGACAAACTGGAAAAGGTTCAATATTTTACTACCCTCGATTTGACCCAAGGCTTTCACCAAATTGAAATGGATGAAAGAGACATTCATAAAACTGTTTTTTCAACAGCAAATAGTCATTAGGAATTCCTAAGAATGCCATTCGGTTTGAAAAATGCACCTTCCAGCTTTCAGAGGTTAATGAGTCAGGTCCTTAAAGATTACATTGGAAAATCTGCCTGGTATACTTAGACGATATCCTAGTATTTTTTACAAGCGTAGAAGAACACATTGAATCTCTGTGAAAAGTATTAAACTCTCTCTGGAAAGCAAATCTAAAGGTCCAATTAAATAAATGCACATTCTTGAAGTAAGAAACGGAATTTTTAGGCCATTTGGTTACAAACAAAGCAATAAAACCAAATCCAAAAAAAGTGGAAGCAATAGATAAAATTCTCCTACCAAAAAATCAAAAAGAAATGAAATCCTTTTTAGGTAAACAGGATACTATAGGCGATTTATAATGGATTATTTAAAGGTAGCATCCTTTACTGAAATTCTTGAACAAAGGTGCAAAAGTAAATATCAAAGGTACAGAATATAGAAACGCATTTAAGAAGTTAAAACTCCTAATTAAGTCTGACCCAATTTTGGTAACCCCCAATTTTGGAAAAAAATTGACGTTAGTTACAGATGCTAGTAATTTTGCACTAGGAGCCGTACTGATTCAAAACGATAAAATTATTTCTTATGCCAGCCGATCATTAAATGATAATGATAAAAACTATAGCACAATAAAAACACTTTTAGCTATAGTTTAGGCTACTAAATATTTTCGTCCTTACCTTTTTGGGAGACAATTTACCGTGAAAACTGATCACAGACCTTTGGTATTGTTAGTAATTCAAAGGAACCAAAATTAAAACTGCAGAGATGGTAAATTAAAAATCAAATTAAAATGAGTTTGATTTCGATGTTAATTGTATAAAAGGCAAAGAGAACGTTGCTGCTGATGGCCTCAGCAGAGTTGTTCCACATGAAGACGATGGCATCATAATCAATTTAAGCGAACTATTTGAAGACGACATAGAAACTGTACACAGTGCAGAAACTGATAATACTGATTTCATAAAGATAACAGAAAATCCATTAAATGTGTTTAAGAACAAATTAGATACTGTTCAAAAAGAAGATTAGGGAAACTTGGTGCATATCTCCCAATAGGGACCTTCTGGAGTTAATGAGAGAAAAATTGCCAGAAAGGGACTATTGGCGGTGTTCTATTCCGATGACAATTTATTTCTGAAGTTCCAAGATTTATATAGCAAATTTTTTGTAAGAAATATGTATCTCTAAATCTTGAAAGCATGTGTTCTATTAGAAGATATTGTCGACGAAGGCAAAAATCTTCAAACAATAGAGGCAGGACATGTGGCAAATAATCATAGAGGGATAGATGAAGTTTTTGCCGAAATAAAGAAAAAGTTGTATTATCCAAACCTGCATAAAATTATTCAAAAATACCTAAATAAATGCGAAATTTGCAACAAAGCTAATGGGGGCTATTCTGCGTTTCGACTCGGATCATAAATTTCTCCGTTTGGCAGCTTTGGTATTCTGCGTTTCGATTCCGCTCAGTTTCTTTCGATTGTATGTATTATGCATTACGAACGGAGCTCCGTTTTTCTCAGTTGTTTTTTTGTTAACGGAGGGGTTTTCTTTATTTGTGTTTTGTAGTTAAAAAGTTTAAAATTGAAAAAATGTAAGTAGAAAATGAGGTAAAATGTTCAGAAACGATTAGAAAACACTTAAAATTATTTTTAATTAATTTATTTAATTAAATTAATTTTTTTGTTTTTCTAATTTTTGTACCCGAATCTGATGTTTTTTTATGTATTACAGGTCAAAAACAACAACACCAGAGCAGTATGAAAAATTGGCTACCATCAACTTTTAAAGGAAGAAGTAGTAGCGTTCTGGGAGGAAGTGGCAGGAATCCTCAATGGTCCTCCAACAAAAAATGCCAGTGCATGGAAAAAAGTAGGTATGGTTTGCGTATAATTATTGCAGAAATTAATATAAATTTATAGGTTTGGATTGACTGGAAAAGCTACATCAAACGGAAGCTGTCAACAAACAAAAAAGAAATGATGAGCACCGGAGGAGTTTCATGCCGCTTACAGCGTATTAGCCCACTTGAGGAAAAAGTTATTCAGTTGACGGGTCTGGTAACAAATACCAGCGGAATTAGCGTTTTTATTTGTTTATTAATTTTATTTATTACTTTTTAGTGGACTGAATTTGACTTTTTATTAAAATGTTTACAAAATTGTTTATTTTTACTGTTTCTATTTCACACGTTTCACAGCAAAGAAGCTAATTTAAACATACCCTGTTCTTCTTCTTTTTCTTTCGATTCCGTTTTTCTGCAGAATACCAATTTTCGATTGCAACGGAGTGAATATGACAGAAACCCTATCAAACATTCGCTAAATATAACTAGGGGTTTCATGCCGATATCTGGTATCCACAAAGATATATAATGTTTTTAACCACTATTGACAAATTTACGAAAAACGCAACTGCACACACACTGAATGATAGAACATGGGTATCTATTGTCGACGCTATGAAACTACGAATTCAATACCTTGGCAAGCCAGAAAAACTAATTACGGATAATGAGCTAAATGTTGTTGCAGTGAAGTAATATCTAAAGCATAATGGAATTTAAGTTCATTTCACAACAACCTACAACAAAACTGGTAATTCGGACGTTGAAAGACTTCACCTGACATTAAACGAACATATCCGACGACGATAACTTGGAAGAAAAAGTATACAAAGCAATATTAGCGTACAATAACACTATACATTCGACTACAAAAAGGAAATCTCAGAAAAATTAAACACAGAAAAAATAGAGATAATAAATGCAATTAATAGAAAACAAGAAACTATGAATAACATAAACTTTCAGAATGAATTTATAAATTTTTTTAGAGATAGCAAGACTCAACTTAAATATAAGAAAGTTATGAATTGTAAGGTAGAAGATAACCATTTAGTCTCCATTGACAATAAATTTAAAAAAGCTCACAAGACTCAGGTTAAACGAAAATATATCTTTCAGGATAACCAGAATGAAGATCACACTGGTGACATTGATGCTAGTGGCGGTTCAGGAACATCTACAGGTCAATAAAATAGAGGATAACTCCGGGTATACAGTAATACAAATTATAAAAACAGGAATAACCAATGTTACCAACACAGTACTACGCATAATACACCCTGAGGAAATATACAATACAAGAAATCAAATAGAGAAAACCATAGAGGAAATGGACTTGCAAGGAGATGACATCTTAACAAACGATATTAAACTAATTAAAGAAAGAGTTATAACTATCATACCTTCTAGGGTAAGAGGTATAATTAACGGCGTAGGAAGTATCTACAAATGGCTATTTGGACTAATTGATAGTAACGACAGGGAAGAAATTTTAGAACACCTAAAGTATACCGATATTAATAGTCATAATGCTATTAATACCCTCAATAAACAAATTAGTATTAACAGACATTTCAACGAATCTATTGAAATAATACGTAAGGCAGTCGAAACTGACAGAACTAATATAAAAAAATTTTACAAGCTAATATGTAGCATAAATAACACAACTTTCAGAAAATTCCAATACATAGATCAAGTGCTTAAACTAAAGAATCTAGAAAGCAAGGTAACGCAAATACAAGAAAGCATAGCGTCAGCTAAAAATAATATAATACATCCCGGTGTACTTACACCCGAATAAATAGCCAAATTTAACATTGACTACTTCAAATTGAAGCTTATCAAGATGGGTATCATGACTTACGAAAATAATGCATTAATATCTTATATTAATATATTTATTTATATTTATGGGCATCTGCTAATGGACTTAGTTTAAATCCTAAAAAATGTGTGGCTATGGTTATTGGCAACACAAAACACTTACCAACATATTTATCACAATTAAAAATAAATGACGAGGTAACTAAATTTGCTGATACCGCAAAAAACCTAGGCGTAATTTTTAATAAACTATTGGATTGGTCTGACCATATCAAAAGTAATTGTGGTAAGACATTTGGGATGTTAGGAAGCCTATGGATGTCGCAACACTATAAACCAGCACATATTCGAATGTTGCTAGCTAAGACCTACATACTTGTAGCAAAGGTTAAATTAATCACTTTTTATTAATTCAATTATTAGGTAGATATAATATGGTTTTTATTTATATAGTTCAAATTATTAATAGTTTAAGGTAATAAATATTTATTTAATAATGTCCGTCCGACTTTTAAACAACTTTTCAATATTGATCGTAACAACAACTTTTCGACCTTGATCTTAACAACATTACTCCTTTCTTTCTACGTGATAGTTAACGACTGCCTCTCATCTTTTTGTTCTTTCCTTCTGGTGCGTAAGTGTAGTATAAACTAGTATGTACTCTAGCGTTGCATAAACTAGTATGTAAAAGCGTATCACTCTATTCCTTCGTCCCACATACATACTGCCGAGCCTCTATTTATCTATATCAAAAACTCTTCTTCTCAATATCAAGCGGAGGCAAAAAAATAAACATAATAAGACCGCTTCTGAGCAACATTTCTTTATACATTTCATACGTCTTTGGAGCCAACTTCCCCCTTCTATACAATTAATTAGTAATGCAAGCCAATTTAAATCTGCAATTTCTGAATTCTATACACAGTTTTAATAACATTTTCTAATTTCTATATTATCCCATTAAGTTATGTTTATCCTATTACAGTAATTCTGACAATATTTGAATTTTATTTTAAACTTTATTTATATTTCTATTTTAAACTTTATTTATTTCCTATTTCTGACTATATTTAATTTCTATTTTAAACTGTATTTTTAATTTTTTTTTCTCCTTTAATAATTTATATATTAATGTAATGCCGAAATATGTGTGCCAAATCTCTAAGTAATGCTGTAATATAAGACTTAGCCTTATTGTATTGTTGTTTACATAAATAAATATATTATGGCCATAAAAATTCCAATTGACTTCCTTACAACAGATTTAAAATTAAAGACTTCCTTACCAAACGATAGATATCGAGAAATTGATGAAGACAACGAACTGATCGTTACTGTCAATAATAAAATCTACACGTACAAAGAAAATCTACAACTTAGTGAATTAAAAATTAGTAAGAATTGTATTGTGAAAAAATATTGTAAATTGAGATATAACATCGAACCTAGCGACTATGATTTAATTTTAGTAAAAAATGCTAACAATACGATGTTAACACAAAATTGTGATCACAGAAACATTGTCGTAAATAAAAACCATTTAATAAATTTTTATAATTGTGAACTAAAAATGTTAAATACAACTTTTAAAAATAAGAAAACAACTGTAAACGAAATATTTATCTACCGAAATAATCAACTAACAAAAGTAGTTCTTGAGGAAGAAATAAATTTTGAGAAAATTAAAATAAATCAATTTAAGAATATTAAAAAAATTTAAGAATTAGTATATCACAAAAATGTATCTTATGGTATTAATATAACACTTATCACGTTAATAATAGGTGCAATTTTATTGCTTTTAATTTACAAAACATATTGTAAAAAAAATAGAAATGTAAATGTGAACATTGAACTAAAGCCTACCACCACTCATTCAACAGAGAACGTCGAATATAAGGATGGAGGAGCTATATGGTCAGCTAAATATATGCTTTTTATAAAATAAATATTGGTATGCATTTCTAAGCAAATTCTGCATCAGAATAACAATAATAGTATTATTGCGCACAACATACAGAATATAAAAAAAATATAATAAATATATATATAAAATAGTATAAATATCTACGTGAGTAGAAATTAAGTTTGACGAAAACATCTGGAAGCAATTATAACAGTCACTATTTCAGCAGGGACTGCTGAATCTAAAGATGGAGGAGTTACATATTATAATGTGACTCTGTCTTCTTCTAATAATAACCTTAATTATTTCCAGACTTTGTCTTAAATGATAACGCTTCTTTGCTTTGATTCTTATCCCTGGTTGTGTGTACCTAACACATTGTTTATCTATGATAACTGATGTGGTTTTCCCAAGTGTTTTTCCATACTGATAAATAAGGGATAAACTTAAATGTGTACTGCTTATAACAGATGGGAAACGGACAAAGAACTAACAAGTAGTTCTAGACTAGTTTTAAGAAATTCATATTTAGTAATTAAGCATTTGAATTTGTGGCATAGAAGAGAAATAAACGTGAAACCGATAAGATACAGTTGTTTCATTCATGTAACTATATATGTACATTAGACCTGGGGCAGCTTAAATGGGATTTTTTTTTGTTGGAATTTTAAATGCGGGTAGCGATGAAAATATGCGATTTTATGCCAAAATTTATAGCTTATTTTTAGGCCGATCGGATGGTGCACACCCGTGCCATAATGAGGTCAAAAGTCAAAACTTTGAAAAATCACAAAATTTTTTGTTTCATTTGATAAATTTTTTTTAATTATAAATTCTATAAATTAAACTACTACATATAAATTAGAAGACCGCTTATAATTTGTTAATTAGTTTAAGTATACAATGCCAACAGAATCAAGTACTGATTTATTTGACATTGACCACGTCGGCGCTCTCAAGCTTATAAGTATTCAAGAAGATAGAGACTTTTTAAGGAAGCAGCGAGAAAATGGGCGTGTTGATTGCATCACTTGTGTCGATCAAAATGTCACAAATAAAGCAAAAAGAAAAGCACATAGAATGGAAGATGAAAAGGAAACTTATGAAGATAAAAATGGCACTTCAAGTAATTATCACATAGTATTTGAACACATAGTGAATATTTTTTTGTACGCTTAATTGAATGTAGACTTGACTACGGAACGTTTTGAATTTGAGAGTGATGAATCTGGAGATGATGTGGAGGCCATGGATGTAAAACACACTGATAACACTCCAAGTTGCTCCAATAAGCCGATTCGAAAACGTGAAAAAAAACATTTTATAGATGACAGAGTGCTAGCTTGTATAGATGCTGGTAATATGTCATCTCCATTAGCTATACGCTTCATCAGTGCAACTGCCAAAGCGTTGGGTCACAATATTGAGGATCTTGTTCTGCACTCCACAAGTTTGCGTGAACAACGTAAACAATTTCGTCGCCGTCATGGCAAAAAAATTATTGAAAATTTCAAGATAATTTTTTTGTTTTAGCTAAGTTTTAAGTTTTTTGGATCCCTGAAACATTTGTTTTGCTAGCTAGCTACTTCCCGCAGTTGCTGGAAAAGATAAAGTTGATCGCTTGGGTATTATGCTCACGTCGGAGAATGTTGACCACGACTATTTGGTAAAGTTAAATATGCTGAATTCATTAGAAATTATATGTTTCGATACAACTTCTGCAAATACTGGCTCTCATAGTAGTGCTGGAACTTTATTGGAACGCAAACTAGAACGCAGCTTATTGCGGTTACCATGTCGCGATCATATTACAGAAGTTCTTCTAAGAGCTGTATTTGGGATTCGTAAAATCATCTGGCCCACGATGGGGAAATTTTTGAAGGTTTTGCACGGGAATGAAGCACATTTAATTCAAAAGGATACAGCACTTGTATGCTGGATGAACAAGTTTTGAGTGTCCTATCTGTCGAGGAACGTGAAACAAGCAAGCACTTTTGTCCACATTCGGAATTATAGACAACTCCTATAACTTGCATTTATTTTTCTTAGTGGTAGCATTCCCAACTTCACATTTCGTGCACCTGGAGCGACATGCAAGATTCATGTCCAAGGCCATCTATTGTCTAAAAATTTATATTTTTCAAGCACACTTTACAACTTCTGCGAGTCAGTTGAATGGAATTCGCAATATATGCATTTTCTTAATAAGTCTTTATATTTCATACTGGTTCAAAACCGCAAATGCAATTGAAGCGCCTAATAGAGATATGCAACTGATAAAAAGGATTGTTGGCTATTTTGATAAAAATATATCTACAGTGCTGTTAGAAAAAAATCGGAATCATCTGTGGTATTTATCAGAGGAAGCAGTTGCACTTGCCTTTTTCGATCCAAATGTTGACACAGAAGTGAAGAAAGAGATGGTTTCGGCATTGCAAATAGAGTCCGATAAAGACAATCATATTGGTGATGATGTTGGTATTTTTCTATTTAAAAAAGTGTTTGCAACCGTTGATGAATTACAATTATTCACATCCAAGGACTTAAGCTCTTTTGTGACTACCAAAACAAAACATTTTTTTCTCGTTTGGAAATTTCTATGGATTTCTTACGGTTGGATCCGTCAAATTGGCCTAAGAGCGAAACATTTTGTAAAGGGCAGAAGATCGTCAAATGCAGTGCTGTTGTGAACGATACCGCCGAAAGAAACGTTAAACTAATAACTGACTTTAAGAGGTGCTTAGCACACAACGACGCCGATAAACAGTATTTGTTACATATTGTAGAGGATTACCGTAAGGAATTCCCAAGCTACACAAAATCTTCATTGATTTAACATACAAATAATAAGCCAATTTAATAAAAATTAAAGAAAAAAACATTATATTTATAGTATTTCTTGTTAAATAAAAATGATAAAATACAAAAAAGAGTATTTTGGTGGTTTTTCAAAATTCATTATGGCACAAGTTGGCACCATCCGATCAGTCTGCAAATTTGCTACAACAATTTTGGTATCAACTCGCATATTTTCATCGCTACCCACATTACAGTTTCATAAAAAAAATAAATAATAAAGTTTCATAAATAAAGATAGTTAAAATAAATACACCTGTGCAAAAACGATTAAGAGAAGCTACAGATAGTGAGTCTCTTTACTTAACGAATACAAATTCCCCGTTAAGATATATGCAGGTTTCAGATAAACGTTTTAATGAATTAACTGAGCAATTACAGGCAAATAAATATACAAACAATGTATCATGAGCAGCGTGGCCATTTTGGCAGTTTCGCAGCTAAATTTAGCTTTTTTCTGATTTAGCTGCAAATTTTCCATTTAGCAATTAGCATTTTTTTAGCATTTTTCAACCACATATTTACCATTTTTTAGCATTATTTAATTTAAGAATATTCATATATAGTAATCTTATTTTGAAAATCTACCACAATTTAAAAACTAGTAAATGCAAATTAAATGCACAAGAAATTACAACTTCAGAACATCAATGGCAGAAATTAAGTTCATATGAATGGTTAAATAAGAACTAAACAGTTTATTTGTGGATAAATGTATATGAATATAAAAATGCATTAAATGGAAATCCATTCACTGAATTAACTTCAGTTGCAATGAAGTTCTTGGTTTTGCTATTTAGCGACGCGGAAGTTGAAAGGGTTTTTAGTGGTATGCATCTCATAAAAACGAAAATTCGAAATAGAATGACTTTAAAGACTATGGATTTGCTACTTTACATTATGTGTGGTTTAAAAAGGATGAATACATGTTGCGAAAGTTTTAAAATACAAACGGTCGGAATGCGATAAGAACATATATTATAATGGTATTTCCATCAACTCTTCAGAAACTTCAGAAACAGAAGAAGAATATTCATTTGATGACGTATTTAATTTATAACTAAAGAATTAATGGCGATTTATGGTTCATGTTCCTTTGATTTTTTGTTAATTTTATAATAATTTAAGTTTGCTTGTGAACATAAATATGTGATATTGAATTTAATGATACCTTTTCTTTGAAAACCTTTTATGTATGTACATATACATGCATATACATGCATGCTTTGTTGCCTTTATGCGCATTTCATAGCGACTAAGCTTTCAATTTAAATTTTTAAAAGCTGCAAAGCGAATAAATACATTCATATACATATTTATAAATATATATTAAATCAAATAAAAAAATAATACAATTTAAATTTTAGCAATATTTTTAGTTAGGGATTTTTTTAGCATTATTTTAAAGCCGATTTAGCTGTAAATAAAATAGGGGGATGGGCCAGTGCATACAGGGTAAAGTTATTGATTGCTCTCAACTTGGCGAGAAGCCAGCAGTGATCCCTGAAAATGCGCGTGGTCAAGCTGACATACTGCCTCCTCGTGGCGCCCCCTGGATAGCCCCTCCAGCACCCGCTTAGTGGTGAACAAAAGTATGCAGCTAGTCCCCTCTGTCCAGGGATGTAAAACAGGACCCGGTCCTTCAGGTTCGGGGGTAACTTCCCTACCGTGTAAACACGCATTAGTTCAGACACAACAACAAGCTAGATATATAAATATGGATACCCTACTGACGACCATGGGCAACGAAATAAGGATAACGATTTTCGGTTCTGAACGTGGAATGTCAGGTCCCTGAACAGACCACGTGCAGCTGATGAGCTTGCGGAGACCCTAGAAGCCTATAGGGCTGACATCACCCAGGAGGTGCGATGGGATGGGCCAGGCAAAAAGTGAATGAGAAACTGCGACATCTACTACGGTGATTGCTACAAAAAGCGAAAGCAGCGCTTGTTTGGATGCGGGTTTGTTGTTCGAGGCAGACTTGGGCGAAAAATCTTCAGCTTTGAATACGTGAGCGAACGCACTCCGCATCAAGGCTAGACTCGGCAACATTAGCCTAATCTGCGCCCATGCTTCTACGGAGGATGAAGATGACGACAACAAGGATGACTTTTATAATCTGCTAGAAAGTACATACGATACATGCCCAAGCTACGACATCAAGATCATCCTAGGAGATTTAAACGCAAAGCTGGGCAAAGAAGACATCTTCGCTAGAGTCATCGGAAAACACAGCCTGCATGACGACACATCCGATAACGGACTCAGGCTGCTAGACTTCGTGACGGGGCGAAACCTCACTGTAGCAAGCACACGATTCCCTCACTTTAACATTCACAAAGGGATCTGGCGGTCCCCTGAACAATCAAACGTCAATCAGATTAATCATATTGCGATCGACGACAGACACTCCTGCAGTATTCTTGATGTCCGAACGTTCCGCGGAGCCAACATTGACTCCAATCACTTCCTTGTTGTAGCCAACAAGGCGACGCACTGCCATGCGACTTTTTTAAAGTAGTTCTTGAGAAGATCATGCATAACTCACACGCCTACAACAGAGACACGATCTTCCAAAAGTCCGTGTAACTGCTAGCATACGCTGACGACATTGATGTGATTGGTCGAACACAGCAAGCCGTCAATGAAGCGTTTGCTGGTATTTAAACGGAGGCGGCCAAAATGAGTCTAACGGTGAACGAGGGCAAAACGAAGTATATGCTGTCATCAAGAAAGGACGCACAACATTGACGACTGGGCCGGAACGTCATAATAGGCAGCTATAACTTCGAGGTAGTGAAGGACTTCGTCTACCTTGGCTCCCAAGTGAACAGCAAGAATAACATCAGTACCGAGATTAAACGCCGAATAACTCTTGCCAATCGCTGTTTCTTTGGACTCAAGAGGCAATTGAGTAGTAAGGCCCTTTCGCGGAAAACCAAGCTGACACTATATACCACTTTGATAATCCCTGTCCTTCTCTATGGCGCGGAAGCATGGACAGTATCGAAGGCAGGTAATTAAGTTTAAAAAAATCGAATTAAGTTCAGTTGTAATTTAAGACTGATTAAATAAAGTTATATTTTTTTTAACAAATAAAATTTATAAATTAATAATTGGCGCCCAACGTTGAAAGGAATTACCTTTTAGTAAAAACACCCCATAGGCTGTAACTAAAAGGAATTCAAGCCAAGGACTTCCCTAAAAGGTACCCCATGGCTACACAGAAGGAATAAATTGGTAAAGCACCACACAGGCTGCACAACAAAACACAAACTCGATAACAGCAAAGGATGGAACACGTTCATCCGAGGAAAGCCCTGAGTGAAGTTGCTGACACCGTAGTACGAAAAATTCAGAAAAGAAACAATTCGGACTTCCAGCTTTACTATGAAAGCCGTTATCATAATGTAAGAATAGTTAAGTAAGAATTTTTTTTAAGAAAAGGAAAACTAAAGCGTAAATTTTAATTAAAGAATTTAAAATAATTTTTGAAAGTGAAATACTTCTATTTTAAATAAAGAATCCAAAATAATTTTTTAAAGTGAAATACTTCTATTTTAATTAAAGAATCGAAAATAATTTTTGAAAGTGGTACACTTCTTTAAGCGTAAAATTGTAGTCAAAATTTTTTTTAAATAATTTTTTCTAAAGCTTTTTAAGCAATCGAATCAAATATAAAATAAAATACAGATTCTAATAATATAAATATTAACTCTTTTAAATAATATCATACCCAAATATTTTAAGTGTAGTATTAAGAAGTGAGACCAAAAGTAAAACATTACTTAACAATAATATAATATAACAACTGTTTTGATTCATACGTGACCCTCCAATAGAAATAACAAACTAATACATTTTTATAGCAAATAGAAATACTTTTCATAAATTATGTCGAATCCTAATAACTTGGTCAGGCCCCCGGTCCTGAATGTAAATGTTCCAAATCCAGCTGTTAATAATGACAATAATAGAAATATGGAAGAAATGATAGCTAGAATTTGCGAAACAGCAATGTCAGATACCAATTGGTCAGATACTAAATCCAAACGCAAACATAGGAGGTATAGATCAGGTAATAGACGAAAGATATAGGAATGACTTGGCAGACTTAGACAAAGTTCCCGACGTTGTTAGAAATATAAGGGAATTCTCCGGGAACCCCACAGAATTTAGCTCCTGGAAGAAGATTATATACAGAATCCTCCGACTATATGACTCTAAGAAGGGAACACCAAAATATTTTGCAATATTAAATACGATTCGAAATAAAATTGTCGGTTGCGCAGACTCTCTAGTGCAAGGCAACAGTAAAGTTCAAGATCAAGAGGCATATTCTTATCGTTCACTCATTATGAACAAGTTATCCTGCGTGGACATTTGTAGGGAAGCGCTCGACCTTCCCGCGCAGACATATAGGGATAATGCATTAGACGTTTTCATTAGAGGTGTAAAGAGTAATATGTTATTACACCTTGGTAAGAAGGAACCTAAAGACCTCCCACAGGCACTTCACTTATATTTAAAAATGGAGAACCAATTCGTGCGAACTCAATTTGTAAACTCAAATAAAAATAACAGACCTACAACGCAACCACTAAATAGAATACAATATCAGGATAAACAGCAGAGAAACTTTTACCCTCAACTGGCACAACCATCTTCAAATTTCCAACAATTCAGACCAGCTCTTCCTATCAGATATTACAACGACTATAATCAAATACCAAATGTACAAAGATAATGGACTACACGAACTCACAAGTAATTACTATGAACTCTGGACAAGCAAAACTACAAACTGGGGCATTCAAACTGATTCATCCTAATACCATAGACGAATACCAAAAATTAGTCGACAACTTAGAAGAAACATTACAAAAGGTCTCTGAATTTTTTAGGGTCCGCGTAGAAATGCATTGCTGGGAGCCCTGACCACGACGATTTTGAAATTTTAGAGCAAAAAACAAACAGAATGTTGCGAAATAACAATAAGCAAGTACTTATAAACAGAGTATCAATTGAAACATTTTAAAAAATAACTAGAATGACTAACGAAATATTAGGAAACATAAACAATAGTAGCACTAACTTCATAAAAGAGCAGGCCATAACGGTCCTAAAATATAAATTATATATAATAAAAGAAGAGATAATCAATATTCAGTATGCCATGCATTGGGCCAAAATCGGAATAATTAATTCATTTATATTATAATACAGAGATAAATACGGAGATAAATATTGTTAAAGAGATAATAAGTGAAGATTCAATACAATTTATAAATTTAGAACAGGCATTTGAATTCGCCGAAGTTAAAATTCTATCGCGTATATCATTACTATACCAACAACAAATGTAAGTTCTTGTAACGAAATATTAATAAAACCTATTTAGTATGAAAAATATGTAAACAAGATTATTTACAATAAAATCCTAATATGCGATAATTTAATATTTGGAATAAAAAATGCATGCAAGGACAACAATAACCTTACCATATGCAATAGAAAAAATTTAGAAAATTTAGATAATGACGCTTGTCTAGCAAGGCTGATCAAAAGTAAAACAGCAAACTGCAGTTTGATAGATAATGGAGACATACCCACTGTACATGAAATTTCTCCCCGAACAATTCTTTTAAATAACTTTCAAGGAATGATTTTTATCAACAGAGAGCCTCGAAACCTCACCGGTACATTTTTTATGCAATTCCATAACGAATCTATCACAATATCAGATCAAATCTAAAACTCATTTGAGACACCACATATGAAGCCATTGCCTGCTATTCTACAACCTCGGAATCCAAAGCCAATTATCGAAGAGGAACTGTCATTAGAGATGGTAAAAGAAATGCAACTTAATAAGACAGAAGCCATAGATCTACTCAACATTAAAAATGAACGGAATTTAATTATCAATCTTGGACTAGCCTCAACGGCAATATTTGCAATAATTTTTCTAATTTTTAAAACCGAAAAATGTAAGAAGAAAAAGAAAGAAAGTATCTATGCCTGAATTATCGGAACCCAAAGGAAATGAACCCAAAGGCGTAACAAGAATCACACACATTCCTTATTTCTGACCGAAGGTGGACGATCGGGTTTAAGTGGGGAGGTGTTAACATAAAAACATTTAATTGCCAATATAGAAAAATTTCAACGACCTAATTAAAGTTTATTGAACTTCTGGTCACCATCTTGTGTTCACTGGAAATTGCTGACACATTTCTATACGGTTAGGAAATCAATTTATTGCATACGGTAACAAAGCATGCCATTTTTAACTAGTTAGCATATTTTAACATAGAGTCTAAGTGGTAATTAAGTTTAAAAAATAGAATTAAGTTCAGTTGTAATTTAAGAGTGATTAAATAAAGTGATATTTTTTAACAAATAAAATTTATAAATAAATAATTCACACAAAAACAATCTAACACACATATTTACATTGGTTTTTTACCTGCTTTGCACTTTATGTATTAAAGTAAATAGAATTAACACGATCACATTCTTCTGCCGAAGTTTAATTATAAGCAATTTTAGTTTTAAAAATTTTATCACTTTATTAAAGCAATAATATACGAATGCAGATATGTATCGAAAACATCAACGGCAGTTTGCATTACAATGTCACATTAGATGCTCTTTTGTTGGTCAGTATTCTATTTTTGTTGTCAGTATTCATTCTACGCTTTCGATGCCGAACTTTAACCAAGTGTATTGCACGCAGCATTGACGACAAATTTGTAGCTGAGCGACCCGAAGATATATTTATGTGTACATGTGTGCACATGTTTACAAATATTGTGCTCTATTGGTTGGTTTCACTCAAAGAACACAGTAACTTTTTTTCTTGTTAAGAAGGTTAGATTATTGAACGAAAAGCGTCGAGTTAAATTACCGACTTCGTTCACTTACTCATCCGTAAAATTTAACCAATTCGTTTATGAACGATGCAGTCTTATTGAAAATATTCTTTATTTAAAGAAGACAAATAAAAAACTTTTAGTTGTGTATGTACTTACATGAAGATGCATAAAGTTGAATATGTTCTAGCATAAGCATTTCCTAATGATTGTAGAAGTTCACTAAGATTTAACCAAAGAAACCGATATTTTGATATTACCGTAGCTGAGCAGTCTTTTGTTACTTCCTGAAAGATATCAACGTTGAAAGCTTTAGCGCATATGTATATTGCTTACAACTTACAGTCCGTCAATAATGAGTTTTCACATTGAAAATAAGCTAAATTAAAATTATTAGTAAATTCATAATATTTTTATTCTACAAAAAAAAAGGTTTTTGTGTGTACTATGTATTTACAGCGATCGTGTGGAAAAAAATGTTTAACATGTTCAAAGCAAGAAAACAATAAACTGTACACAAAATTTCCTTGCATTTTTGGTTTCAGTGGACAAGTTTTAAATTTAATTTAGGAAAATTTAACATTTGGCATGGAAACCTTTAGCATCTACCACACATTGTAAATGATTTTTGATTGCTGTTGTGGTGACTCGTAGTAGTGTCTCAATAACTATCTTTTTTTAACTACACTGCGAAATATTAATAATCATCGTCGTAAGGTTTGACTAAGACACACGCGTTAATACCTTTGCTAGACACATATCGATTTTGCTTTTTTTAATATAATTTGTAATTTTGTTTAAATAAATATTGAATTTTAAATCTATAAATAATTGAACGCAACTTGAATTACGAAAATAGCCTCCATAAAGTGGTGACCCCCACGTTTGAAGGACAAATTTCAATATGCAGAGCACTGAAGACAGCAACGCCGTAAAGCACGTGCAAGCAGCCACTTCGTTAAATGCAGCCGCAAGCAACGAACCCATAGCATAGCATAGCCGTGAAAGTTCCACCGTTTTGGCCCGCGCATGCAGAAATTTATGTTAGCTCAAGTCGAGCCACAATTTGTTGTTGCAGGTATTTCTAGCGACGCGTCGAAATTTAACCCCGTAGTAGTGGCAATCGAATCAAACGTGCTCGTGCAAATTACTAACGTCATTTGGAATCCACCAGAAGTTGACAAGTACGGACATTTACGAAAATGCATATTGGAACGCTACTGCGAGGTGAACAAAGAAAACTCAAAAGCTGTTGTCGGAAATCGATCTGGGCGACAAAAAACCGACCCAGCTTCTGAACGAGCTGAGTACGTTGGCAAAAGACAAAGTGACGATAGATTTTTTGAAGTCGTTATGGCTACGTCGTTTGCCGGCGCAGGTGCGCGCAATATTGCAAGTTTCCGATGCCAGTTTGGTTGAATTAGCAAAGCTGGCAGACAAAATTATGGAGGTAGGTGAGTTCAGTGACACCTCAAGCTACTAATGCCGATGTTTAATAAAGGCTAGACCAAATTGAGCAAAGAATAGCTAGCCTTTGCATCCGCAACACAGAGCCCAAACGCCGGACACGCTCAAAATCTAATCATATGCGCAAAATCGAAGAAGTAACGGAGCGTTGCTGGTACCACCGAACGTTTAAAGACAACGCAACGAAGTACCGCGAACATTGATGCTTACCAGATCGTCCGTCTAATGATTAACGATAACATTTCCAAGCAAAATTTTTTAATTGACACAGGTGCCGACGTGTCAGTCTTGCCTATTAGCAGTGTGAGGTTTACGAGAGCAGTGAGTGTGAAAAGGTTGTATGCGGCAAACGGGTCGTGTATCAAGACATGTGGCGAAAAGCGGATGACTGTTTCCTTGGGCCTTCGTCGCAATTTTACATGGACCTTTTGGGTAGCTGATGTCAACTCCCCCTTAATTTATGATCGGATTTTTGAAATTATTACGACCTTTTGGTCGATGTTAAACGAAGTAAGCTTGTTGATCGCACCACACTTCTGGAAGTAGGGGACCGTACAACGCCCTCTTGTTGTGTTCGGGTCTTAGCCTACGACAAACATAACAATTACGCCCAGGTGCTACACGAATACAGAGACCTCGCGACAATGTGCGACAATAAACGACCAGGTAACTCTTTAATCATGCATCACATAACGACAAAAGAGCCGCCAACATATGCTAGGGCACGTCGTCTTGCGGGGGCAGCGAAAAAAAAATATTTGAGAATCTGATGAGTTTGAACATATGTAGACCCTCGAAAAGTAATTGGGCCAGCCTAATATATTCGGTAAAGAAGGCAAATGGAAGCTGGCGGCCGTGCGGAGACTATCGCGCTCTTAATAACATCACTGTTCCCGATAGGTATCCAATACCATACCTGCATGACGTCACGAGTATATTCGGAAAAAATATTTTTTTCCGCAATAGGTTTGCAGAGGGCCTACCATCAAATACCCGTAGAGCCCTGCGACATCCTTAAAACGGCCATAATAACACCGTTCAGGCTTTTCAAATTTTTTTTTATGACATTTGGTCTGAGAAATGCCGTCCAAACTTTTCAGCGCCACATTAATGAAGTATTGAGAGGATTAGACTTTGTTTTTGCGTACATAAGCGAAATTCTCATTGCGTCGGCGTCAAAGGCAGAGCACGAAAAACACCTCCGCATCGTACTTGAAGGTCTCCGACAATTGCGGAGTTGCGACAAGTGTCAATTCGACAAAAGCGAACTCCAATTCTTAGGTCACAAGATGAGTGCAAGTGGTCTTGCCCCGCATGGCAAGATTGCAAAACCAAAAATCGCAAAGAATTTAAAAAGATTTCTAGGCATGTTGAATTTCTATCGCCCTTTTATAACACACGCAATAAAAAGTCAGAAAATTTTGCTGGACTTAATTCCAGGTAATAGAAAGAATGACAACAGCATTATAAATTGGACAACAGAGGCAATCTCAGCTTTCGAGACTTGCAAAAAAGACATCATAAACGCTACTTTGTTAAACTATATGGCCCCAAACACTTCTTTAACCTTGACTACAGATGCCTCTGACGACGCTGTGGGAGCTGCCTTACACCAGGTAATTGGAAACCAGGTCCAGCCAGTGGGATTTTACTCAAAGAGGTTAACAGCACCACAAAAAAACTACAGTGACATGCACATGCGACAGGGAACTCACTGCAATTTACCAGCCCATATTGCATTTCCAGGACCCACTCGAAGGAAGAGAATTCACCGTATTTACAGACCTCAAGCCCATAATTTTTGCTTTCAGACAGAAAAGCGAAAAAGCTTCACCACGTCGAGCTCGGCAGCTGGACCTTTTTAGCCAATATACGACAGACATTCGGAATTCGCCCACAGCAGAAAACAACGTAGCTGATTTGCTTTCGCGAATTAACGCGGTAACGAGCTTAGAGGTAAATTTTGCTAAAATGGCCGAACAATAGAGCAAAGACGACGAGCTAAAAAAATTGCTTAACGACGCCAACACATCACTAAAACTCACTAGATTTCCCCTTCCTAATTTTACTGGGGACTTTATTGTCACATTGAAAATGGCAAACTGAGACCATACGTACCGAAAAAGTATCGACAAAGGGTAATTGAAAAGCTGCACTCGCTGTCGCACCCGGGTATAAGAGCTTATTTTCCTGATTATTATTATCTGATGACATAGATGTAGCTGCATATGTTCGCGTTTGCATACCGTGCCAAAAGGCGAAAATACAACGTCATACAAAATCTGCCATAAGCAGTTACTCGTCTGTTAGTGCACGTTTTGTACATTTGAATGTAGACATTATCGGGCCATTGCCTTCATCGAATGGTTTCCGATATTCTTTGACCTGTATAGATCGGTTCACTAGATGGCCTGCAGCAATACACTAGAGGACATAACGGCAGAAATCGTTGCAACGGGTCTTGTAAAGGGGTGGATCGATATGTTCGGCGTATCCCTTCGTATGACTACAGACTTAGGAAGGCAATTAGAGTCGACTATTTTCAATGAGCTAACAAAGTTATTGGGCGTTAAACAGTTGCGAACAACACCATACCACCCGCAAGCCAACGGCATCATCGAACGCTGGCACCGCACATTAAAAGCAGCGATAAAGTTCTCCGAAACGAATGATTGGATGTCAGTTCTGCTAATCATTTTATTTGGCATGCGATCGACAGTAAAAGATGAAATCGGCTTGAGTCCGGCAGAAATGGTTTTCGGTGCCCCATTACGTATTCCGGGAGCATTTTTTATTCCGTCAAAGGAAAACACAACTGAAACTGAATTTACGCAAAGACTCCGTAGGGTAATTTCACAGCTACCAACAACAAGCCAAACTCGTCATGGAGTAAGCCAGAGTTTCGTGCAACCAGCGTTACCGCGATGCATATACGTATTTGTTAGGGTTGATCGAGTACGATCACCTTTGGAGCCAAACTACGAGGGGCCTTTTGAAGTCAGGATCGAACCCATCAGCGGACACAAACAACTTCGCCGCCTGCAGACACAAACAACAACGCAACTCAAAACATCACTGCCCATGAAACACAGGACGATGCCGTACAACCACCGCACGTAACGTCATCCAGACGACATGTTAAAATTCCTGCAAGGTATCGTTAAGGACTTAGGAGGAGGGTATTTTGGTGACTCGTAGTAGTGTCTCAATAACTACATTTTTTTTAGCTACGCTGCGAAATATTAATAATCATCGTCGTAAGGTTTGACTAAGACACACGCGTTAATACCTTTGCTAGACACACATCGATTTTTGTTCTTTTAATATAATTTGTAATTTTATTTAAATAAATATTTAATTTTAAATCTATAAATAATTGAACGCAGCTTGAATTACGAAAATGGTCTCCATAATGTTATTACCTTCTTTAGGTCATAGTATTTTCTGCCATTCTTCTAATATTGCGATGGCAAATTTTTTGGATAGCGTTTAGCGACCCGTTTTGTCAAAAATTCCCATAAGTTCTCTATAGGATCGAGATCGGGGCTTTGGGTGGGTGCATCGATGACGTAACCACAGTTATATAATTGCCACATTCTTACCATGTGTGACTTATTCTTAAGGTTATTGTTGTCCCTTATAAAGCCAACTTTTTTCGCCCTACTAGTTAAACGGGTCCGCAAAATGTCCAAATATTAATGCGCGTCCATTGCTGAGTCTATAAAAGCAATTTTACCCACTCCGTGGCTTGAGATGAAGCCCCAAATCATTATAGACATATGTACATATTTCCAAATTTTACAGTTGGAATAATGTTTTGCTGCTTTAGAGATGTTGAATGCTAATGCCATACCCAACACGATTCATCACAAAATATTACATCGTCCCAATATTCTTTCGGCAGCGAAACGTTCCGAATATCGAAGGAAAAGTGCTTTTCTATATTTGCTGCTGAAATTAGTGATTTTTTTTATTTTCTTGCTGCTCTTAATGAGTATTTATGTTTCATTATGGTCTGATGCACTGTCTAGTGGCAGAAAATAACACCAAGTTCTTCCTCCAGATCTGTCACTAGTTCTCGTGCAGAAATTTTTGGGTTTTGAGCAAGTTTTCTTAAATTTAACCGCTCAGCACATCGCCTTATCTTATTTTCTCGCCCACCGCCTTGCTATAATTCCAGCCTATTCTCTTTTTCAGCATAATTTATAACGTTGTAAACTGTTCTCCGTGAAACTGAAAACATTTCCGACAACTCGTCGGAACTCCTTCCCAGTTGGCAATTATAATAAACCAATTGATTTATTACACGACAATCTTCTTCCTGGCATTTTTAAAGCTACAGATGTAGTAATTTTAATCACAAATCAGTTTAGAAACTCACTGTCAAGAACAATGTGTGCAAATTATAACGGTAAGTCCCCGTTTAGTTTCAAAGAGAACTAAAGCTTCAAGCTGAACAAAGAGTTTATTAAGATAGAGAGAGTTTATTGATAGTGTAAAATGTAGCAAGAAATGAGTTTTTACTGTATTTCTTTTTTGTATTGAATATATTAAAATTTTTTTTATGAATTTAAGAAATATATACAAACATATGTACTTAAAAAATTTGTTGCAGAATAAAAATGTCATGAATTTACTAATAATTTTTACTAAACCGTGTTTGTGCAAACTCATTATTGACAGATTCTAAATAAAATAATAATATAAAATAAAAATGTTTTTTCAACATAATAAGTATTTGTAAAATTAAAGTATATACATATACATACATATGTATGTATGTACATAAGTATAAATTAACAATGTACTAACAGAAAATAGGACTTTTTTGCGATTTAAAAAGAATTTGTAGTTCCGTAATAAGTAAAAGAAAGAAAAAAACATAATTTGGAGTATAACGTCAGATAGGACTCAACTATCGGTCCAAAAAGCAGAATGTGCAGCGGGGTTTCTTCCTAAATCGGCACATATTTCAAAACTAACTAAGTTTTGATAATATTTTTTGGTTCATTTCTGCTAAATTGAAATTGTAAAAGGAATTAGCACCATACACACACACGACGAAATAAAGTGGCTTTTTTTCTCTTCCTCTTCTTGCTTCCTTTTCACGAATTAGCACATTGAGGACCGTCGGGTGAGTAACGAAGACCATATGTTCATGATGGTGTCTGTTAACTTTTATAAATGTCTCTTTGTCTAACTTATGCCCTCCACATGGAAAGTAGCAGCGTGGCCGAAATGAAATTCGACAAATCAATCCTAAAACAATACAGTTTGAGCTGTGCCCGGTATTTCATTTAAGTGACCGGTCGTTATCGTTCAATTGTCAAATACTGATACGATCGTTCATTTTGGTCAATCGTACGCTTTGAACAAACAATACGGTTAAGTAAGGCAACTATTAAGATGTTTCTTATTCTTGCTATTTACTGAAAACAGCAAATGAAAACCTCAATGAAAGTGAAACAAACTTCAACTAGTTCATTGCTTGTGCTGAAAATAATTTATTTTGGAAAAAGAAGGAAATTTTATAAGAGGCAGAACATGAACGAAAGGACAAAATACAATGAAAGCATTGGCAACCTTAGAATGTATTGTTTGACGAACACCGGTCAGTTAAGTGACGGGCTCTCTCCGATCATTTCAATGATCCGTTCAATTTAACCCGGTCGTTCGCAAACGACACAGCTCTAAATCAGTCAAGCAGTCCGAGTGAGTAAAACTTTCGAAGGCCTAATAAGAATAACAAGCCTGACCGCACTTAAAAAATAATTACGATGTCGCGAGAGCTGTTCTTCAGCCCATAGCTGCTTTACAACTGTATGCTTTCATTTAATTTTCAATTTGATTTTGTGTTAAATGGTAATTGACACGCATGTGTTCACTATGCTTCGTCCAACAACAATGCTTAACAAATTTGTGAAAAAATCACTGGTTAATACATTTTCAGTGGAGGCAGACCATGGAAAACAAACTAAAAGCATTAATGAATGGATAATCGAACTTGGACGCTGGTAGATTTTCCTATTGAAAAAAAAAGTTTTTGAAATGCAAATGGGTGTTCAAAATAAATCGCAACGAAAATTGTAAAAGAGATAGACACAGTACACGACTGGTAATAAAAAGGTGTTCTCAGAAACCACGAATCGATTACCAAGAAACTTACTCTCCGGTCGTTCGGTACACGTCAATAAATTATTTATTATCTGTTGCACTCCATTTTGATCTCAAACTTCAACAAATGGATACTGTAAATTGATTTGTCTGAGGACATTTATGTGTCCTCAGACCCCACAAAGCGCCAACTTGAGTGAAAAGTCTGTAAACTTAATAAAGGTATTTACGGGATAAGCAAGCAAGTCGTTAATGGAATCGAACAATGCCTCCAAAGCCGGTCAAAGCTAAAGCCGTGAATTTATTTTAATTTTTTGACACAATTTTTGTATGGCAGTGTATATCGATGATCAGATAACAATACAGTAAAGTTAAAGGTAAAATCCAGTTTATTTCCTTCATCTATAAGAAATCTAAAGAGTTTTAAGATAATATCATATCAAGAGGATGTATCCAATTTCTTGTCGCTATGTCAAAGGCACTATCAATGTTGGAATTACATATTCAAACCGTGTTGGCTGGAATTTATGGTTATTGTGATAGAGACTAGAAAGCATTTTAATCAGTCTAAGCTAAGGAACTTAAAAATTTTCTGCGTTCACACTATCGGTAGACAAAATTTTGCTGAAATCGGTAAATGTTACCGATAGTGGGATCTTAGCTTAATGTTTTCATTTCAAACGTGTTTCTATATATGATGATGAATAAAATCATCTGCAACATATAATACGCTGTTGTGTCATCGGCTACCAAATGAAATACAATAACAACATCTGTGAAGTGGTATTTGAATAATTTAGTTATGAGTTGGTTGCTTTCTCACTTGTAAGTCCGCCGCAGAGATACAAGTCTTAGACCACTCAAATACAAATTTTTAAAAATTTTTTTGGATTTAACAATGTTGAGAAAGCTAATTTTAACCTAATACATGTTCTTGGAATAGATAAGTACACTGCAAAGCCACAACAGATATACTTATACAGTAAATAGGGCTTAGAATGGGCAAATGAGGAAACGAATTTTTGTGCTCCTAATTGCTCCCTTATAAATAATAACCTTAAGCTGTGCCTCAATAAATATTGTATCTGATGAAAACTCCATAATATATTTAGTAAATTTGCCACAAAAGTAACTTATGAAGAGCCATTAACTACGCCAGTTAAAAAGAATAATGCAAATAAGTTATAAAAAAATTATACAATGCAAACATAATACCTAAAGAAATAAGGATATGTATATTAAACTGAATAATTTATGTATTTGTGACAAAGAAACATTTAAAAAGCATCCCAAATTTCTTAACCAGCCAGAAAAGTGTTTGCACACTTATTAATAATCAACATATACTTATATTTACCTTCTGTTGAAAAATAATATGAACGAACAAGTAGTATTCATTTATATAATAAATTTTAAAATTATATGAAATTTTTTTTTTGTGATAGAACCAATTGTTACAAAAATTGTATTTAACAATACATACATAAAAAAATTATAATATTCATTGGGTTTCTAAAAAACTTCGCGAAAATTTGAATAGTGGCAGATAAGACTATTTAAATAAACTATTTCATGACACCCAGTTTTATGAGTAATGGGGGCAGGATAATTTTCTCACAAGCTGGAGACTATATTTTGCTTAATCGCGAATGCAAAGCAAAATTGAGGTTCAGATATCGAGCCAGAGAATTCTGCCTTGATGCGATGCATAAGAGAAATATTTGTGTACATTTAATAAAATAACACAATAATTAAAATTAGAAATAATAAATTTACCTTAAATACAATAATTTTCATATTGACACCAGTAATAAAGGAGATTTCAATACCAAAGCGTCACGACAAGTTGCACCAATGTGCACCTCGTCCACATGACAAAACTTTATTGTTGAGTGTTAGATAGGTAAGTTGTAAGCATTTGTATAAAAATATTTACTAACAATGATTGTATGCATATTTATTCATGTTATTGCCCAGGAGGCTTAGCTGGTCCGGATAATAACAAGAAACTATTATTTGGTTCGTAGGTTAACAAGTAATACAACTTATAAATACATCCTTGGTGGAGACTTTAACAGTAGACACCAATCGTGGTAATGCATTAGGGTGGATTGTTGGGGTGATATCTTGTTAGAAAAGTTAGATTCATACGAAATTGATATTGCATATCCAAGTGACCACACTTACGTTCCAGCGTGTCCTAATAGACAAAGCTCTACGCTTGACTTTTTTTTTTTGACAAATGCATTTGAGATTCTAACACCAGCAGTTGTTATAAAAATTTAAGCTCTGACCAACTACCTGTCAAAATTACATTAACATGTAACATAAATACGTTGTCTCTATTAAAGTTTGATTTTAATAAAGTTAACTGGAAGGCTTTCTCAAGATACATTCACAGGCACTTATTATTACCAATTTCAAGTAATATTGAACTGGAAGAACAAATTGATTCCATGTTGGAATAGTTCGAAAGTACCATAAAGGAAGGTATTAATGTCAGTGTACCAAAGAGAGCATTTGCGTTCCAAAAAAGAGTGTTACCCCCTTATGTAAAGAACTTGATACAGCATAGAAATAATGTGCGACGAAACTGGCAGCGACTTAGGGATCTAGAACCTTTTTTCGAATGAAAATTCTTAATACAACAATAAAGATTGAGATAGATAAATTTAGAAACAGATCATGGGATCATGTCCACATTACAAACAGGTGCTCCACCATTTTGGAATCTTGCAAAAATTCTAAGAAAGAAATGCAAAAATATTCCTATTCTCAAACAAAATAATACTCGTTATACCACAAATAGTGAAAAATGCGAACTTCTAGCAAGTAACTTTGCTCTGAAACATTCTATATCATCTCGCCTTGGTAACACTGATACAAATTCGATAGTCAATAACACACTTCAAACTTTTCAGTCGTTAACTCCTAACTCACATAACCATTGTTCCACAAATATTACAGAAATTTCCTATATTATTAAGAAATGAAAACAAAAAAAGTACCAGGGCTTGACGGTATTAATAATAAAAGCTTAAAGGCTCTTCCTAGAAAAGGAATTAAATATATAACTATTATTAGGACAAGGAGTCCTAAGTTATTCTTATTAAAAAGCATAACAAACCGTCTGATAGCCCTTTATCATATATACCAATAAGTCTGCTTTGCTCCGTAAGCAAAATTCTTGAGAAAGTAATTAAGGCTAAACTAACAAATTTTATTGAAGCCCATAATATTATTCAGTATTATCAATTCGAATTTCGTAGTCAACATAATACAGTCCAAGCAATAGCGAGAATAAGCAATCTGGTGAAATCAAACTTTGCAGTCTAAAAATCGACTGGAATGGTATTGCTCGATGTTAAAGCGGCTTTCGACTCAGTGTGGCATGATGGACTTATTTTTAAAATGATTCGTTTAAACGTTCCTATAAATTTGATAAAGATTATACAAGCTTTTCTTTCCCTACGATCTTTTAAAGTTCATATTGGTTCCCATTGTTCTACGCGTTATGACATTACAGCTGGGTGCCGTCAGGATTCATGTCTCTCACCGGTATTATATAATTTATATACAATACAACCTGAATTCTGTACCATGTCAATCTTCGCAGATGATACAGCAATCCTCTGCTCTGCAACACTTGCAGCAGACATTGTTGTGAATCTTCAAAGAGTTACAGCAGAATTATTTGCATATTTCAATAAGTGGAAAATTAGGTTAAACAACGAAAAAACACAAGCCATATACTTCAGTAAAAAAAGGAAACCTTGTTATATTCCCCAAAGAAATATGGTACTAAGCAATATTTCAATCCAATGGGAGCAAAGAGTCAAATATTTAGGTGTTATACTTGATTCCAAAATAAAATTCAATGACCACATATCATATACTATCAACAAGTGCAATATTTTAATTCGTTTGTTATATGCTTTCATAAATAGAAAGTCAAGATTGAATATTTGTGATAAAAAGATTATATTGAAATCAATTTTCCATGTGGTTATGTATTACGCAGCCCCAGTTTGGTGGAATAGTGCCAAATGCCATATAAAAAGGCTTCAGGTACTACAAAACAAATTACTAAAAATGATTTGTAATCTGCCGTGGCATTTTTCTACCTGTAGACTCCATGATATGGAATTAATAGAAGATAAGATAAGAATATTAACACGTTACTTTTACCTTCGTTGTTCGAATTCTGATCATACCCATATCAATGGCTTAGTACCAGCGTAGGTAGGTAGGTAGTTAATAAGCTTAGTTAGTAAGGTATATATAAAAACTTTCAAAAAGGTTTTGTTGTTAAATTTTTCCTCCAATAAGTATATAACTGTTCAATCATATCCTTGTATATATTTATTTTAAACTAATTACTAAGCAGAAAAAGAAATACTCTTGAACTCTTTATATATATGTATACTAAAGTGTATACTAAAGAAAACCAAAGAATGTATATATTATTTAACAAAATAAATTGAATTGAATTGATAGGTAAGTTTTACAGTCTCGTTTTACGCTAAACGCGGTGGTTTTTTACAACCGATTCTCTCAAGTGTATTGAGTCTTGAAAGTGTTGAACTGTGCTTTTGCAGACTCGGACCTACATCCATAAGAGATGTAGCTGACCAGGAGCTTAAAGTTAATAACCACACAAACCGACGTTCGCTCACTGAGCTTCGGTGTGTTTGGAAAAAGATGCCAATTTGGCAGAAACCTCGCCGTGACCATTCTTCAAATTCAGTCGGATCTGTGGGGTAGAGTTATTTAAAATTGTACCATCGTGCCGTCGTAATAAGCCATTGGAGATATTTGAACTGTGTTACATTCCACACATATATCTTTCTTTCTTTATTTAGTTTTATTTCATTTCGACACCCTTCCTAATTTCTAAAAAGCCATCTTGTAGGAAAAACCCTAAAAGAAAAAGTGATTGAAGCTAACCCACGTAAGTATTTACATGTGCTGCAATCATTTTCATGTTTCTGAAAAAACAATGTGAGAAACGATACAGCTAATACATGTTGCTCATTCTTCAAACAAGAAATTAAATAGAGATGCAAACAAAAGTTTTAGTTTATTTATTAATTTGTGTTTCACTCATACTTGATTCTATAGTATATATGTACGTATTTAAGTTTAAATATTTATTCAAGTTCATGTTAGCAATTCTAACTATTGTACTGCCGTCACTATCTGTGAAATTTCTTTTAATGTTTGTTGTATAGACACAAGGAACTTACGGTGATTAATATATGTGTTAGAAAAGGTGTTATTTTTATAGAAGTTTATAACTTTATGTTGTCAATTTTGCTTTATTTGATAACCCATTTAACAACTCATAGTCACTTCTTGTTTAGTTTGAAATTTTATTATGGATAGACTTACAACAGAGAGCGTTTGCAAACTTCTTTTTACCAAAGTAATGGTTCTGATCGCGAACTGATATTGCATATTTATTCAACAGGCACACAGACTTGGAACTGTGATTAAGAATAGTTTCGAAGAGAAAAACATTGTTCAGCACTCTTCATTGATATATCATAAGCTTTCGACAAGGTGTCTACATCATAAATTAAAGCAAAATTTACCAGTTTATGCTTTTAATAAGCTATTTAATTTAATTTAAAGTTAAGGAAGGCAACTTTTTGACCCCAACAGATTCGATTGAAACCGGAGTTCCTCAAGGCAGCATTCTTCGCCCCTTCTTATATTTCATATACTTCCCTACTTACCGTTAAGCAGTGACATTCACATATCAATATTCGCTGATGACACAGCTTTTTAAAGCGTTCATAAAATTCCTCTGGCAGCATCACGCAAACTATAAGTTTATATATCTCAGCTATAAAAATGGCTAAGCAATGATGGAGAAAGTTAATGAACCAAAATGTGTATACGTCACTCTTATAGAGAAACATGCCCGCCAATACAAATCAACAGTCAGACTATTCCCCAACATCCTACAGCAAAATATTTTGTCTTCACCTGAATCGCGGCCTAACTTGGAAACCTTACATGGATGCAAGGCTGATAGAAATGAAATTATAAGCTATACAAATGAATTGGCTTATCGGCAGAATACTGAGCCTATATGGTGAACTCCTGTTATACAAATCTATTTTAAAACCTATATGGTCTGATGGCATCCAATTTTGGGCTTCGCCTCTCCATCGAATATGGAGAAAATTCAAAGACGACAAAATAAAATCATCCGTATGATTACAAGAGCCCCTGGTACGTCAGAAATCAGCGTATTGAGAAAGATCTGGATGTCCCTATTGTTAAAATCACGATTTCGAAACATGTGAAAATATACGTTAAAAAACTTGAGCTGCACCCTAATCTTATGGCACGCAATATCCTTCACTTTAGAGGCCACAATCTGCTAAGAAGAAGAGATACTGTTGCCCTCAGTCAACCACGATAAGACCATCAAGGAAGAAACTGCTGATCCTAATATTTTTGTCTAGCACTGGTCGGATTATCTATTAATAATTTTAGGTTTAAGATTTGAATAATTATTGTTAGTTCAATTTAGAATTGAAAATCCAATAAATAATATAACTGAGAATAAGCAGAATTGTGTAATTTGGAGTGAGGATAATCCACAAGTTTTTGTCGAAACATCATTATATCTACAGAAAATTATCGCTTGGTACTCTTTATGGGCTGGCGGAGTTATTGTTCCATATGTCTTCAAAAATATATTTCTTTGTTTTGTTATGATATAGAGTTGTCTAACTGTTGTGCAGGTTATTAAAGGTTTCTACTGCTTACATAATAAAGTGTTATCGACAGAAAATTTTCTGTTTTGAAAAAGCCTTACACATATTTTTCTACGAATTTTAATGCTAAAATGGGGGGCAATAATATAACAAATATGTATATTTAAGCTGGAAATATATGGTGATTCCAGGTTTGTTTCTAAGTGCAGAATATAATTTGGTCTGGTGTTAGGTAGGTCTAACACATTTTTGATAAAATATCTGAATAGTTTTTTTACTTCGTCGTACTTAACATAGCCCAAAACTTGGAATATTTTAAGTTTATTTTTCTGTTGTATTTTCGGGTTGTTTATATATCATAACCAAGTAGAGTTAATTGTCAATTTTGCAGTAGCTAATTTACTACTCAAGTGCTTTCTATAGAAGAGATTGTATATAATGTCGACTCCGAGGTATGTATGACTATTAACAATTTCAATATTACCGCCACCAAAATTTCAGTTTGAAAGAAGATGTTTTTGTACGCGTACGAAATACTATTGTTTTAGATCTATCTGAAAATATTAAAATATAGCATGGAATCTTATAAAATAAACTGTGGAGTGGAACTGTGTCAAAAGAGCACGACAAATCAGCAAAGAAGGCATACGTGTTTTTGTTTTTAGGTTTGTTAAGATACACAATGTAAACGAGACCGAAAATGTCAACAGTAGAATAATTCCTTCTGAATCCTGGATGGTATTTTTTGATGAACAAATATTTTGTTAAACACGGCTAAAATTTCAACAATAAACGATTTAAGGTGCGTTTTTATAAAACTCATAGCAATTACAGACGCTTTTTTATCTTTAAAAGTTCTAATAACAGATGAAATTTCACACATATCAATGGGAGAGTCTAGGCAGGTATCAATTACCTATGGCATTGACCAGTTTTGTTTTGTACAACTTTCTAAAGTGATTACGGAAATAATAAGAATTTAATGAGGACTTTAAGAGTTAGATTATTTCCTCCATTCACTGGTACATTTTACCGAATTTAATTGCAGTTAGCTCTGGCCAGAAAAAGGCTTAGATGAAATAAAGAAATCATCGAGATATTGTAGAAAAAGTGTACAGCTACGATGTATCGTTAACAGTTCTTCTATTTAGCACAATCCTACCGAAGTCTTCCATTAAATTTAGCATTTCTTTACTTTGCGCATTTAGTTCTTTACCCTTCGACAATCTACAGCTTTTAATATTTATGTGGAAAATCTATAAGAACATTTCAAGCTAGCACTTGTTCATTACCAAGTCTTGCAGTTAGATCGCCCACTATGCAGAAATTGGTAAAATCAAATTCCTGTAGAAATTCTTCAAATTTTACATACTCATTATTCCATTTTGAGCAATTTAAATATCTCGGTCAAAAGTAAAGTATAAGTATTTCTATCAAATTTGGCACTTAGTACCGTATTATTCTAAAACTTTAATAATTTAAAACTA
The DNA here is from genome assembly GCA_932526305.1 of Epicampocera succincta. Classification (NCBI taxonomy): domain Eukaryota; kingdom Metazoa; phylum Arthropoda; class Insecta; order Diptera; family Tachinidae; genus Epicampocera; species Epicampocera succincta. Next base: position 37,528,211 of record OW052034.1, read on the forward strand.
CACGTATTTTTAAGACTTTCTGAAGCCATATAAACATCACGTCCAGCATTATGTGTTTTCGTTGCTGCCATCCAGTGAATACAATAATTATTAAAATATGTATGACGAAAACAAGTATCATTTGTTAGTTGTGATGTTTTTCAAACAAATAATTTACATATTTAATAAATTTTAAAGATTTTTCTACATTTGATACATTATATGAAACACAATGGCATAAATTGAGTTTTTATTGTTATTAAAAAGTATCAATACGTATTGCTTTTTGCGAAGACATCAATCATGTAATGTAATTATTCATCTTCAGTCACTGAATCAGCATATACTTCTTCACTGGACCAACTATATTTGTTGTTATTAATAAATATACAAAGCTCACCAAGCCTGACTTGCTTTTAAAATATTTTTGCTTAACTGCCTATAACCACATTCTGGTCTTTCAGATTATGATGACAGAAATACATAAGTGCTGACAACAAATCAATGCTGACTTATAATACATCACTGAATAGCTTAAGAAATTTTTCTCTGACGGCTTGAACTTTTTTAAGCCCAGCTACAATAATATTAGAAGAACGCGATCTTCAATCAATATAATCTAGTCTTGGTGTTAACTTTCGTAAATTATCAGCATCAATTTCTACTCATTTAATTATTTCATCTCTATTTGGATCGCTACTAGATCTGTTTTCTAACCAACATCTTTCAACTTATCAGTTAAAAGGGCGTTAAACACGGAACCTGCTTATAGACATATTTTGATAAACCAAATGTTTTTTTAGTATTATTAACAGGCAATGACCCACTTTTTAAATAGGAAAAAAAATTCACCAACCAAGTAAAGGTTTATTTACTAAAACAGCTGGATTTAAGCGAGCGCCGTTTACAACCAATTATGAAATCACCAACAATTTGTACGTGTACGAGTGAAATACAACGTTAGTTGTGGTTGAGTTTTCTTCATAAGCTGACTATTTTATTTCCAAGTTTTTTCTTATATACTAGAAATGAAAATGTTAAATCTAGTCTAGGTTTTATCAGCGTGTGAAAGAAAAATAAAGTACAGAAATATCGTCTTAGAACTAAGTGATGATATTCTTACTAAGTGTTGGTTATTGATTTAGGATATCGTCTTATCATTAGGTGTTAGTTATTAGTTTATGATGTGTTCTTAACATTATATCGTCTTACAACTAAGTGATAATGTTCTTACTAACTGTTGGTTATTGATTTAGGATATCGTCTTATCATAATTAGAATAGAATCTTGGTTTTAATAGTTTTTCTTTAATGGTGTGAAAAATAAGAGTCTTATCATAATTAGAATAGAGTATTTGTTTATGGATTCTTAGTTTAATATTTTCTATTATTATCTATGCTTATTTCTTAAGTGTTCTTTAATAGTTCGCTAAGATATGTTAGTAGTGTGTATCTCACTCCTCCCATCCTTAGATAATTCAATGTCCTCATTGATAATTTTTATATTATTAGTTTTTTCTTTTACAAAGTATTTCTGAAATATGATAAATACTCCTAAAATTATTATAAGAGTTAATATAATAACTATTAATAGGCTTAACGAATAGTTATCGGTCTTAGTGTTAACATTTTCTATATGTTTTTTAAGTTCAGGTAGTGATATATTATCCTTGACTATATTTTCAATATCTTTTGCAGGTGGTAAATACATTGATTTCTTCTGCCTTTTGTTTTGTAGATATTTCGAAGTCATTAATTTTTATTTTACAATTGTTAAATCGTATAATATTATTTCCTTTAATCTTAATTTTGAGTTTATTACAATTTTGTTCAATTTCAAGGGTTTGTAAATTTTTTGTTATAATTATATTTGGCTCACTAAAGGATATATGTGGTAGGGTATTCTTAATGTATTGACAATTCGTTTTGTTATTGTTCATTAAATTTTTAATGCATTCATTTTTTTTCTAATGTAATTTTATTATTCTTCAGTCTATAGATTGTATCGTCTTTTAATGCGTAATTAATCATTTCCCAATTAGCTCGTCCAGTACTGTATTCATCAGTCTCTGGAACGTAGCTGGTGCATTTTTTAATCCGAAGGGCATTCGCAGAAATTCATAATGCCCATTTCGTGTCGAAAATGCCGTTTTATGCCTGTCTTTAGGTTCAACCTCTACCTGGTAAAACCTTTTTGTAAGATCAAGTGTCGTAAAGTAAGTGGACCTACCCAACTTGTCCAAGATTTCGTCTATCAATTGTATTGGGTATACCATTAGGTGCTGAATAAGTTGATTTACTATGGCAGATGATGTTTTGCTCTAACATCTCTTTTATTTGCCTATCAACCTCTTCTCTATGTACCTTTGGTTATCTATAGGATTCCACATACTTAGATGGGATCTTCATGTGTAGTACTTATCTTATGTTTATTTTATGCGTAAAGCTGAGATTTTCGTTCTCTTTGTGAAGAATATTTTTATATTTTTTTAATAATGTTTTAATTTCTTTACTTTCCTCTTCGTTTAAATGATTTAACCTAAATAATGAATTTAAATCGTTGTTATTCGTATTATTCCTACTATCTACTTCTTCTAAGTTAAACATCCTCTCCCATTAATTTCTTGACACAACTTTTTAACACTACCCTTAAATCTAATATTACTTAAATTAAAAATTAATGTCGAACTTGGTTTCTGCTCACCATACTCCGCTATTAATACTACTTTTAGGCTGCTCCAGTTTTCCGGCTGTTCCCTTCTGATTACATTTAAAGCTTCCTTAGTATGCAATTAAAAAATAGAATGCGGTCCTCTGATGGTAGGGCAGCTATGTTTGGCACCATGTTTTCTATAGCTCCAATATACATCGCTAATTCCTCCTTTTGTCCAGAAAACGGATGGATTAATTTCAGGTTGTCCATTACAAAGCGTTTTTGTAATAGCAGGTTTTCAATTTGCTGTTGTTCTGCGTTGTGAGTGTTGTTGTTCATGTTGGCGTTGATTGATAATTGTTTTAAGTCTGAAATAATTTTTTCCATAAACTAAACTGGGTTGTGTATATATTTTATTTTCCTTTGGACTTTGAAGGAATAAACTGTATTTATTTTATTAAAAAAAAAAATTTTCTACTGATTTATTCGTAGGTTCGTTTAAGGATCTTTTTCGTAGATCCTACCGACTGCGCCAGTGAAATACAACGTTAGTTGTGGTTGAGTTTTCTTCATAAACTGACTATTTTATTTCCAAGTTTTTTCTTATATACTAGAAATGAAAATGTTAAATCTAGTCTAGGTTTTATCAGCGTGTGAAAGAAAAATAAAGTACAGAAATATCGTCTTAGAACTAAGTGATGATATTCTTACTAAGTGTTGGTTATTGATTTAGGATATCGTCTTATCATTAGGTGTTAGTTATTAGTTTATGATGTGTTCTTAACATTATATCGTCTTACAACTAAGTGATAATGTTCTTACTAACTGTTGGTTATTGATTTAGGATATCGTCTTATCATAATTAGAATAGAATCTTGGTTTTAATAGTTTTTCTTTAATGGTGTGAAAAATAAGAGTCTTATCATAATTAGAATAGAGTATTTGTTTATGGATTCTTAGTTTAATATTTTCTATTATTATCTATGCTTATTTCTTAAGTGTTCTTTAATAGTTCGCTAAGATATGTTAGTAGTGTGTATCTCACTTACGTATGTGTATATAAGAATGTGAACATTTTTTTTAATAACACCAGGCAAATGATGGAAGAAGATTTTGGAGATTTTGTGTCTATCAGGCACAATGTAGTTTAAATGAAAGCAATGCTGCAAAATGTAAATTTTAATGGACTTTAGAATACTTTCTATTGATTGCCAATTGCCAACAAAAAATCACACAATCAAAGTGCACTCGGTGCTGCCGACTCCAAATGTTTTTTTTAAATAATAAAAATTCGTTTATTTTTATTCAACTTTTGCATTTTTTTCTAACAAATAGAAATACGACACCGGGAGAGAAAAGATGAACGGAAATAATGTTAAAATTTTGTTTTGAATAAGAGACCAACAATTTTATAAAATTTTAGCGGGCTGTATAGAAAATTGTATTTCTTAATCGCAGCGTTTTCTTTTCGAAGTCTGGTTTAAAGAAAAAAAATGATTTCATTGTATATGCAAACAGGTTGTTTTCAAGAAACATTTCAAAACTACTTACTAGTAATAAAACTAGCATTAATAGAAAGTTTGAAGATAATATTCTAATTAGAACACAGTGCTCAAACGAATGTAACGGTTGTCACAAAATAAAAAAAAATGTCAACGTGAAGCTACCAAAAATATCGTATCGTCTCACAAAACTAAAAAATAAGTATCTTGGAAACAAGAGAAAAAATTAATCAAAGTTTAATTGGTGAATAAGTCCTGAAAAGGAAAAGTAAGGATCGTGATCGGTTACACCAAATTAAAAAATTAGTATCTTGGAAACACGAGAAAAAATAAAAGACCATAATAAATAAAAATAAATAAAAAAATAAAGACCATAATTGATGGTAAAAACAACTTTATTGTAACAAGTGTTATAAATAGTGAACTAACTTTGAACGTAATGAAATATTTCATCCCAAATAGTTTTTTTGAATATAATTAAAAAAAAAAACTTAATTATAATAAGTGTTACAAACAGTGTACAAACTTTGAACGTGAAGAAATATTTCATCGCAAAAAAAATTTTTTTTAATATAATTTTTATAAACTGTGGCAAGAGGACAAAAAATTTTAATGTAGTCCATAAGAAAAAAAAAGTGGTGAATTCAAGGTAAATACTCTTAAATTATAAAGATGATATATGGCAAAAAACTTTACAAGTAAAAGTTATATAAAACATGAATTACCAGAAGGAAATTGTAAATTTATAAAATTGATTAAATGCAAAACTTTAACAACATTTTTCCTTCAAAGCCAACAAACGATACAAATAATGCAATTCCTATTTAACAAGAATTTAACAACCCAAGTGAAAATAGTGGAAGAAAAAACTTTTTGATAGAAAATATCAGTTGCGAAAACCAGCAAGAAGTTTAATGAACCTTAAAAATCTCAAAATATATTTAATCTGAAAATATTGTAAGAAAAACCCTTTTGATACAAAATATCAGTGGGGAAAACTAGCAACAGTTACAGGAGTATCATCTACAACAAGTAAAAACAACAGTCACAGCATTGCGTTATCAGAAATTCAGCGGCTGACGACTTCAACAGCATTCAACTCAACGTGTTACAAGTTATATTAATGTAAGATTATTTTATAATTTTATCTAATAATTATCAATAGTTATGATTTTTAAATGTGAAATTAAGTTGTGTTAAGAAATTTTGAGTTGCTATAGTTTAAAAAGTTTTTTCATTCTTGTAATGCCTGAAGAAACAATTGAAGATTTAACCAATAGACTCAGTAGGTCACTAACAATGGCTAATAATAGTACAGCATCAGTGTCAGGATTGGCAGAACTGCAGAAGAGTCAAATAAGAGACTTAATTATTAATACAGTAGAGACAGGTGCCTTGCATAGAAAGGTAGATGAATTAACTAGCAGTCTCCAACAACTAACTAGCGTAAATATAGTTGAAGAATATAAGGTAGAACAAATTGATGAAACAATTACTTGTGATAAATCCTTAGATGTTATAAAAGAAAGAATTTATAAGGGGGAATATGGCTGGTGTCGGTGGTGATTTAGAGCAACCCAAAAATGGTCAACATACATGGAGCGGCTTAATTTATTTCTACTATCTAATGATGTGCAAGAGGAAAGACGTTAGAAAGCACCCTTACTGACTTTGGCCGGAGCGCCGTTGTACGATCTCTTGGCATCATTAGCGTCCCCGAAACAGGTAGTGGCTTGAATTTAAATGAAATTACACAGCACAGCACTTGACCCTATGTTGCGTGACAGATTCGTGTACGGTATGAGGGATGAACATTTACAAAAATGATCTAAGAAAAATGATCTAGCCCTACAAAAGCCTCTTGATCGCGCATTCTCATGTGAAGCAGCAAATATTAATATTATGGCTGCTAGATTTCGTTCCCTCACCTCAACAATCACAAAGGGACCTGGCGGTCCCCTGATCAATCAGCCGTCAACCAAATTGATCACATTGCGATCGACGGTAGACACTCCTCCAGTATTCTTGATGTCCGAACATTCCGAGGAGCCAACATTGACTCCGATCACTTCCTCGTTGTAGCCAAGGTAAGATCGCGGATATCAGTAGCACAACGGAGTAGAGCACGACCACAACAGTTTGACGTCGCAAAGCTACAATCGCAATCGACCGCTGGGAAACTGGAGAGGTGTTACGGGAGGAATAATATCCGAAAGTTTTACCAACGGTAAAACAACTTTCCAATGGATATAAGCTTCGGACAGAAGCCTGTCGTGACGAAAGACAAATGGTAGTAGAGTCGCAATCGATGCTGAAAATCTAGAAAGATCACTTCTGCAGACAGTTTAACGGCGAGCAAAACACCGATTCCATCGCCAGGCAGAATATTCCACTCCAGATAACGGACGATGATGGTAGAGAATTCCGTCCCCCCGACCTGAATGAAATCAAGATAGCGATATCGAGATTGAAATCAAACAAAGCTGCAGGAGCGGTCAGATTGTCCGCGGAACTATTTAAGGCAGCCGGATATGACCTGGTTGGGCGCATAAACCAGCTCATCTGTAAGATATGGTCAGAGGAAAGCATGCCCGACAAGTGGAATCTCAGCATCGTTTGCCCGATCCACAAAAAAGGAGAACCCTTCAACTGCGCCAACTACCGAGGAATAAGTCTCCTGAACATCGACTACAAATTCTTCTCTGCCGTTTTGCGTGAGCAAGTTAATAGTTAATGTCTATTATGACAAGAAAATATAAAACAACTTATTTAAATACCATATCTGTTATCATAACATACGAAAAGTAGTCATAAATTCAGAATTTTCCAGCAACCACCACTGTTATCACCTTCTTAACCAAACCAATAGCTGACGATAAGAAAAAACCATCTTCACTAATCATCTGTAGACTAAATAAATATTAAGAAACAATAATTATCACTACGTACAGAAAAGGTCATACTAACTGTAACAAAGAACATACATAATTAAGAGAAGACTTAGACCAAGATATCATTAGGTAGATATTTAGTATATATTCGTCCTTATCATATATAGGTCCTTATCAGTGTGGTTTCCGGCCGGGGAAGTCCACCATTGACCAAATTTTCACACTACGGCAGATCCTGGAAAAGACCGAAGAGATGCAAATCGACACCCACCACCTATTCGTCGATTTTAGGGCCGCATATGACTACACACTGTCATAGGGACTAGTTTTGACATTCCTACCAAACTCGTCAGGCTGTGTAGTATGACGATGCAGAACTCTCATTAAGGTCGGTAACGAATTCACCGAGACCTTCAATGTCAAAGAGGATTTAGACAAGGCGACGCACTGTCATGTGATTTTTTTAACATAATTCTTGAGAAGATCGTGCAAAACTCACACGCCTACAACAGGGGCACGATCTTCCAAAAGTCCGTGCAACTGCTGATCGAACACAGCGAACCGTCAATGAAGCGTTTGCTGGTATTTCAACGGAGGCGGCCAAAATGGGTCTAGCGGTGAATGAGGGCAAAATGAAGCATATGTTGTCATCAAAAAAGGACGCGCAACACCGACGACTGGGCCAGAACGTCACCATAGGCAGCTATAACGTCGAGGTAGTGAAGGACTTCGTCTACCTTGGCTCCCAAGTCAACAGTATAAACAACATCAGTACCGAGATCAAACGCAGAATAACTCTTGCCAATCGCTGTTTCTTTGGGCTCAAGAGGCAATTGAGTAGGAAGGCCCTTTCTCGAAAAACCAAGCTGACACTATATACCATTTTGATAATCCCTGTACTTCTCTATGGCGCAGAAGCATGGACGGTGTCGAAGGCGGATGAGGAAGTCCTTGGTATTTTCGAGAGAAAAGTTCTGCGTTCAATCGTCGGCCCTGTTTGCGTTGATGGTTTCTGGAGAAGAAGATTTAATCACGAACTGTAGGGGTTGTACAGTGACATGAGCCTAATCAGGCGTCTACCGATCCAACGGCTAAGATATTTGCATGGCAAATATTGCTCTGACCCGTAGAATCTTCGATTCCGAACCAGTGGGACAACGCATTAGAGGACGCCCACGGAACCGATGGCACACACAAGTGGAGAAGAACCTCAACCAACTTGGTGTGCAAAATTGGAGGATGCTGGCTAAAGACCGTGCCAGCTGGAAAAATTTGTTGGTTGAGACCCAGGTTCACCCCGGACTGTAGCGCCAAAAGAAGATGAATGAAGCACTCCAGTGACACCGTTCATGCCATTAAGGCAAATCGCAGTTACTCTAGGTATAACAACGCAGTAAATAACAGCAACAACAATTCTCATCAACGTCCGTGTGGTGATTGTAGAGGTCTACATTTCCGAAAAAAGCCCTTTTCGGGACACCGAGTGTCATTCTTGTGGCGTACAAGGACATTTACAGCGCGTCTGTCGCAGCGCACATTCAGCATCGAACAATAACTCACCGAAAGTATCAGCATACAATTCGTCAAAAACACGTCAGGTTCCAGCTAAAATTAAATCATATCGACATGAATCTATCAATCAAATTATGCCCCTAATCAATCAGAAAAAAACGTTTTCTATTTCAATCAACGGACGCATATGCACTTTTGAAGTAGATTCGGGGTCACCCGTGATTATCATGACCGATGCAACTTACAATTACATCTGGCCGAACCAAAAGCCAGATCTTTCAAAATGCAAATTATCGCTTTGTGATTACCAACACAACAATATTCCAGTCAATGGATTATCGATACGTCCGTTCGTTACAATAACCGCATAATCGAAAATTTGCCACTAGTCATCATAATGGGTGCGGTGCAAATCTAGTTCGTTGGAATTGGTTCCAATCATTAGGTATACGCATAGAAGCCGTCTTTACTGACAACAGCGTTGTCACTATAAAAACTGTATTAGCAAAGTACGAACACTTGTTCTCAGAAGAACTGGGTTGTTACACGGGACCACCTGTGTCATTGTAAATTGATTCGGCAGTGGCGCCAAAGAGATTTCCACCACGTCGGATACCATTCGCCATTAAGGGCATGGTAGAGGAGGAAATCGAGCGTTTATGTCATCAAGGTATTTTAGAAAGAATAGAATACTCAGATTGGGCAACTTCCATAGTTCCTGTGGTAAAAAAGGACGGTTCTATACGTATAAGCGGCGATTATAAATCAACGTTAAATTTAGCAATCAAACCGCATTGCCATCAAATTCCAGCGGTAAACACGCTTTTAGCATCGATTGAAGGCGCATCTACTCTTGTGAAAATCGACTTAGCGCAAAGTTACCAGCGGCTGGTTGTTGACGAGCGTACAGCGCTATTGCAAACCATGTATACACATAAAGGGGCCTTCAAATTTATTACGCCGCAATTTCGCATCTGCACCGGGAATTTTTCAAGCTTTTATCGAAAACGTTCTACAGGGTCTATCTGGGGTATTGCCATATTTCGACGACATTATAATAATGGGTAAGTCAGAAGAGGAGTTAGCCAACAGACTTTTGGAAGCATTTTTACGTTTCCAAAAGCGGTCGTTCACGCTCATAACCGATCATCGGCCACTACTGGGAATTTTCACAACAACGAAACCGGTCCCCAACGTAATATCAAATCAAATGCTTCGTTGGTCAATTTTTCTTAGCGCTTATGAATTTCAATTGGTACATCGTGCGGGTAAAAAAACGGGTAATACAGACTTTTTGAGCCTTCGTAGGTCATTTTTTCTTAGCGCTTATGAATTCCAATTGGTACATCGTGCGGGTAAAAAAATGGGTAATACGGAATGTTTGAGCCGCTGCCCGTTGGAAACTAAGCAAGAAACACCGTTGTCCAGAGACATTCTAATGTTAGAACTAGCAGCCAAGTTTGCCATTAATGTACAAAATATTGCGTCGCAAACATGGAAAGACTTAGTGCTCTCACGAGTTTTAAACTGGGTGTTAAGGGGATGGCTCAGTAGTAAGATTAATCGCTCAGGTGTGTTTAACCCGTTTTATTGTCGTCGAATGCAGCCCTCTGCAAATAGAGGATGCTTGATGTGGAGTATTCGCACTGTAATACCACCTCCAGCCCGAGATGTTATTTTGAAAGCTCTTCATGTGTCACATCCTGGAATTGTCAAAATGAAGGCATAAGCACGTAGTTACGTATGGTGGCCTAACATTGACTCGGACATCGAGTATACTGCAAAAATTTGTAATTCTTGTCAACAAGCTCGCAACGAAGAACTCCGCACTGCAATTCAACATGTGGAGTCAGCAAAACGTCCATGGTCTCGTATACACATTGACTTCGCCGGTCCTTTCCTGGGCAAAATATTTTTCTTGGTTGTAGACTCTTCTTCTAAATGGCTTGAAGTATCCGTAGTGAACTCTACATCAGCTGCAGCTGTAATAAAAGTATTACGTCATCTCTTTGCTACTCATCGGTTGCCCGATGAACTTGTGTCGGACAACGGTTCAGCATTCACGGCTGACGAGTTCAAGAAGTTTATGGAAAACAATTTAATTCGGCACATTCGATGTCCACCTTTTCATCCAACCACTAATGGTCAAGCTGAGCGAATGTTTCAACATACAAAAAACTATTGAAAAAGATTTGGTCGAGAGACGAGCATTGACGTCAGTTTAAAATCGTCAAATCGTTCACCAGCGGAATTGTTGTTCAATCGGGAACTCAAGTCGTTATTCGATAAATTACAGCCGTCTGCGATGACGTATGGTAAGCATTCTGAACATATCAATACTAAGCCCTTCATTACAGGAAGTTCAGTCTGGCTACGTAACTATGCCGCTGGCCCTAAATGGGTTGAAGGTCAAATACGTAATCAAACGGGACCTATATCGTATGACGTTTAATTAAATGAGTCCAGCGTAATCAAACGTCATCAGGACCAGCTTCGTAGCCGCACTGCAATGACATCTTTATCTTACTATGTAAATTCTTAGTTAAATAAAGCGTGTTGATATGTATGTAAGTATGTGGATATTTGCATATACATATCACATTTATATCAAAAATCCTTAATAGTACCGAAAGAAATTATGCCACAAATGAGAAAGAATTGTATGCTATAGTTTGGGCATTAAAGACAATACGAAATTATTTGTACGGTGTATCGGATTTGGAAATCCATACTGATTACCAACCGCTAACATTCGTGGTATCAACCAGAAATCCCAATGCCAAAATAAAAATATGACATGCTTTCATTGAGGGGTTTGCACCAAAGATTGTGTACAAACCAGGGAAACAAAATGCAGTTGCAGAAGCACTTTCAAGATAAAAATTAAATAAAATTTCTGACAATGAATCATTACATAGCACTCAGCATTCAGCAGCGTTGCCATTTGTCAAGATTTCCCTTATTTTGCAAGTTTTTTGAGATGCCAAAAAGTTTTAAATTTATTAAGTAAAAAACAATTTTTTTTGAAAATATATTAAGTGCCAAATGTAGTAGATTTTAGTGATATTCAAGAAGTTGATAATGAGTGGCGCGAGCTACTCTATATTCATTTTTCGGAACATAATTTATGGAAGAGCAAAATATTGAAAGTTTTTGGAAGAGAGTATTAAAATTAAAACATTGTGATGAATCCGAAGTTTTTCCATATTTAAAAAAAATAGTTTATGCAATTTTGTCGTTACCTATATCTACAGCAAACGTAGAGCGTATTTTTTAAAAAATTAATTTACACAAAAATAATGTAAGAAACAAATTAGAAATACCATCTTGGTGGTATTTTAAGAACAAAAGACTCTTTGAGAAAAAACAACAACAAGTGTACAAACTTTGAGCAATCAAAAGAAATGGTTTTAAATTTGAATAAAAGTATGTACATATAAGAAATTATTTATTAGTGTATGTGATATTTTTTTAAAGATCTCTAAATATGAATTTTATTTCATGTTTTTTTTATTAAATGTTATGTTTTTGTTTTTAATCGTGTTTATATTTTTAAATAACATGAATTCCAAATACGTTTTAGTGTTTTCTTTTAAAATTTGGGTACTTTGGTAGAAAAAAAGATTTTTTTTTGTAAAAAATAGTTTTTTTTCAGATATAAGAATTTTTTTAAAAAAACTATATGGCAACGCTGGTGGACAGTAGTGATGAACTTAAAAATCCCGGAGTCTTCGATGCCACTGAACGAATTTAAAAAACAAATTCTTCTGACTAAAGCTAACTTTACTGTACATGAATCAATAGTAATCTTTGCCCGAACTAGGCACATAATTGAGTACGATACCAGACAATTCTTTTAGAATTTCTTCAACCAAATTTTGGAAGATCTTTTCGATTTTAAAGAAACCATTAGAGGTATATTTACAAATAAATTTATTTTTACAAAGATATTTCTCATCGACGTACCTAATCGCGATGACCAAGAATCTATAATACAGCAAACACACATTCGTGCCCACAGGAATTTTAAAGAGAATTATAAGCAAATTTACAAAATGTGTTATTGGCCAAAAATGTTAGACTCATTAAAGGAATATATACGGCATTGCAGGAAGCCAATGAAACTTCCAATTGGAGAGGCACCAATTCCGCAAAGAGGGGGAACTCCTCCATATTGATATATTTTACGTTCAAAATTTTAAATTTTATAACATGCATTGATGCGTACTCAAAATTTATGGTGATAAAACCTATAGCAAATAAACTGAATCTTGCCGAGAAGGTACTAGATATTTTTACAAACATTTCCTTCTGCTAAAAAATAGCATTAGATAATGAACCTGGGTTTATCACCCCACAATTCAAATCTCTAATGCAGAGATTACAAATCCAGTTATATTTATGCGATCCTCGACATAGCTCAACCAATGGCCAGGTTGAAAGATCACATTCTACTATAATAGAAATCACACGTTGTATAAAGAATGAATATCACATAGTAGTAGATACAGTCCAACAATACAACAACACGATCCATTCAGTGACAGACAAGAAACCCCTCGAAGTATTTTAAGTGAGTCGTGACGACTTATCGGATAGGTTACGCAAAGCTCATATGTGCTTGAGCTTGAAAGAAATAAAACACCCCAAATAAAAACCTACGAACCTAATCAAGAAATTTATGAAAGACTAATAGGCAAAAGAGATAAACTAGATCATAGATATAAAAAACAAAAGGTAAAAGAGGATTTAGGAAATAAAGTCAGGGTATACAGTAGAAATAGAATAATACATAAGGATAACATTAAATCCTATAATAAAGCAAAATTCAATGATATCTAACAAACTTTACATTAACCACATAATACCTAACAACATTAATTAATTCTAAGAATTAACTTACGCAATTCATACTAATAATACTAATCCTAATTAATTTTAGCAAAATGCTACTAAAAATGATCATGATGATACTTTTCGCCCATCTGGTAGCCACAGAGATACAAATCCTGGACTACTCAAACGCAAACTTAATTCAAATTCATTTGCACTTGTCCTTTAATATTAGAAGAAATTACACAACTGGAAACTTAAATAAAAAGAATGATTCCAAGAAAGAAAAGATCACTCGATATACTGGGTACCACGTGGAAATGGTTGGCGCGATCACCAGACCATGAAGACCATAGAATCACTGAAGATCATATTAAAGGTCTATTAACCAATAACTAAAGGAAAAAAAATAAAGAATTATAAATAAAGAAATTATCGATAGAATAAACGGAATCACTAAAGTGTCTAATAGTATAGTGAAATTTGTAAATGCTTCAAATCAAGTTCGAAAAACAATAGAGGATAATCTCACTAGCAAAATTAGAATATTGAGAGAAGAAGTTATTATATAGAATATGCCCTACAATGGACCAAGGTAGGAGTCATAAACTCTTTAATTTTTTTAGAAAAAGAAATATTTCTAGAATGAGAATCATTCCTTTATAATACTTTGGAGGAAGCCTTAAGCTTTGCCTCAATAAAAACTGCATCTAATGTAAATGGTATAATGTATATAGTAAACTTGCCATCTATCGACAAAGTTATTTATAAAAAGTCATTAATTAAGCCAATTAGGAAGCGTAATAAAAAAAAAATTTTACTTTTGCAATTAAAGATAAATGTGTTGAATTGAATAAATTATGTATTTGCGATAAGAAATACCTAATAGATTTAAGTGCAACAAAATGTTTACCAAATCTTTTAACCAGCCAGAAGCATGACTATACCATACTAAATAATTTTAAAGCATCTGTAAATGTTGAAGGATATCAGACTTTATATGGAACATATCTGATCCAATTTCATAATGAGACCTTAATTATAAAAAATAGAACATATACTTCGAAAGAAAATCTTTTTGTTAAACCTCTTCCAGCTATTTTGCAGTACTTCCCTGAAAATCAGCCAGGCGAGCAAATATTGTTCTTGGAACTTATTAAGGAACTTAATGTTAATAATATTAAAGAATCAATCAGTTCAAAAAGCAAAATCACAATCTCAATAAACTTTTTCTGTCAATTCTAATGGTTGTGATAATATTATATTGGTGCAAAAGATACAGGAGTAGCTTCTCAGCGAATCTACCTTCTAATGTAAAAACTGAACTATCTCTTGAACCTTCACCAAGGAACAGTGATCAGAAAAACGAATCCTTGGAAATTCAACTCAATTGGGGACAATTGATTTAAGGGAGGGGGAGTTAAGGAATCACATTCATAAATAAATTCAAATAATTATTTTTGGCTCCTATTTCAACACACGCTTAAAAACATTCCATATTTTTATGCTGACACTATGTCTGCAACTTTCGTAAAATTAAAACACAAAAAACATTCAAACAAACAACAAATTTATGCTGACAGAATAAAAAAAAAATATTAAATGCTTCTGGATGGATAAAAAAAATTTAGCTTTAAGTTGGACTTAAGGCAAGGAAGTTAAAAAAATAAAACATATTTTTTTTTTGACAAAAATTGAAATCGGAATTCTAAGTTGCATACATAAATATATAAATGCATGTACATATGTACATTTAATCTAAAAATGCTTATGGACATACATATGGTTACGAAGCTCTAGTTGCATGTCTGTGAAGATCTAAGAACGATCTAACAAAACTGCTGCATTTTGAATCAATTCGAAATACACTCTTCTTACAATAGTTTCTTGCTCTATTTTCAAAGACAATTTTATTTGAACACCATTTAATGAAAATTTAATATTATTATAAATACAATATTTTGTCTTTGAAATAATTTTTATTGCATTAAATTTTTTCTTTTCTCTTTAATAAGTTATACTTCTGTTAAATTTATTAAAAGAGGTTTATGGTGAAAACACACACAAATAAGTCTAAAAAAGGAACTTGTTTTTCCTAATATAAATTTTATTCAGAAAAAAACAACCCAAAAGTCCTTCCACTACGAAAAAACTACTACTATGTTCTTGCTAGTTCTGAAATATAAATAATCTTAGATTTGTGAACTTCTTTGCATTTCCTGTAAAAAAGTATAGTGGCTTTATAGCGGTTATTATTGACTGAAAATTTTTGACCAGCATCGATTCCACCACCTGTAAAGCACACCAAACAACAGGATGTAACGGTGTCTCAACATACACTTCAGGATTATCATTAATCCAAATAAGGCAGATTTGTTTATTGACGTATCCATTAAAACAAAAGTGACCTTCATTGCTAACTAAATTCGCTTATGAAAATCGGAATCAACGGCAATTTTCTTTTGGGCCCATTCACAGAGTCTATGCCTTACTAGGTGATTGTTGCATGCGTTGGATTTTGTAAGCACGCAAACCACGATCTTTCCGCAAAATCTTCTATAAAGTGAATGGACACATCTCCAATTCCTGTTTACGATGGAAGATAGACTGATTCGTAGCAATGACTTCCTCTATACGCACTGCACGGAGCGGAAATCGATTATGTTCACCGTTAAACGGACGTGCGCGATACGTATTTCGAACAGAACTATGATTTTCAAAATAAATTTGGAAGCTTTGTTCAGGCGTCAGTCTATTCATGTGGAAATGCCTAACTAACCTGAACATAAATCACTTGACAGCTGATAAAATGGCCGCCAGTTAAGAACGTGTGCCTAACTTAAGGTTTTATACCTCTATAAAAAACACCTTTTACAATTCAAATATGTTTGTATTCACTTTTACCATTTCAAATTCTGGTTTATAAAGCACGTCTACAGTTCAAGGCTATATTCGAAAGCAGAATTATATTGGGCTGCACCATCATCAACACTTCATTGACGGTCTTCTTATATCAGAAAATGTCCATGAGAAGATGTGTCAATTCAAAAACAGATGCTAAAAGCAGCAAAGCACAAAAGACGTATCGTTCTCTTCGCCGGCTGCACGATTTAAAACAAGGAGTTAAAGGAACAAAAGTTGTAAAATTAAATAATGAAGAAATTAAGCCTGATGAAAGACGAAATTGTAAAAAGAAGCTACAATCGGAACTGGAAGTCTTAAAAACATGTGTTAAGGTGTTAATTGATGTTTTGTTTTGAAGTCACACATTTTTTCAGACTTAATGCAGGGCACATGACAACAAAACTTCTTTTTCAGTATGAGAAAAAGTTACAATTCCATTTCATTCAAAAGTGCAACATTTTTAAAATAAACTTTATAGACCACAATAAGAACAACAAGTAATGATGTTTAAGACGTACCAAATCATATGCTCAAAGTAAAACGTTCTTGTTTGGTTAGATAATTTGAAAACGAACATTTCATTGTATGAAATGCATTGTCTCTTTTAGATTTTCGTAGTAATTTTTTTTTATAGTAAAAATTACTGTCGAGTCTGCTAAGCAGTTTAGCGAAAGCATAGTATTGTCATGATAATGGTAAAAAATGCGTTGTAAGTAAATATCTTAAATAAAAAAGAAATTCTAAAGTTAGTTTGTTTTTAGGCGCGAGTTTTGTCCATTTTGGTGCGTTTTAAAATGTGAGAGTTGACAACGCTTTGTATAAACACACAATTCAATTAAAGTACAGGTTAGAAACACTGCCGGTGATACCGACAATTAAAAGAAATCATTTAAGTTATTGAACTTTAAGATATTAAATTTCATTTTATTTCTTATGCATAATTGCAAACTACTAAATATTTAAATTTTGTTTATTAAGCTATTTAGTATAAATAAATTTTATTCATTTCAATCAATAGGAATTTAAGTTAATATGATACGTTGAGTAATAAAAAAAGAAACGAGCAGTCTTTGCTACACATCGAAAGTGAAAATTCGTAATTGTTCAATAATTAATTTGTCTAAATAAAAGTAAAAGTAAAAAAATCGGTTTCAGTGTTCTTAGTATTTTTCCGGCGCAGTTGACAGCGCCTTAAAATTTATTTTTTTTAAATAACATCTAGGTAGGAAACTTAACTGGCGCACAAGCAAGGACCCGAAAAAATCAAAGTCCTTGTTAAAACAAAAAAGAGCCATCCTCCTTCACCAAACTGATATTCCAGGTGATTCCAATTTAACACAAAAAATCACGAAGGGTTATCAGAGTGAAAGTGAGCAGTAAGCTCCCGCGAAAATCAAAGTGGGTTGCCAAAAAGGAACCATACGGACCTTCCGCGAGGATAACAAGTTTCTTAGCTAGATCGCGTCGGTAATAGTGGTAGCAAGGACTCGCAGGGGATATTATCCTCCTGATAAAAAAATGTATATATATATATTTTATTTGATAACAAAACTTGATGTATCAATGTACAATACACTCAATGATGTATGTCGCAGTAGATAGATACAATAGTACTATACCCTCGGTAACTGGCAAAAGGCTCAACGACATATTCTTTAACAGAACGGGGACTTCTGATATGGCCAAGTTGATTGACGCACGTTACAAAATCACTAAAGACCTCGGAAAACCTATCAAAAGAAATGCAAAAGAAAGGAACAACCGCATGAATAAGAAGCGTTCATTTCCAAAAAAGGTGACACGAAATTGGTTAAAATAAACAATATAAAATTCAAAAGTAAACCAGTTTACAGAAAAGAAATAGTGGAAAAGGACAATAGGGTAACAGTACGAACGGAAAATGGTAAAATAATAAATGTCACGTAAGATTTCATGAAAAGAAAAAGTGCAATTGACGCATGAAATTGAAAACTATATTATTACACCTAATAAGTAATGTGCTCACAAAAAGTTTGTTTCCTATAAAAGCATTAATATGAATACACAAACACAAATGGAAAGAAATTTTCGTATAACATAAAATAGAGAACATCAGCTAGGCCTGGACAGTATTCGGAAGATGCGCTGATATCCTGCCTTGCAAGTTGCATGAAGGCATATATATGCAATGACGGCAGGGTATAAGATCATCATCTCAGTGTTCCGAGTGAATCAAGAAACTCTCCATAAATTATAAAAAAAAAAAAAAAACTATAATAAAATTAGAAAATCATAACTATATTAGAATATCATAATATCTATGATCACATAAGAAACACAAAAAAAGAAAAAAGGGGAAAGAAAAAGAAAAAAGAAACTGCTTTGCATTTACATACCCTTATTATTTCCTAACCATTAAGAATTATTATTTTACAGAAAAATGTTTCTAGCAATATGCATTCTCATCCTTATACACATGGCCATAAAAATACCACATGCAGCACAGATACACCATGACGCTTGGACAATCAACGATAACTTTGAGCTGGTTCATGTTGCGAATCTAGATGAGTATTCGAAGATTGCTGAGAATGTCACGTTGCTGGTTCGAAAACTCATACCCCCAAACCCACTCATACATACCAAAAAAAAATTATCAACTATCACCTGAGTCAAGTGCAGGATAGGCTAATAGAGCTGGGGAATGTACGAAAAAGAACAAGAAGATCAATTGATTGGATAGGCTCCGCCTGGAAGCTCTTCACAAAGTATAAAAAGAAGCACATATTCAATCTAACGGAACTTTTGCAACTTTCTTTGCTAACACACTTTGTCCCAACCTCAAAAATTGCAGCATAGTCCTCTCCATGAATTATCTTGAGAGCAGCAAGCTTAAAACAGTTGTTAAAACACTGCACCTATTCATGTGAAGTGAAGTGTATGTTTATCATGTTCACAACAAACACAAGGGGAATATCAAGCACAAAGCGAAACAACAAGAAATAGAGTATCACTTTTGCGAAAAAACTTTCCAAATCAACAACGTGAAATTAGAAACGAAGAGCAACGAATCAGAACAAGATAAAAAAGAATTAGTATACATATGTATATGTACGTCACCAATCGAATAGCATTTGCCAGCTTGGCATTTAACTACGATTCAGTAACTGATTACAGTTCAAATTGTAATATGAACAGCGCTAATGATAAAATTAAATATACTGGTATCTTGGGCGACTCCGCAATCAAAGCTCTTGTTTTCTAATATTAGGAAACACAACAGTTGTTTCCAGATGACGTCATTTGGTGCTGACAGAATATTAACTAGTAACTTTATGCCCACATTTAAAGTACAAGGTCAAATATACCACGGCAGTGTTTCTTTGCTGCCGCAGCATACTTTTTTGCAAATACATTTTCTTGGAAATTGTTATCACATAATAAAGCTTTTATATAACTTGTTTCCTCATCATAATCAATTGGTCAACTTAATTCAGACTACAATGAAAAAAAACATCATACAAAAAACATTAAAAATGTATGCATTCACACATGTACTCACATATATACACATACATACATATATATATATATATATATATATATATGTATATACATATGTCTTCTTATCAACCTTTGTTATGATTTTTCTACATGGAGCTCATAAGCTTAAAGGAGAAAAAGGAGAAAAAATGTCCAAAGAATTTGTATCAAGTGAAATGAACAGCTCAAAAATACTTAAAATGTTAACAGTGACCATACGTTGCGTTTACTCTGAGTAATACAAACGTGAAAATGGTACACGCTTTTCAGGCAAGGTCGAATTCAACAATCGTTAAAAATGTTGAGAAAGTGAAGAGAATTGTCGAATCACTATTGAAGAAGTTGCTGATGATGTCTGCATATCGGTTGCTCATGCCTAAGTCATGCTACTCGACTTGGCCATTGCAACTTTCTCATTTATTATATTAGTGGTGGACTACTTTGAAGTGAACACACCAGAAAATTCACATTAGTTGTAGAACAGATTTCATATACCTTAAATTTGTAAAAATAATATTACCGCTCTTACTGAATTATTATTATCCCCAGTTTTCATCAATTAATGCAGTCACGGTATGGTATACAAAATAACAACTGCTCAATTTACAAGCTCAGCGGTGTTGTTTTTCGCCTAAAATTGGTTTTATTTATAAGTTTATAAATAAATTCTGAAATAAAAGAGTCTAAATACGTGAAACAAAATAAATCAGTAAATGTGTTTCTAAAATTAATGCACAGTAGCAGGCAACAGTAAATTTTCTTATTCAAGGTGATGTATTAAAATGAACTATGAAATAAATATTCCAAAATTTTAAATAGTTTCTATATTGCATAAATAATTTAGGATATATTTTTTATTGTTGTTTTGAAATAATATTTATATTTTTAAAATAGTAAATGCTAAATAGAATATACATATGTACGTACGTACTCGTATGTATATACACATATACATATGTTATAAAAGCAATAAGTTAAGAAAAATAAAATACCTTTCTAAAGCACAACGCCAGTGAAAAGGAAGCTGTTCTTATTGCTCTTGAATTTATATACCAAAGAGCGCAGTTCATATTTAACATGATAATTATATGGTAGTAAGCAACTGTATGCCATAGAGGATAACCTGAAAAAATATTTAACATTTGAAAAACATTTTTATTTATTTAAAAGTAGTGAGTTTGATTAATCAGAAAAAGAGACAATGACTTTTGAGGCATTGCTTATTGCCGAAAGCATCGTCAATCATTAAATATTTTTTTATGCGTTATAATACTTTTTTCCCGTATAAATGTTAACCCGAATATGGTTCAGTTATGGAAGGAATTAGTGGTTTTTTCTTACCTTCCAAAAGAAAAGATAAACTGAACAAGAAAAGAACTGCGCAAAGTAGGCATCCGACGGAGATTATCATAATAAGTGTCTTCAACTTAGGAAATTTCAAGGCATTGCCAGTGACTCTATAAAATCGGAGCTGGAATAAACAAATAAAGGAATAAATTACTAACGCAATTACGCAATTTGTTCATTTCATTGCTTGTTTTAAAATTATGAAATAATACGCCATTAAACTAATCTCGCAGAAATTTTCTGTATCTTAAGCAAACAACGAGTCGACCAAAGCAAGAACATATTGTAAATATAAATAAGTACAATTTTATGTCGTAGTGTATAATCGTAATTTTTGTGAACAAATATTATTTTCATTCAAAGTAGAGAAAGTCAGTGATGTTTAATTACTTCTACTCCTTAGTAACTCAGTGAAAGCAATTCGACGCTTTGCAAATTGCTCAAAATAAGCACTGGCGAAAACAGTCTAAATTTGTCAAGTGAGTGAAAAAATTTAAATTTTGTACGATTAGCGCTTCCAATGCATTGTCATGGCAACGTGAAAATTTACATTGCAGAACCAAGTTTACGTTGCATGAAAGAAATTTCTATGCCATATTCATGAATCCTATTTTTATAAGCCATTCACTTTTTTAGTGTTTTGGCTTGCATTACGTCGTAAACAGCATTGTAGTAATTAATATCAATTTGCTGGTAAGCTTTCAAAATGCACTCTATTTAAAAACATATAAAGGATGTTTTTATAGAGGTATAAAACTTTAAGTTAACAAAACTTTTTAACTGGTGGCCACTTTTTCAGCTATCAAGTGTTTACTTTGGTTTGGCGTTTCAACATGATTTCAATTTATCTTCAGAATTTATCTTCAAAACCATGGTTCTGTTCGAAATACGTATCGCACACTATGCCCATTTCACGGGCAACATAATCGTCGATCAGTATACGCCAATAAACCCGAAACGGTTGACAACTTGGAAGACAACATTTGCTGTGTAATTGCCGGTATACGGTCACAAATGTTGGAAAAATTCAACAACAAAAATTGGGCCTCCAGATTAAACTACGTCCGATCCAGCCGTGTCGGTGATATGCCAGAAGTCATATTTAAATGAAGATTACAGAAGATTATCTTTCACCTTTCCACTTCAAAGTTCTATACCCTTTATTAATCCGGATCCGAGGTGTGTGGTATTCATGTGTAGCTGTTAAAAATTGCCAAAATCAAGCATGATTTTTTTATAACGGATGAATTGTGTTGTAAGAAAATATTCGAACAGAAAGTGTAAAAATTCTGAAATCTTTAAAAAGAATGTACTTTGGCGGGCTAGAAATCTTGAAAAATCTAAAAGGGAATTGTGAAGGTGTCTCTGTGAAAAGAGTAAAATAAAGTATAAATTCTTTCGGACCTTATAAGTCACAGTTGCCGGAAAACCAAGGATAATAAGAAATCCATGTAATATTCTAGGTTTTACAGAAAATTATCTACTTTTTATGAAGATACTGAATCGCTACCTCAGACTGGAGGCAATCCCTCTGAATACACTGAATGGACTACAACTTGCTTACCATTAAGGCAAGTCTCCAATAGAAATCGTGGTAAAATGGATCATCATCTTATCAGAAAGTACAAATGGTAATCGACAATTTCTGTTTCAGTATCAAATAAAATGTGGGGATATGGTCTATGATTCATGTAATCGTCTTCGTATCACATCAGAGCTCGGTAGTCTTTGCAAAAGACAAGCTATGTAACTGCTTCTTTTGAGTTTTTGGCAGAAGGCAGTTTAACAGCATTGGGGAAATTTTAATATCAATCATCTTCGTAAGTAGAACTGCATACATACATACATGTGTACATATATACGAAAATATATTATGTAATTATATATTTTTAATTTAAGTGTTACAGAATTGTACAACCAATTTATATTTGATTTTGATATGCAGAATCGCTTGAACGTTAACTACGCAATTGCAAACAATCTTCATCTAAGTAATATAAAATGTGAAAAAAGAAATAATTGCTTAAAAAGTAGCGGTAATAGTTCTTTACAAAGTTTACGCATTTTTTTTAGTGGAACATTACATCAGTAGCTTAAATGCTTAATTGCATAACATTAATTGTAAAAGAACTTTGAAATAAGAAAATGTAAGTTAACACATGAATCCCTCAAATAGTAATTTGATTATTTTTGATTATTCCTTTCTTATATTTTTACTCGTATATCATTGTTTGTGTTTATAATTATTATTTTTTATATTATTGTTTGTATGTTTGTGTTTATGATTATTCTTTTTAAAAGTAATTTGATTATTGTTTATATGTTTGTCCAAATGAAGAAGTCAGCATTAAACTTCTCTGTTGCTTCTCTGCTTGAATGAAGAAGTAGCGTGTTGATTTTTAAGTTTACATATTTAAGTTTTTAGTTTAAGTTTGGAAGTTGAATAAAGCACACTAATTAATTTGTACGTATGTACATAAAAAAAATAGTTTCATTTGTACGTATCTATGTACAAACATAAGTATATATGTATATGTATATATAAAAAATAATTTATATATAACTGTTTTTAGATCAATGTTTGAAATTTTGTTTAAAAGTTTGTAAGTCGCAAGTTAACGAAATGCGGACATAGACAGCTTGAAAACAGAAAATGACTTATAGCTTTAAGTCGAACACAGTTGTTTAAAGCAATTTCTTCTATAATTTCCTTAACTTTTCGTTAAAAAATATAAGCCCAAGCAATGTGAAAACAAATATGTACGTTGTGAAACCAAAAATTATAATAATGTAAGAATAGTACAGCAACGCTTTTAAAATTGTACTTCCGTACAAATATAATATATAAATCCGGGTCGCATACGTCATCAAAAAGGGTTAGGCGAGGACGAGGTATACATCAAGATTACAGCTAAAGAGAGGTAAAACGAAGAGCAATCATCCACTTTCTATTAGCGGCAGCGTCAAACTTAACAAAAAAGTTTTTGATGCCCATACAGAGCCGGCCCAGTGCCTCATATAAGGATTATAGAATAGAAAACAAAATGGCAATTCCTGCAAGAGCCCACTCTTTTTAATCTTCTTGCTATTTTATTTTCACAGTGCCCAAAGCACCAGCGTTCTTATTTGATTTTCCCTTTTTTGCAGACTATACTGTAGTTTTTTCCGTTTTGCTCTTGTAAACTCCTTAGCATAACATAAGCCAGTAATGTATTTGTGTATCTGGCAGGGTACGACTTGCGTAGCATATAGTCTTTTAATTATCAGTGGAGCCTTGAGATAAAACTGGACCTAAAGTTGCATTGCTTGCATCTAAAGTTAATGCGAAAGATTTCGAGAAATCTGGTTTCTGGAGTGTCGGGAAATTTGTCAGAATGTCTTTCGAACCTTAAAATGTTTTTATGGAAACAGTTTGAAAATTCTTTTTGCTTGTGGAAAATATTTAAATGTTTTGAAATTCGCAAATCGCGAGTTAAACTTCTTTTCTCAAAGAAGGAGTAATTTTTTTGCAGCACAAAAAGTGCTGTTCTTTATTCAAGTATATTCTTAAAACTACCCTTATGTTTAATTTTACATGTATTTATATTATTAATCTAAACCTTATCCTTGGGAATAATTTCCTTTGTTATCTAAAGTGTTGTTTTAGTTTTCATCTTATCTTCGGTAAAATGTATTATGGCAAAAGGTTTTTGTGTGATAACAGTTTATCACACTTGGTTATTTATTATATTTATGCTTACAAGATATGTGGTATATTTGCTTATTGTGTTTAATATTTGTTTAGGTTCTGTATATTTTTGTGTTTATGATTACTTTTATCTCTTACTTAAATTTTTGTGAAATCCTTGGTTGTTACCGTTATTAACTCGCGCTCCACAACAATTGATTGTCAAATAAATTCGTCATTTGTGGACCAATTTTCAAAATTCTTTACATATGGGAAAGGTCAATTTTTTTAAAGGGAGTCTTGACTGTTATTCATTTTTAAGCTTTCATTTCATTTTTATGACTTACTTTCAGTCTCACTATGGCCTTGCGTAACTGTAAACTTGTAGCTTTGGCACGGCTATACACGTCGGGTTCGGACGGTGGTACGTTGCTGGGTTACAACCATGGAATTCAAACATTAACAATATTGTGTCAACAATTACGCAATAACCTATCAAATGGTTAAGTGGAGGCTAAATGTGGTCGACTTAGTAGAATGGCAAAACGCCAACGGATAACTACCTTTAATTAGCCTTTTACAAATAGAAGCTAATTTTTCTGAAATTTAGTAGTTCATATTAGATAGTAACAATTTTTTTCACAATATTTCTTATGAATTATGGACAGTATTATTTACTTAATAATAACGAAATAAATAAACACTCTTAACATACTTATAACTTAATAATTATTAATATTTTCTTAAACGGTTGTTTTAAGACAAGTTTCCCATAAAAATAAATTCCAGATATTCGTTAGCCGGCAGAAATACATACAGTCTGTCAATAATGAGTTTGTACATTGACAATAGACACGGTTTGGTTAAAATTATTAGTAAAGTCATGACATTTTTATTCTACAAAATTTTTATTTCATTTTACACTGTCAATAAACTCTCTACACAAAAATGGTTTGTTTCTCTTTATCTTAACAAAGTCTTTGCTCAGCTTGTAGTTTTGATTCTATGATTGACACGGTGATTTTCTGTTATAATTTGCACACATTATTCATGACAGTGAGTTTCTAAATTGAGTTGTAAATAAAATTACAATATTTTTGTAGCTTTAAAAATGTCAGGAAAAAAAAGATTGTCGTGTAATATAATTCAATTGGTTTATTATAATTGCCAACTAGGAAGGAGTGCGGAGGAGTTGTCGGATATGTTTTCAGTTTCACGGAAAACAGTTTACATCGTCATAAATCGAGCTGAAAAAAAGATAGGCTGGAATTAAAGCAAGGAGGTGGGCAAAAAAATAAAATAAGCTGACGTGGTGAGCGGTTGATCTTAAGAAAACTGGCTCAAAACCCAAAAATTTATACACGGGAAGTAGCGGCAGAGCTTAAGGAAGAGCTTGGTGCTATTGTTTGCCTCGAGACATTGCGTTAGATCATAATTAAAAATAAATACTGCTCAAAAGAAGCAAGAAAATAACATTATCCCAACTTGGAAAAATGTCTATAATGATTTGGGGCTGCATCTCAAGTCAAGGAGTGGTTGAAACTGGTAGACTTAACAATGGACGCGCACCAATATTTGGACAACTACAGCTAGTAGTGCGAAGAAATTTGGCCAAATTTTATAAAGGCAATAACTCTAAGCATAAGTCACACATGGTAAGAATGTGGTTAGATCCCCACCAAAAGTGCTTTGCGTTGAAGTATGTATCCACCAACAATATCTCTATGACCGACTCCTTTAAAAAAAATTCATATTCTTGATATGTTATACTATGTCTAGGTGGGAAATATACTGCGAATATAGATGTTTCAGCGTTATTACAATTTATTTGAATTCCACTTATTTGTATTGATTTTTTTATTACTGGATCTAAATCTTTGTATTTCAAAGACTAACTTATTAAAATAGCTTAAAAAAGCAAATCACGATTAAGTCAAAATTTTTAATTTTGAAGTAGGTTTTTGTTGTAAAGTGAGTTTCCGAAATTAATAATATATCAATGAAATTTATTTCCAATTTTTTTTTGCATGGTTGGAGGGCCATTAGCGTTCCATGCTACAATATTTAAATTTATTTGCATAATTTTGTAACAGTCGTTAAGTTTATTAGTTTGTCTAAATTGGTTTCCAATATACATAGATAATACCACGCTTATTGCATACGTTGCTTCTAACAGCTTGTGAATATGATATGTGCTCAGTTTCATTGGGACTTGTATTGTTGTTATATTGCGAGCTTAATGGTGGAAAATCCAGTGGATTTGTTTGAAAAGTTAAGGTTCTGGGCCTATCTCTTTCATATGTTGGTTGCTTCTTGTGCACTAATTCTTGATAGACTCTGCAGCCTTTGTAAGTATGGTATAGTTTTGAGAATAACGGACACATTTAGGGGGCGTGTTTATATCCTTTCTACATTCCGCAGTTGCATGATCATTTCCACATTTTACACATTAAAAAGCACTGAAATAAATCATTTTTTTGGGGGGCTCTACAAAAACGATGGCATTATCAATAGTTTTTATATTATATATCTCTTTATTATTTGTGCTTGGGTCCAAGTCTACAAAGAACAATACTCAAAGAATATTTGTTGTTTTGTTTGTTTATTATTTATTATTGTTATTTTTTTTAATTGTTGTTATCAACAAATATTTAAAGAATGTTGGTTATTTTTGTTGTTTGTTGTTTTAATTCGTATTATGCACGTCTAATCACAACCGAGGTTTTGATAGAACTGGATTTATGAAATACATATGGTAAAAAAAATTTTTTCTAGAATCAAAATATCATGAATTTACTAATAATTTTAACTTCACCGTGTCTGTTTTCAATGTGCATTATTGACAGACCGTACATAAAATATTATGCAAACTGTGAATGTTCAAATGGAGTGCAAATAACTGTCTTATTTTTTCTGGATGACGTTACTTGCTCTGTTGTGGTTGTATCTCCTTCTATTACTACTCGAATCGCAATATGTTGTATCAAACAGTTGTATTGGGTCAGTGTTAGTGTTGGCGATATTATTGTTGCTTAATGTTTCCGTTTCCGGGGGAAATGGGCCAGTGCACTCAGAGCAAAGTTGTTGATTGCTCTCAACCTGGCGAGAAGCAAGCAGCGATCTCTGAAAATGGACTGGTCAAGCTGACATACTGCCTCCTCGTGGCGGCCCTGGATAGCCCCTACAGCAACCGCTTAGAGGTGAACCAAAGTGTGCAGCGAATCCCCTCTGTCCACGGGTCTAAACCAGAACCCGGTCCCACAGGTTTCTGGGGTTATGCGTAGGGGTAACTTCCCTACCGTGTAAAAACACATTAGTTCCGATACAACCACAAGAAATTATGAATATGGATGACCTTATTGCTGACGACAATGGACAACGTAATATGGATAACGATTTTCGGTTCTGCACGTGGAATGTCAGGTCCCTGAGCAGACCACGTGCAGCCGATGAACTTGCGGATGCCCTGGAAGATGGGCCGGGCAAAAAGAAAGTGAGAAACTGCAACATCTACTACGGTGATTGCTACAAAGAGCGACGACAGCGCCTGTTTGGATGCGGGTTTGTTGTTCGAGGCAGACTTAGGCAAAGAGTCTTTAAATACGTGAGCGAACGCCTCATTACAATCCGCATCAATGCTAGGCTCGGCAACATTAGCCTAATCTACGCCCACGCCCCTACGGAGGATAAAGATTACGACAGCAAGGATGACTTTTATAATCTCCTACGACATCAAGATCGTCCTAGGAGATTTCAACGCAAAGCTGGGCAAGGAAGACTTTTTTTTTTCTTTGCTAGAGTCATCGGGAAACACAGCCTGCATGACGACACATCCGATAACGGACTCAGGCTGCTAGATTTTGTGACGGGGCGAAATCTCACTGTATCAAGTACGCGATTCCCTCACCTCAACAATCACAAAGGAACCTGGCGGTCCCCTGATCAATGAACCGTCAACCAATTTGATCACATTGCGATCGACGGTAGACACTCCTCCAGTATTCTTGATGTCCGAACATTCCGAGGAGCCAACATTGACTCCGATCACTTCCTTGTTGTAGCCAAGGTAAGATCACGGAGCAAAACGGAGTAGAGCACGACCACAACAGTTTGACGTCGCAAAGTTACAATCGCAATCGACCGCTGGGAAATTTGCCGATCTAGTCTCTTTTAAGCTCTCAGAGAGTCCAGCCCTGCCAGGCGAAACAACCGATGAGGAATGGAACCGTTGCCAAAACGCCATCAGAGATGCTGCCTCTGATGTATTGGGTTTTAAAATGCCACTCGGAAAAAACCCATGGTTTGACGACGAGTGCAGGCAGGCACATTCAGCGAAGCAAGCAGCATATAAGGCGACGTTGGAGAGAAAGACGAGAGCAGCTCGTGAGCTCTACGAACGGAAGAGAAGAACACCGGCTTCTCAAAAGGAAGAAGAAAGAGCACGAGAAGCGCGCGATCGAGGAACTGGAGAGGTGTTACGGCAGGAATAATATCCGAAAGTTTTACCACCGGGTAAAACAACTATCCAATGGATATAAGCTTCGGACAGAAGCCTGTCGTGACGAAGAGGGACAAATCGTAGTAGAGTCGCAATCGATGCTGAGAATCTGGAAAGATCACTTCTGCAGATAGTTTAACGGCGAACATAACACCGATTCCATCGCCAGGCAGAATATTCCACTCTAGATAACGGACGATTATGGTAGAGAATTCCGTCCCCCCGAGATGAATGAAGTCAAGATAGCAATATCGAGATTGAAATCAAACAAAGCTGCAAGAGCGGTCAGATTGTCCGCGGAACTATTTAAGGCAGCCGGAGATGACCTGGTTGGGCGCATGCACCAGCTCATCTGTAAGATATGGTCGGAGGAAAGCATGCCCGACGAGTGGAATCTCAGCATCGTTTGCCCGATCCACAAAAAAGGAGACCCCTTCAACTGCGCCAACTACCGAGGAATAAGTCTCCTGAACATCGCCTACAAGATCTTCTCTGTCGTTTTGTGTGAGCGCCTGAAACCATTCGAGAACAGTTTGATAGGTCCTTATCAGTGTGGTTTCAGGCCGGGGAAGTCCACCATTGACCAAATTTTCCCCCTACGGCAGATCCTGGAAAAGACCCAAGAGATGCAAATCGACACCCACCACCTATTCGTCGATTTTAAGGCCGCATATGACAGTGTGTATAGGGATGAGCTATACGAAGCCATGTCTAGTTTTGACATTCCTACTAAACTCGTCAGGCTGTGTAGGATGACGATGGAGAACTCTCGCTGCTCCATCAAAGTCGGTAACGAATTCACCGAGACCTTCAATGTCAGAAGGGGATTTAGACAAGGTGACTTTTTTAACATAATTCTTGAGAAGATCGTGCAAAACTCACACGCCAACAACAGAGGCACAATCTTCCAAAAGTCCGTGCAACTGCTAGCATACGCTGACGACATTGACGTGATTGGTCAAACACAGCGAGCCGTCAATGAAGCGTTTGCTGGTATTTCAACGGAGGCGGCCAAAATGGGTCTAGCGGTGAATGAGGGCAAAATGAAGTATATGTTGTCATCAAAAAAGGACGCGCAACACCGACGACTGGGCCAGAACGTCACCATAGGCAGCTATAACGTCGAGGTAGTGAAGGACTTCGTCTACCTTGGCTCCCAAGTCAACAGTATAAACAACATCAGTACCGAGATCAAACGCAGAATATCTCTTGCCAATCGCTGTTTCTTTGGGCTCAAGAGGCAATTGACTATATATAACACTTTGATAATCCCTGTACTTCTCTATGGCGCAGAAGCATGGACGGTGTCGAAGGCGGATGAGGAAGTCCTTGGTATTTTCGAGAGAAAAGTTCTGCGTTCAATCTTTGGCCCTGTTTGCGTTGATGGTTTCTGGAGAAGAAGATTCAATCATGAACTGTACGGGTTGTACAGCGACATGAGCCTAACCAGGCGCCTACGGATCCAACGGCTAAGATGGTTGGGTCATGTAGAGCGCATGGAGAATATTGCTCCGACCCGTAGAATCTTCGATTCCGTACCTGTTTGACAACGCATTAGAGGACGCCCACGGAACCGATGGCGCACACAAGTGGAGAGGGACCTCAACCAACTTGGTGTGCACAATTGGAGAACGCTGGCTAAAGACCGTGCCAGCTGGAAAACTTTGTTGGTTGAGGCCCAGGTTCACCACGGACTGTAGCGCCAAAAGAAGAAGTAGAAGAATGTTTCCATCGCTTACTCTTGTTTAATTTTTTAATGTATGTATGTACTATGTACGTATATAAACAAACCAATTAATAATTATGAATGTATATTAAAGTTCAAGCTAGATTTAAAACCACGCTCCAAATGGTTAAAGATCACAATCACCACTGGGGGAGCCAGTTCACAACAAAGTGAAGTTTCGTTGCCATCATCACCACATATTAAACTGTTCAAGATGCCATTCTTTTTTCGTAAGGTTAGAGTAAAAAATCTAAATGTAACGTACATAGATGCATAGTAAATTCGCATCATAAGCTTTTCATATAAACAAGTATAAAATATACATATGTATATATGTATATGAAGCACATATAAAAACGTTCGGCAAACAATTTAATGAATACGAAAAAATTGTTTATGACACTACTCATTAGTTGATGCATTAGTTGATAGAAAAAACAATAAATGCTAAGAAGATCAAGCGACAAATAATGTAAGCAAAACAATTGTTTTTTGCTAATTTTATTAAGTGCTGTTAACTTTTGTTTGAACAGAATAAAAGCGGTAAATCGCTTAATTTGGCCATAATTAGCGTATTAATTAATCAACACTTTTAATGTTTCAAGCTGGAAATCAATTTAAATTTTAAAACTTTAAAATTGTTTTTATAAATTTTATTATATCTGCACTTGGTAAATTTTTTTATTAGACTATATTGAACAATGAACAAAAAATGTAGTTCCAAAAGGGCTTTATTCGCTTGAAATTCTGGCAGTTATATAAAACGTATCATACTAATAAAAGGAAACCCACAAAAAAAAAATATATAATATTTGGTTGACAGAATTTCTATTTAAGTTTTGCAATAGATATTAAATGTTAGTTTTGGTATAAATATTTTTTGCTAAGCCCAATCTTTTTATAATAACTTTATATTCTAACCAACTTTTTTTTGTACGATAAAAGTATTTAATACGTGCCATTCAGTCGGGGCAACGTACCACCGCAGTAAAGGCCGGGGCACATAGAATCCGTCATACGTCATAACTAAAACTAAACAAAGAAAAGATTAAGTGTCACAGTACTCAACAGAACAACATATTTTCAATGGAGAAGTATGAATTTCTGGAAGTTATTTCAATTATTATTTTTTTACCTTCATTTAGTTTCCATTTAAATTTTGTTAGTTTTATATTTCACGTTGCACAAAAATAATCAAACAAAAAAATCCACTATAAATCAAAATAAACTGAAATTTGTCAAAGTACTCACCGTACGATAAAAGTTGCGGAACTTTGATACATTGCGTTGAAGTCGACGTACTCTATGTGACAATGCTCATAGCAAACCCTATATTTTAACTTAGCTGCCAGTTGAAAAATGCAAAGTATAATGTGTGACGGATTCTATTTGCGCCGGCCTTAAGGCTTGCTTCGTTATCGCTGATAACGAATTTAGCGTTCGGGTAAGTGAGAGAGAGAACTTCGTCAATATTTCTATACATGTCTCTCTTTATTGGGGTGTGTCGTATATGGCAAAATTATGAGAAGTTGTCTAGGCTAGTTATCAACATTTATCCGCTAAAGTAAAATATATGTATGTATATATGTACTATATTGGTTTGTTTAACTAGCTGTTTCTGTCTTTCTTCGTCTAATATATCCCCAACTAAGTTGTTCGCTTCTACAAATTTTACTGCAAGGAAAGTGTTCTTCAGTAAATCCTTAATATTAAACATTGTCTCTTCGCAACATTGTCGTAATTACTGATTAATTAATTTGGTTTCAGTATTAGTTTCATTTTACTTGTCAAATTTTCATAGGTCGTGAATTTGATATGGTGGCGTTTAAACTTAAAAATATTTTTTGATTCCAGTGAATATAAAATGATTCAAGGGCTTAGGACTTCTTTGTATTTTTTCAATCGGTGAACTTTGAGGTGAGTGCTGAGATTAATTTGTACTTGAATTTATATGTTGCGTTGAAAATGTGTCAGCAACAACATTTTGCTGTTCAGGTTTGCATAATATTTTTCACCATATTTTCAATAAAATTTTTCCATCGTTTCATATTCGTATTTGGACTTTTTTTAGATACAGAAAATATTTATGATTAATGCTCTTTATATATTGTTAGATCTGGTATTCCATACAAATAATTTCTTCATTTTTGTAAAGCCCAGACTATGTCCATAAGTTCTTTCTCATTTGTAGAACAATTTCGTTCAGTCTCGTTTCAAGTTCTTGAAATAAAAGAAATAGATTTTTGTTTTTATGAAATTGTTGGTTAGAATAATTGTACTTGAGCTTTGAAGTCATCCTTGATTTTATTCATTGCTTCTGTAGCAGGTTCGTTTAATTTTATATTTATTTTTGCGCTCTGATCTTTAGATATATTTCCCTTTTCTGCTCTCAAAAATGTTGTTAAGGGTTTTACAATTGCTGCGAAATTTTTTATAAATTTCCTATAAAAACTGGCCTAAGCCTAAGAAGGATCTAAGCTCTTTTAATGTAGTTGGCCTAGGGTAATCTCTAGTTGTTTGTATTTTTAAGGTCCACAACAACTCCATTATGTTTAATTACGTGACCTAAATATTCTATTTCATCTTTAAAGAAATGAAATTTTTCGTTTGAAATTTTCATATTTGTGCAAAGTGTTAAGTATTGTTTCAATATGTTCGGGTGTGAAAAAACATATGAGTACATCGTCAATGTATATATGTGCGTTTACCTATATATGGTCTCAACATAACATGTACCTATCGTTGAATAGTTAAAGGAACTATTAGGTCACCATATAATCTATTCATATTTCATGTTTTATGCTCAAATTAATTTTAATTATTACTGTTACCGCCACTCATAAATCGCTAATATGACATTACTGTTACCGCCACTCATAAATCGCTAATATGACATTACTGTTACCGCCACTCATAAATCGCTGATATGACATTACTGTTATCGATATGTAGAGAGATGAGCATGGCAAAATGTTCAATTATTCCTTTTAATTTTCCACGCGGTATAATTATGAGGCCATATTTAATCGAGACCACATACATAAGTATATAAAACACCTACATAGATTTAAGATATTCATTCGTTCAGGTCATAAGGATTACGAAGCTTCGCTTGGAGTAGCCATACATAAAAGTTAGTATATCAGCAGTTTAGTATGTAAGTTTGTATAATGAATTTATTTATAATTTTAGGAATTTTAACATATTAAAGCGTAAGAATAAAGAATTAAAGTTTTCTAAAATTCTTACACTTGTGTTTAAAATCCACATTGGCTATCTTGAGCTTGGGCCGCTTTACCCGCAACATTAAAATTCTTTTATGTGCCTCATCGGATCGTTTGAAGGAATCATCTTGGGTGTTAAAACGTAAGTCCTAACAGAATGCAACCTTCCACTCCCTCACAGGGTCAACCACTAAGTCGTCAACGACCAACTCAGTTAAGTCCTGCACTGAACAACTGTCACATTTGCAACAAGTCCACAGACAACGAAAAATTTATAAAATGCAGCAAGTGCCATCTTAATTTTCATTTACCATGTGTCAATCTCAGCAGCAATCAAGACCAACCTACGTGGAGTTGCCAAAATTGTACGGTACAACATCAAATCACGATCGATTCTGCCTCTTCCATTCGTAGTGGCTCTTCGGCCGCTTCCCGCTCCCGCCGACAAGCTCTTGAGCTACGACGTCTAGAAGAAGAGACACAACTTGAAAGAGATTTCATTAAAAAGAAATACCAAATTCTCGAACAAGCAGTAGATGACTTCGAGGACGCACAATCAGTTAATAAACACTCAGCTGTCAGATCTGTACATGAGTGGTTAAATAATCAAATCCAACTCCCTACTTCGGCTATTGCAACCGCACACCAAAATATAGTTTCCGCAGCTCGTCAGTTTGAAACGCCACCTTACACATTTGTACCACAAGCCACAACAACGCAAGAAATGCCTAACACTACTAAACCATATTGCCAAAACGTAAGTAATGACTTAGTTTATACGACAAAAACAATAACTCCGCCCGTATGTACAACTACGTCATTCGTTAATAACATGTCTTCATTTATTAATGACCCAACAACGAACCGTCAGCAGCCGACAACTGCAAATTTATGTAATAATTCAGACAACGTAAATGGAGAAAATCACATATTAGAGACACCTGTACAATTTGGTTACATGGATTCAACGTTTTCCATGAACCCATCAAACCTCCAACCTGTTATATTACCTTCTCACAGGCTTTCGCAACAACAAATAAGCACGCGGCAGTCAGTACCAAAAGAGCTTCCAATTTTTACCGGCACTCCTGAAGAATGGCCCTTGTTTAGTGCCACATATGACTGGTCGACAGCAGTCTGTGGTTTTACAGACGCTGAAAATCTTGTCAGGCTTCAAAGTTCTCTAAAGGGGGAAGCACTTCGATCTGTTAAACATATTTTGATCCATCCATCGGGTGTACCATGTGCTCTATCTACACTAAAATTGCTTTTCGGACAACCGGAAAAAATATTAAACTCACTAAAAAATAGAATAAGATCACTACCAGCACTGAACACAAATAAATTGAGCACAATTACCTCCTTCGCCGTGGAAGTAAAGGGCCTAGAAACAACAATTAAAGCCAGTGGTTTAATAAATGAACTGACCAATTCATCTTTATTACATGAATTAATAATGAAAATGCCATCACATTTTCAACTTAACTGGGGTGAACAAAAAATAAAACTAGCAAAAAATAACAAAAGAGTTAGTTTGACTGAATTCGCTAACTGGATATATGAAGTCGGTGTCTCAGCAAGCAGCATAAATATAGAAAGTGACAGCAGCGCATCAAAGTCAATAGAGCAGTATTCGCGTAAGCCAAAAAACGTTTATGTGCATGCTCATGAAGAACAAAACAAAAAGATCTGTTTAGTGTGTTCTGGCAACTGCAATAGCGTTGAGAAGTGTAAAAAATTCTTGGCTGCGAATAGAAGCGAGCGATGGAACTTAGTAAGAATGTACAATCTATGTAAACTGTGCCTGCGACGTCACTACGGTATTTGCAGTAGCAGCATCGTTTGCAGAGAAAATAATTGTCAAATAAAACATAATACATTGCTGCATAAATCCATGACTGAAGATAGAGAAACAAACGCTACCAGAGAAACTGAAAATAAAAGCAAAAGAGATAATTTACATGCAGCCCATAGGAATGAATGCAATGAAATCTTATTTAAAATTATACCCATAACAATATACGGAAACAATAATAAACGTTTTAATACTTTTGCATTTATAGACGAGGGTTCGTCTGTAAGTCTGGTAAATGAACAATTAATTAATAAACTAGATTTAAATGGTGAGCCACAACCTCTATGCTTGAAATGGACAGGTGAAATAGGTCGCAACGAAGAAGACTCAAAAATAGTCTCAATGAAAATTTCAGGTATGAATAAAACTGAATTTTCTATTTCTGTTCGTACGGTTAAACAACTATCGCTTCCGAGTCAGAGCTTTAATTATAAAAAGTTATGTAAAAAATTTCCGCACCTTAAAGGGCTACCCATCGCCGATTTTGAAAATGCTGTACCAGATGTACTTTTAGGATTAAATAACTTGAAATTATGTGTGCCAACTCGTGTTAAAGAAGGCAAGAAAAACGAACCCGTCGCTTTACATACTCGCCTCGGCTGGCTAATATGTGGCAACTCCAGTGTTGGAGAAAAGGCCCAAATTCAATATAATTTTTACTCTTGCGAGTGTAAAGGTGAAAACGACCAAATTCTTACTCACTTACTCAAACAGTTTTATACAACTGAGTTAGCAGGGATAAGTAACTATACTCCAGCTCTTGGAAAAGATGACCAAAGGGCATTAAGTTTGCTAGAAACATATACGAAACAAAGATGCGATGGCCATTACGAGACAGCTTTGCTGTGGCGATATGACAATATTACACTTCCACAAAGCTTTGATATGGCGAAGAGACGACTGATTTGTCTCGAAAAAACTCTAAGAAAAAATAAAGAGTTGTTTGAACATTTCGAAAAAACAATTTCTGAATATTTTGAAAGAAATTACATAGCCAAAGTAAACAATGAAGATGATAAACAAAATGTATGGTATTTACCAATGTTTCCGGTATTTAACAAAAACAAACCGAATAAAACAAGAATAGTTTGGGATGCGGCCGCGAAGGCAAATGGTATTTCACTTAACTCTATGCTGCTCAAAGGGCCAGATTTGCTGTCTTCTCTTGCAGCTATTCTTTTTCGTTTTCGGCAAAGGCAAATTGCAATCTGTGGTGACATCGAACAAATGTTCCATCAGATTTATATACGCGATGAAGACTGCCATGCGTAAAGATTTTTATGGCGCAGCTGCGACGACAACAAAGAACCCGAAGTGTACGTAATGAAGGTTATGATATTCGGTGCCTCCTGCGCTCCGTGCATATCTAGTATGTTAAAAACCTCAACGCATCAAAATTTGAAGCCAAGTATCCCTTAGCCGCTGCTGCCATCAAAGACAACCACTACGTAGATGATTTTCTTGCTTCTTCGGATACTCCTGCAGAAGCCGCCGAACTGGCTAAAACTGTGCGATTCATTCATAGTGAGGGAGGATTCAAAATTAGAAACTGGTGTTCGAATAATGATAGCGTTTTGAAAGAATTGAACTCTTCTAACCCTTTGACCAATATTTGCC
This sequence comes from Epicampocera succincta, assembly GCA_932526305.1. Lineage (NCBI taxonomy): Eukaryota > Metazoa > Arthropoda > Insecta > Diptera > Tachinidae > Epicampocera > Epicampocera succincta. Next base: position 37,565,940 of record OW052034.1, read on the forward strand.
TAAACGTTAGTGTAGGCGAAGCAACAGAAAAGGTACTTGGCATATTTTGGAACCCTGGGGAGGACAATATAACCTTTAAACTGTCGCAGTCTGTCTTGAACAGTGAACTTCTTCTCGGAAACAAAATTCCCACCAAACGTGAAATTTTAAGAACTCTAATGAGCATTTATGACCCTTTAGGGCTTGTAGGAAATTTCCTTATGTATTTGAAAATAGTTCTCCAAGAAGTTTGGAGAAGCAATATCGACTGGGACGAACATATTCTAGTAAATCAACAATTAAGGTGGGAAAACTGGCTAGCGCTTTTACCAGATTTAAAAAATGTAAATATACCTCGTTGTTATCTTAAAACATTGAAAAACTATAATAACCTAGATGTTCAATTGCATGTATTTGTGGATGCAAGCGAAAACGGTTATGCCGCCGTAGCGTATTTTAGGATGTGCTGTGGGGACGAAATCGCTATTTCACTTATTGGATCAAAAACTAGGGTGGCGCCACTAAAGGTTTTATCGATACCACGTTTAGAGCTGATGGCAGCTGTTATTGGTGCTCGGTTTGCTAAATATATTGAAAAACATCATACCGTTAAGATAAATCGAAAAACACTCTGGTCAGATTCACGAACAGTTTTAAGCTGGATACGCTCCAACCACCGAAAATATCACCAGTTCGTTGCAGTTCGTGTAAGTGAAATTCTCGATATTTCAGAGGTGGACGAGTGGTCCTGGATATCAGGAAAAACGAATGTAGCTGACGAAGCAACACGATGCACAAATAAACCTAATCTATCGAATACAGGGCGCTGGTTTAGCGGCCCTGATTTTTTAAAGTTGCCAGAGAAAGAATGGCGGGAACCCAATACACAACTTTTGGAAACAAAGCTCGAGTTGAAAGAGTGCCATTTAACGGCACGAAGTATAGAACAACTTATAAACTTACAAAGATTTTCTCAGTGGTGCAGAGCATTAAGGGCAACTGCATACGTAATTCGTTTTTGCTACTGCCGTAGAAACAGAGATATCACGCCTTCCTGTGGAAAGGAACAAACTCAAATTGAGTTGCTCAAAGCAGAACTGACTCTTATCAAAGATACGCAGAAAGTATATTTCCAAAATGAAATAAATTGTCTATCACAAAAGAATAAATTAACAAAAACAAATTTTTTGTATAAATTGTCCCCGTATTTGGATCATAAAGGTGTCTTGAGAGTAGGTGGCCGAATTGATTATGCTGATGTTCCGGAGGAACTGAAGCATCCAGCCGTTTTGCCTAAACATTGCCGCCTAACAACCCTTTTAATATTACATTACCATAATCTGTACCGTCATAGTAGCCTTGAGACAGTGGTGAATGAATTGCGGCAAAAATACTATATTCCTAAATTGAGAACCGTTTGTAAATCAACCATTAAGCAGTGTCAAATGTGTAAAATTAAAACTGCGATGCCGGAGATTCCGCAGATGGCAAAATTACCTCGGGCTCGACTGGGTTCGTATCTCTCACCATTCACATTCACGGGTCTTGACTTTTTTGGTCCTATGCTTGTCACTGTTAACCGACATAAAGAAAAGAGATACGGTGCGCTATTTACATGTTTAACGGTACGTGCGGTTCATATTGAAATCGTCTATTCGCTTAATACAAGTTCGTGTATCATGGCAATACGTAAGTTTATTTCGCGAAGAGGCAGCCCAAGAGAATTTTTCAGCGACAATGGTACTAATTTTATCGGTGCTGATCGAGAGTTGCGTGAAGTCTTAAGAGAGGTGGACAAGAACGAGCTAATACGAAGTTTTACAACGTCCTACACCAAATGGAACTTTAACCCACCTTCTGCTCCTCATATGGGAGGAGCATGGGAACGATTAGTTCGATCCGTAAAAACTGTACTCTACAATATTAAAACAGAACGGTTTCCAAGCGATGAAATGCTGCAAAGCATGATGGCTGAAGTCGAAAGTATTATAAATTCCCGTCCTCTTACATATGTCCCAATAGAAAGCGAAAATCAAGAAGCGATCACACCAAATCATATTTTGCTTGGCAACTCCAGTAGCTTAAAACCCCTTGCATCGTACGACGACGAAGGTCTTGTACTTAAAGAAAGTTGGTTGCGTTCACAACAATATGCACAAATCTTTTGACGTGTAGGACGAAGTGGTTTCAAAAGGCCAAACCCATATCTGTGGGAGATTTAGTGATAGTGGTTGATCCAAATAACCCGAGAAACGTGTGGCCAAAAGGAAAGGTCATCGAAGTTGCCAAATCCGAAGATGGACAAGTACGAAAGGCAAAAGTTTTGACAGTTTGTGGCGTTTTAGAAAGACCTGCTGCAAAATTAGCGGTTTTAGACGTGGCTGAAAGAAAGTAGAGTAAGTCTTCGAAATCTCGCCATACTGTGGGGGAGTGTTACCGCCACTCATAAATCGCTAATATGACATTACTGTTACCGCCACTCATAAATCGCTAATATGACATTACTGTTACCGCCACTCATAAATCGCTGATATGACATTACTGTTATCGATATGTAGAGAGATGAGCATGGCAAAATGTTCAATTATTCCTTTTAATTTTCCACGCGGTATAATTATGAGGCCATATTTAATCGAGACCACATACATAAGTATATAAAACACCTACATAGATTTAAGATATTCATTCGTTCAGGTCATAAGGATTACGAAGCTTCGCTTGGAGTAGCCATACATAAAAGTTAGTATATCAGCAGTTTAGTATGTAAGTTTGTATAATGAATTTATTTATAATTTTAGGAATTTTAACATATTAAAGCGTAAGAATAAAGAATTAAAGTTTTCTAAAATTCTTACACTTGTGTTTAAAATCCACATTGGCTATCTTGAGCTTGGGCCGCTTTACCCGCAACAATATTCTCATATAAATTCGTGTTAAATTTCATCACATTTTTTCTCAACGGTACCTAAAGTAATTTGTCATAATTTTTATACGGGCCCACTGTATTTATTTTGGTTATTAACCGCTACTGTTGTTGCCAAGAGGAATGCAAGTTACATTTTTATTGTTGTTTGTATATTAAAATTAAAACTTGGTTTCATTGGAAGTGAGAAAACAAATACAACGACAACAATAGTGGACCCTTATATACTATTTATTGGTATATTTTGGTTTAGACAGTGTGTAGTTCAGTTCAATTATTATGTAGATATAAAATAACTTGTTTAGTTCAAATTATTAATAGTTAAATGTAATAAATATTTTCAATATCATTTCTGATGATGAAATATCATTTCTGACAGAAATATCATTTCTGACAGAAATATCATTTCTTTCCTTTCTTTCTGATGCGTAAGTGTAGTATAAACTAGTATGTACTCTAGGGTTACATCAACTAGAATGTAGAAACGTATTATTCTATTCCTTCGTTCCACATTCGGCCAACCGATCCTTCATCCGTCTCGTAGGAACTGCTGGCACTGTCATCAACTTTAGAGTAACACCATAGCTTCATGTGGTCATTACTTGTGCTGGTTAAGTTTGGTACATCAAACGAAGTAGCTTTTTGGACTTCATATCGCCCATTCCTCTTCACCTTCCTAACTTCATAAGGACCAAGGTATTCATTTGCAAGCCTTTTACCAGCAACAAACTGGGTCCTTTCGATTGTTAACAAGTCACCCTCATTGTAATCTACATTTCTCTTTCTTTTACGATCATAATTCTTTTTGCATTTGTTGTTACTTTCATATCTTATCTGTTGTCTATGATCATGAAATTCAAAAATGAGTTCGTTTTGAAGGATTCCCATTAAATCTGTGCAGCTCCCGTTTTTCATTTTTACTCCAAACATAATTTCAAAGGGTGATGAGTTTGTAGATCTATGCATAGTACTATTTAACACTCTTTGGACTTTGTTGACTTCTTTATACCACATTTCCAGGTTTTTTGAAGAAAACTTTCATAATACTGATATTATTACTCTGTTAACACGTTCAATTAGCCGTTTCCTCTGGGCACGCCCGTTTTAGACAATACATGTTCTATGTTTTTGGAGTTACAAAATTCTTCAAATGATTTCGAAGTAAACGCAGTACCTCAATCACTTATTATGCGTTGTGGGTCACCAAAAACGGAACGCCAACACTCTAGTCTGCAAATCACCTAATCAACACCGGTAATTTTTGTGGGATATATCCAAACGAATTTGCTAAAACCCTCTACTATAGCAAAAATATATTTATACTGTTTGGAAGTTGCATGCATGAGGTCGAAGTGATCGACATGGAACGTACATAGCGGCAAATTACCTTTATCTATGAATTCTAAAAATTCCAATTTACCTTGCTTTTTATTAAAGAGAATGCACTTCATACAATTTTGTATAATTTGTTTGGCTTTGCTTTCTATGTAAGTGTGGAATAAAATATTACTGCCTTATTTGATAAATAGTTTTGGCGATACTAAAATGACCATTTTCGTGTGCTTTAGTTATTATTTCCTTCTCTATGTTACTCCTAGTAATTTATAGTTGTGGTATAGATGAATTTTCAATATTTCAATTATAGATTTTATACTTTCATCACTGCTTTGTGGTTTTCGTAAGTGGCATTTTAATACTGATTCTATGCTTACGATGTTAACGGCATTTCTGCTGAGTTCATCGACATGTTTCATGCGATCATCTTTTCGATGTTTAAGACTGTAATCGAAGTCTTGCATGTACATCACGTATCTGGAAATTGAGTATATTAATTCACTTTTTTCGTAAGGTTACTTGAAGGCTAAATAATCTGTCACTAAGTAAAATTTCTTCTCCAAATAATGTTGCAGCTTTTTCATGGCTAAAAATTTCCAGATGGTAACTATGTAATCTGGACTCAGATGCAGATGTTTTTTTACTATAATAATAGACGGGATGGTATTTTCGAGAGAAAAGTTCTGCGTTCAATCTTCGGACCTGTTTGCGTTGATGGTTTCTGGAGAAGAAGATTCAATCACGAACTGTATGGGTTGTACAGCGACATGAGCCTAACCAGGCGTCTACAGATCCAACGGCTAAGGTGGTTGGGCCATGTAGAGCGCATGGAAAATATTGCTCTGACCCGTAGAATCTTCAACTTTGAACCAGTGGGACAACGCAATAGAGGACGACCACGGAACCGATGGCACACACAAGTGGAGAGGGACTTCAGCCAACTTGGTGTGCAATATTGGAGGATGTTGGCTAAAGACCGTGCCAGCTGGAAAAGCTGGTTGAGGCATAGGTCTACCCCGGACTGTAGCGCCAAAAAAGAAGAGCAATAGATGGGATACCACTTCTTATTAAATTGCTAAACGAGTATAGCTCCAAAACCAAACTTTGACACGTCTGTATGAAACTCAGTTCTGGCTCTTGAAATAAATCTCAAAACTGGGTAACATGCCAGCATATCTTTTAATTTATTTATAGCCAATTTAACCTTATAGTTTATCAAAAATTTTACAAGTTAATGGTCGAGCAATTATGGAATAATTCTGAAAAATCCCGTAAGGCCGAGAAATGATTTTTTTATCTTTTAACTTTAACTTTACACGGTTCTGGAAAATTCATTATTGCTTTTAGTTTCTCGTCGCTGGGTGTCACTTTACCCTTTTCTATGATAACTACCAAAAATTCAACTTTCTTTTGCAAAAACCAGTTTATCTCCAAAATATTTTCAGCAGCTACAGAAAAAACTTTTTGCAGGTAACTTAAACCAGTACTGTCATCAACAGAATAAACAAGAATGTCATCCATATAAATTTGATTTATGCCGTCATTCACCAAGGCAACAAAAATTGCGTTTATAAAACATATGAACACTGCCGGTGAATTGCAAAATCCAAATGGTGCGTAGTTGAACTTATATATTCCTTGTTTTGTCCTGCTATAAATTTTTTGCATTCTTCTTGAGTGGGAACAGGTTTTTTTTTTTTATTATTACATATTTATTTGCAATCTATCTTACGATAATAAGCAAATGAGTTAAGTTTAAAAAAATAACATGTCTGATTGCCTTCAATTGAAAACAAAAATTTAAGTTATATATGGAAATGATATTTACATATATAGAGTTAAATTAAATATTTAATATTATAAACAATAAATTAGGGAATACGATTATAAACATTTTATATATATACATACATTTTTATTTCATTACTAACGTCAGTCTATCAAGACTGTATACTTAAATGTAAGGGAGATCTAGGATATGATTTCTTTTGAGCCTTCTAACTTCATGAGTCTCATCTAAGAGCGTAATTGCTAGTATGTTTACATGTTTACTAAGCCTTTCTAAGTAATTGGAGCTGAATCTTCTAATTTCGGATTTGACAAGAGGTATTTTCAGGTCGTTGTGTAGAGCTTTGTTCGTTACATAAAAGGGAGCGTTTGTTATAGAGCGCAGAGCTTTGGACTGAAATCTTTGTAATATTTCTATATTGGAATTATAAGCAGTGCTCCATAGTTCTATGCCATAAGTCCATGTAGGTTTTAAAATAGTTTTATAAAGCAGGACCTTATTTTCCATAGCAAGTTGGGATTTAGGGCCCAGAAGCCAGTACATTTGCTTAAATTTGATGTCAAGTTGTTTTCTTTTCGCGCTAATATGCGCTTTCCATGTAAGTCTTCTGTCTAGATGTAAACCTAAGTATTTGACAGTATTAACACTAGGGATTAAAGTGCCATTGAGAAGCACAGCTGGGCAATTTTCTCTTCTTGTTGTAAAAGTGATGTGACTTGACTTTTGGGTGTTAACAACAATGTTCCATTTCGTAAGCCAATCATAAAGACTATTTAGCTGCAGCTGCAAAATTCTAGAAGCCTCTGTAGGGGTTTCACTACAACATAAGAAAGCTGTGTCGTCGGCATAAGTAACGACTGTTACATCTTCTTTTGTTGGCATATCATTGGTATATAAAATCGGTCCAAGGACGCTTCCCTGTTGGATTCCAGGTTCTATTTGACAAATAAAGGGTGGTTAAATTTCAAGGGCCGATGTTGATTTTGAATAAAACACAAACTATTTAGGAAATTATTGTAATTTTATTTTATTATGATGTATTGGTATTACTCAATTATGTATGGAACAAAATATCGGCCAAATGGGCGCCGCGACCTCGGCGGCACACCTCCATCCGATGGTCCAAATTTTCGATGACGCTGAGGCATAATGGAGGTTCTATGCCGTTAATGTGCCGAATTATCTGATCCTTTAGGTCTTGAATTGTTGCTGGCTTATCGACGTACACCTTTTCTTTCAAATAACCCCAAAGAAAAAAGTCCAACGGTGTCAAATCACATGATCTTGGCGGCCAATTGACATCGCCATTACGTGAGATAACACGGCCATTGAATTTGTTGCGCAAAAGAGCCATTGTTTCGTTAGCTGTGTGGCCAGTGGCACCGTCCTGCTGAAACCACATATCGTCCACATCCATATCTTCCAATTCGGGCCATAAAAAGTTCGTTATCATCTCACGATAGCGAACACCATTCACAGTAACTGCCTGACCGGCCTCAATTTGGAAAAAATACGGCCCGATGATGCCGCCAGCCCATAAACCGCACCAAACAGTCACTCTTTGTGGGTGCATTGGTTTTTCGACAATCACTCTTGGATTCTCATTCGCCCAAATGCGGCAATTCTGTTTATTGACGAATCCACTGAGGTGAAAATGTGCCTCATCACTGAAGATGATTTTCTTCGAAAATTGATCATCCACTGTTGCCATTTCTTGCCACCATTCTGCCCATTCACGACGTTTGGAATGGTCAAGAGGCTTTAGTTCTTGAGCCAATTGCACCTTGTAAGCGTGTAAATGCAAGTCTTTATGCATAATGTTCATCAACGACGAGCGTGAGAGGTGCAATTGTTGGGAACGACGACGAGTTGAGGTGGACGGCTCTTCAGCCACACTATCGCGAACAGCAGCAATATTTTCTGCAGTACGAGCTGTACGAGCATGCACTGGTGTTCTCACATCTTCTACAGACACGGTTTGCTCGAATTTTTCCACGATTTTTGCGATTGTACGCACATTTGGACGATGAAATTGATCAAAAAAATTACGAAGTGCATGATATGCATTTTGATTTGAACTCCCATTTTCATAATAATTCTGGATAACTTTAACACGTTGTTGGATTGTGTATCTCTCCATGGTTCAAATTGAGTAAGTCTGAAATAGAGAAATGTCAAATAAAATTCGGAAAAAAACTTGGCGTTTAGGTGTGGTTCAAATTCAACATCGGCCCATACAATTTAACCACTCTTTATGAGAAAATTCGTTGTTGACTTTGACGTAGAAACATTTGTCTTTCAGATATGATAAAAAGAATAAATATAATGGAGCAGGAAGCAAGTTTTTCAATTTGTATAATCCCTCAGGCCATACTTTATCAAAAGCCTGCTGTATATCCAAAAATACAGAAGAACAAATTTTTTTATTTTTAAAAGAGTCGGTTATCACCGTAATAATTCGATGACACTGTTGTGTTGGAGTGCCATGTTGACTTCGAAAACCAAACTGATGATCGGGAGTAATATTGCATTTCTGGAGAAATGGGTTTAAACGTTTAAGAAATAGTTTTTCAAAAATTTTTGATAAAATAGGCCATAAGCTAATAGGTCTGTACGACGTCATTATATTTTCCGACTTGCTTGGTTTTAAAACCATTATAATTTCAGCACACTTCCATTGTAAAGGAAAGTGTTGGAGACGTAAAATGGAATTAAATATTAAAGTTAGGAATAAGATTCCCTTAAAAGGCAAAGACTTTATTGCAACCGCAACGATTTTGTCATATCCCGTAGATTTCTTGTTATTAAGAGCACATACCTCTATTTTTGTTTCATTAGGTGTAATATGCTTTATGGGCAGCTCCATTTGATAAGCTATGTCTAAGAAATGAACTACATCGTTGCCATAATTACTCGTTTGTTGAGGCTTAAAAATTGATTCTAGGTGTCCAGCAAATGCATTGCATTTTTCTTTGTCAGTTCTGAGCCAAGCATCATTAAAATTTTTGATAGGAACATTTCCTTTTGCAGGTCGCGTGAGAAATTTAGTAGCATTGAACAGTTCATGATCTTTATTTTTGTGTGTAGGTTTTAGTTTTTTTAGATATGAATTAATATTTTCATTTCTCTCTTTTGCCAACATCTCTGAGCATAATTTAATTGCCAAGTTACAGTTAGCCTTATCCCTTGGGTTTCTGGTTCGGTGCCACACTCTTCTTAGACGTCTAGATTGTCTTATCAAATCTCGAGCAGCAGCGGATGCATGCACTTTTTGACCTAAATCCTGAGTACGAATGGATGATGGTGCGGTAGATAAGGACGCTGCTTCATGTATTAATAAATTAAAAGATTCTATGGCGTCATCTTAATCTTCCGCTGTGTTTATTTCGGTATTTAAGTTTAAATTATTTCCAACAAATTCTTTAAAGAAGTCCAAGTTAGTATTCCGTTTGATTAGTTTCCCATTTTTAGATGATATTTTCACATTAGCATTAAAATTAATTATAACCGGTGTATGGTCAGAGCTTAAGCTATCGTCATCTAAAATATTTAGCGAGTGCCTAGAAATTCCAAAATACACGGCAAAATCGAGAAGATCTGGTATCTTTGCTACATCAGTGGGCCAATATGTTGGGTTTCCCCCAGAAAGTGCAGTATAGTTGTTTTTTTGAAATGCATTTGTATAATTCTATACCTTTGGGGTTAGTGAGCCTGGAGCCCCACCATGGGTGCTTTGCATTATAATCACCAGCGGCTTGTAAATAGTCTTTTTGAAATTCTTTCTCAGGCTCATAACGAATAGAAGATTTTATAAATAACCCAGCACCAGCATGGGCTTTTCCATCTGGGTGATTTGTATAAATAAAATCATAACCTTTTATTTTTATATGAGATTTCGACGTAAGGTGGGTTTCAGAAATAAGAAATATATAAATACGCTTTTCTTTCATAAAATAATCAATTTCGTTTAGTTTACTCGCAAGTCCATTAGCGTTCCACACTGCCAATCTTAGGTTTACTTGCATAGTTTATTAATAAGAAGTGACATATAATGTTAGTTCTATTTGTTTATTTAATAATTTTTCAATGTTTTTCATGATGTTGTTGTTGAGACCTTCACTTGTTATATTCGCGTAGGATTTTCCTTCGAAATTGTTTTGATTTTGGTTAGAGTTGAAATTAACTAACGGAATGTTTTTTTGATTGGAAAAAAATTGTTTTTGATGATTTGCGATGGCTCGTTTTTCAGAAAGTTTTGTCTTTAATATAGTTTGGTATGTTTCACATCCTCTGTAACTAGCAGTATGTTGTTTCAAACAATGTACACATTTAGGAGGGGTTTTAACATCATTTGGGCAATTCGGTGTTGGATGTCCAAGTCCACATTTAACGCATACAAAGGGTTTCCTGCAATAAGTTTTCGTATGACCAAATTTTTGGCATAGGTGACAATGCACTATATCGGTCGTAAAGCTAGGGGGTTCAATTTATACCATACAGTGATTAACTTACCTCAAACATAAAAACCTTTTTATTATTGGGTCGGGGTCAATATCCACATAGAATATTGGTAAAGGCTGTCTAGTGTATTTACTTTTAACATTTACTACATTTCTGACTGGGTGACCTTTGTATAGGAGATCAGCTTTTATATCTTCTATTTTGGTAAAGAAATGAAGGCCTTTAATTACAAATCTATAAGATCGCTCATTTTCGAGTTGGTAGGTATGATAACTAAAGTTGTTGGTATCAAAATACTCAACTAACTTTCTATATGACTCCACTGTTTTTATATTAAATTTAACCTGACCATCATATAAAGCTTCAGAAGAAGTAATAACATTACCTATACATTTAATCATTTTAGTTACATTACTAACATTATTAATAAAAATAGGTGGAGGTTTAACTGCAGAATTATCAGCTTCATCATCACCAGGATCATTATCGTAAACATCCGAATTATTACCAGTATCCGTAACATCATTATCATTGTCCAAAGCAGCAAATTTATTAATCTTCAAACAACTCGGGCCATCAACAAATGGTTTTAGTTTTTTTGAAGTGTTAATTATCACTTTAGTGTTTTTGCGTTTTGTTGTTATAACTTGCCAGTTAAGCAAATTATCATCATCATCACTTACAGACACCATAATAGTTTACCGTTAACTTTTCAACGAAATTCAACTTGTTTGGTTTTGAGAGAAAAAAATATTAAAATATAGTTTGTTTTTGTAAACAGTAAGCAAAAAATAAGTCACAAAAGAAGTACTCAGAATAGTCTGCTGACTTTGAACACGTAAAAATGCATGTTTCATATCTAGTACACTGAATACTGACGAGCCAGACAAATAGTCAATTAAATCCTCCATGTTAGGAACCGGAAAACGGTCCTTAAAGCAAATTTTGTTTATACGCCTGTAATCTATACACAGTGTTTTTGAACCATCTTGTTTCTCTGCTAATACCATTCGGATACAACATTGTGATGCAGATTTCCGAATAATACCTTGTTTGAGCCACGTTTCAACTTCCTTTGCAACTATTTTTTGCTCGGCTGGCGATGAATAAATTGGATCTTCTTTCTCTAACACAATTTTCATTTTAATATTGTTTGTTACAGAACGAACTGGCAAATGATTATTTTTCATTTCTTCTATTTGTTTTTTATAAGCAATTGGCGCTACAACACTTGGTTCTTCGTTAACATTTATGGTCATAAATTTTTCGATTTCTTTTTCGTCTTCTGCTTTTATTAACGAGTTAAATTTAACTCGTTAACCTTTCTCATCAGAACAACACTGGAATTGTCCTAAAACATTAAAACCGATAACAATATCGTAACTGATTATATTATCTGGAACAACGACAAGATTGTGTTCAAAGTCTATTCCATCGAACTTTGAATCCACACTTATGATGTCAATTGGTATTGTGACCAATTTGGGTAGTGCACCCAAACCGATAATTTCTCTTTCGTAATTTCTAATATTTTTATTAAAGTTCTTATTAAAAATAGTTTCTTTTAATAAAGAAAAGTCCGCACCACTGTCAATCAAACAATCAAACTCTTTATCGTCTATTATTAATTTTTTCAGGCTAGTTTTTTTCATTGTACAATTCACTTTATCAGCGGTTGTCTTTTTGCAATCCTTTGATATGTGGCCAGTTTTGCTGCACTTAAAACATTTTGGGGCGTCCAAAGGACAAGAACTACGTTTGTGATCCTGTGATTCACAATTGAAACAGCGAAAAGCTTTGTTATTGTTATTAGTTTTGTTCGTTTTGTAGTGGTTTTCACTATCACTTTTACCCCGAAATATGATGTCATATATTTCATATTGCTCTTTAAACTCTTTATAATTTTTTGCACTGTACAAACTTATTTTATTTTCCCGTTTTCCTCTTATTCCGTCAGTCATATATCATATAACTGAACGTTCATCTACGTCACCGAAGGAAGCAATCCGTCGCATATGTAGCATATATTCATGTAGAGTTTCACTATCAAGTTTTTGCCGGTCGCGAAGCTGCGAATGAATCTCTGCACTTGAATATTCCTTATGGAATTCCTCAATCAAAAGTTCTTTAAGAGTTTCAAAATCAAAACCCGATACCGTTTGTAAAAATAAATTTGCGGATTTTGTCATTTTATTCCGCGCAAAAACAAATTTTTGTGTATCACTCCAATTATAAGCGCTTGCATTGTCTTCAAAGTTTTTTATCCATATTTTAATTGGCATACCACTGTCGCCCTCAAATGTAGGAATTGTTCTTTCAACCGCCAGCTGACCAATGTCTAGATTTATATTATTATTTTGAGCCATTGTTATTGTTTTTTTATTTACTGTTTCTATTCTCTTTACCAAAATTTCTTCACTTGGATCTTCGTGTATTAATTTTCTTCTTACGTTTGTCTCTAATTCTTGATTACTCTTATAATTTATTTGTTTAATTTTTAATTCATTTGCACTTTTATGATCACTGTTATCACCAAAAATTTTTGGGTGGTGTACTTTAGCTTCTTTTAGGTTTAACTCTTTTTTCTTTGAACGTGTTTTACTCCTTCATCATCGTTCCCTTTTTCTGCCATACGTTGTATACATAAAAATTTTAAAAATTTTTTATTTTATTAATTCCATATTCATCCATGTTCAATACCAAATCTATCGTTTAAAAAGCCGTTATTTTCTCTCCTCTGTTGTTGTTAAACGCCGTTTTAATAATTTCATGCACTTTATGTAAAATACCGTTATTTGATATTAAAGACTTAATTGTCCCAAAATTGTGCATTTGACATACACATTTGTTTTATTTCTTAAAACAGTGTTTGCTTTAATTTTTACACTTTATTATTTTCTTAAACTTAATTAATAATTTGCAAAGGATGAGCCCCCAAATGCAGCAAAGGTTAAATTAATAACTATTTATTGGTGTATTTTGGTTTAGACAGTGTATAATTCAGTTCAATTATTATGTATGTATGTATATATAAAATAACTTTTTTTAGTTCAAATTATTAATAGTTAAATGTAACAAATATTTTCAATAAAACCCGACTTTTAAACAACTTTTCAATCTTGATCTTAACAACTTTACTACTTTCTTCTCTACTTGATAATTACCGACTAACTTTTATCTTTCTGTCCTTTCTTTCTGGTGCGTAAGTGTAGTATAAATTACTATGTAATCTAGCGTTGTATAAACTAGTATGTAAAAACGTTTCCTTCGTCCCACATACATTGCAAATTATTGTAGGCTTTTTAAGTGTATGAATTTTTAAATTAAATAATTATTGTTGAACTTAAAAGCAAACAAGCAACATTTCATTTTTGAGAGACGGTCGTAATTTCTGTTTTGGTAAGTTTCGCAAAATCCCTGCCTTAGGAAATTTGCAATTAAAAATTTTAAAATATATCAAATTGCTCTAACCACCGGCAGCAATGGTGGGGAACAAGCTCCTCATTGTACAGGAAGATTCTTTAAGCCGAATGGCATCCAAATCATCATACTTAGCGTCGTTGATTGCAAAGGCTGGTTTTCCCGGTCTTCTTTTTTGATTTGAATTTGGTGGAAGCCTGATTCCAAATCTAATGTTGTAAAGATTTTTGCTTTACCTCAGTTTTGAATAGTCATATTCACGTCTGTGCATTCAGAAAGTCAACAACCATCCGCCGTTTAGGCTTACCTTGGTCATCGGTTCCTTTTTTTTCTACAGGCTAGATGGGAGTTTTGTGGGCTTTTACTCGGTGGATACTTTCGTTATGTAATAGATCCTGGATTTATTTATTTATGATTTATGTGGATATGGGTATTTTTTTGTCCATATAGGTTTATCTGACTTTCTTCTAATACCTTCGATCGTAGTAGTGTATGGTAGTTTTTCATTCGTGTATGAACTTTTATTCATAATTTCCTCTATTCTTTCCCTATATTCCTCATTATTTACTGTAAAATTTATTTTATGCACTTTTTCTTTGCATTTATAAATGAGCCTGGTAGCGTAGACAGACGACAGCGTTAATTTGCATTAGCAGTCTTAATTCAAATTAACTTTAATTAAAGGTAAGTTATTTTAATTGTTTTTAGCGATAAAAAAAAAGAAATTTTACGATCGAAACGCATTTTTTCCATTTTAAGATTTGGAAAGCATTCCTGTTGAGGCGAAAGTTTTTTTTAAATCTGTTATCGTCCATCGTCAGCACGTCACACTCCCAAAAAGTGCTGTTGCGGTCCTTTAATAAATCCCATATATGAATTATATGAAAAGATACATATGTATATTAAACCTACAAATTTCCACAATTGCCTTTCCCTTATATCAGAGTATCCTATTGCGATCCCAACTTGTAGCAACACGTTCAGATTTATGGTTGCTAGTGCATGTTTTTTTGCATTATGGCGCAGTTTCAACAAAAGTAATTTCAGCTTTCTTTCAAATAACAGTGATTTTTCACCAAAAGCATAGATGCCAGTCGTATTTTCTGCCTTCTGTCCATTTGATCTCGATCTAATTGCAAAAAAAAAAATTTGTATACAAACAAACAGATGATTGATAAATGCAAAAACTGTCGTCTGTCAGAGTAAAATTTTAATTCACATTAGTAAGCTTTTAATGCAAATTAACGCTGTCGTCTGTCTACGCTATGGTATTAATTAAATCTATAGTTGCATCTATTTCTTTTAATCTTTCCAATCTATTTCAAAGAATGTAAACTGATAATTTAGTAGGTATATATAGGATATGTATCGTTTGGGCCAGAGTCTGATATTTATAATTATTTTTTTAGGTTTTAGGACACTGTCTGGTTATGATCATTCTGATTTTATATTTTGTGGTCTGCCTACATCACTTAGCTATATGTTTATTTTTATTTTTGCACTGGTTTATTGTCGTTATTTTTGTTGAGAAGTTGTTGACTTTGTAGTTGAGAGCTTGATCAGAATTATAGCGGTATTATTCCCAATTATTGTGTTTTATGCGAAAAAAATAAAAAGATTACTTAAAGTTTTAATGTATTGTTATTTGTTGATTGAGGATATGCAAGTTTTGCATATGTGGCAATAAAAATGAATGCATGTAGTATGTAGATATAAATAATTTCAATTTGTAGCACAAACCTATTAATGGTTTTATAAAAGCACAAATCCAAACAAGATACTAAAAAGCACGAGAATTAACAAAAGCGAGTAAATGTTTACGTTTTTTTATGTTCTCCTTTTTTCTTTTTGCCTTTTCTAACACTTTATGCCAGTAAAAGTTTACAGAGCTCAATATAATAACGTCTTACTTTCACGATAGTCACTTTTTACATCCTATCGGAAACAACTTAAGTCACTATTATCTAAATAGTTGTTTCTTTGCAACTTACATTTATTTTAAGTGTCCTTTTTGCTTACACTGATTACAACAATAATTTTTGAGTTTATAATACATTTTTCAGCTTAATGATTTGTAGTCTTACCCTTTATTGCTTACTTGCTTCTTTTTTATTTTAGTAACTAGGGTTCTGCTTTATGAACTTAATATTTTCTTCTTTCACGTATATAAGATCATACTTGTGTTTTAGATATTCCACGTTGTTTGCGGTTTCTACAACTTTTTCAAATGTGCATGTGATGGACTCCAAAATAATATTGTCTTGGGCCAGACCCTTTTCCAACCCCATTACAAACTTGTCTCTTATAGCATTTTCCAATGTCGTGGCAAAATCACAATGAATACCTAAATGATCGGACTCGTCAGTCTAGTCATTAATAGACTCCGTTAGGCTCTTTGTAGCCTTTTAAAGCTTGTAACATTCGGCAAATCCTGATGTAGCTGGCTTATGGTGTTGTTATAATGCTGATAAACATTTTAAAACTGTTGTGCTCGCATCTTCCAACTTTGATTACTTAAAAAATTTACTACGCTACAAACGAACGGGAAATGTTGCCGATTGTTTTACCATAAAGAAAATAAGAAAGTATTTATATAGCGCCGCAACTATTAAAACTATCACAGATCATCAGCCTCTAACACATGCCTTAAATAACGGAAACACTAACAGTTAATTCAGGAGGTGGAAAGCGACGTTAGAGGAGCACAACTAGGAACTGCTGTACAAGCCTGGAGATGCAAATATCATACCGGTTGCTTTATTAGACCACCGCAATAGATATTTGAAATTATAGCAAGGGATAAAACACAACCAGCTCGCTACAAATCTGATTCAGTATATTATTATAGAACCAAATGAAACAGTCATACAAATTTCAAATCATCTTCCCAAAGTATCACAGACATATTTTTTTTTGGAAATATATGTATGTAGGATGAGACTATTGGCCACTATGTATACGTTAAGAAGTTGATAAACTTACCACTACACAATAACAGAGCTGTACATATGAAAACAAACTTAGACATTCCAGACACTCTTTTACTTGCAATTAATACTAAACTATGAATAAATAAATTAAATGGATTAAATAAGCAAAAGAAATCGCATTCCTTTATATAAACGATCCTACACGTAAATATTAAAAAATATCTAAGTCTTTAGTAACAAACTGTTTAGTAACAAACTGTAGCTAGTCGTTCGATGTGTCAAAACACTCGTGTTTGCTCAAAAAGTAGGATAGTCTAACCTAAAATCACACCTGTGTGACAGATTTGACAAGTCTGTCCGATTTGGATTATTTTCATTAGGTAATAGATTACTCCCAACACCAAAACATTTTCTCCTTTTTTAACAAACTTTGAGAGATATATCGTATGTATTATTTTGCAACACAAATGAAATATGGCTGGAATAATTTTTTATTGACAAAGTGAAAAACATATGTTTTTGTATGATACATAGTACAGTATATACATTTTGATACGACTTTTCACAGTCGGAAAAATTTCTATCAGACTTCATAAATCAAGAATCTTATGACTTAACTGGCACTTACCTTATTATATTAAAGAACATCATTGCTTGACGCTTTTTACAAATTTCACCAAGGTATTTCTCACGCTATCACATAAAAATATTACAACTATTGTATTTTAGAAAGGCCTGACATTGGAGGGCATACCTTAAAATTGTTTGAAAATTATTTAAAATCTAGGATATTATTTTTAAGATGTGAAAGAACCTAAGTGAAGAACCAGATTTAGGTCCCACACCATACATAATTTACAAAAATGAGTTTGTCAATATGTTATGATTAGTAACATATTAATATTGTATTTGTTACTTCCAAGTGTTTAAATATATTCTGTCGGTTTTTGTCGTCCATAAGTTCAAACAAACACTTTTGTGCAAATTTCAACACCCCGTCCAAAACGACCCTGACTTTGAATTATTTACTTTTTTTGGTTTCTTCTGGTTGTAATATATGTAATATAATTTTTGTTTCAATAATATATTATTATCGTCAGGGTCTGTAAATTTTGAAAGTTTCTTAATATTGCTTGTGGGAATTCCTTTTCTTAACAAATTTAGGTTCTTCTTTATGCGTAACTCTCTTATAGTTCTTAATAAATCCATGTTGCCTTTTTCAGAATATTTTTCACGGCCTTTGCTTGCATGTTTTATTCTTATTCTTTTATGTTTAACCAAGCTATTGTAAATGCCACTCTGTTTTACATTATTATTATCTGCGTGAAATGGTGTATATTTTAAAAGACTGTGGTACAAGTCATTGTAATGGTAAATGGCTTTGTTTATCTGTTATTTATTTAATTGGTATTTTTTACGATGTTTAAGATTTAAATTTTTTCATTTACTGTGTTGTTTAGTCTTTCGATATCTGTATTACCGGTGTGGCTATTTGGGTTAGTAAACTGGAAATCAATACATTCCTTAGTTAAGAGATCTTTAACGTTGGTGTTATTAAATTTATTATCAGCCACAAGTTTATTTGCCTTTTATAGAAAGATATTCCTGTATATTTGAGGCTAAGGTTCTGCTATTTCTGTCTGTTTTGTAAATTTATCAATATATATTATAAATGCTATACACACAAGTGACATGCACACTGCCAATATACCCTAAATTCCCACTACAAGATAAGACATAACGAACAACTAATAATACAAGATAAGACAAAACGAACAACTAATAATAATATTTCTTATTTAAGCTCTACTCCACATATTCCATAAAACAAAACTCTACGCTACATATTTTTGAAGATAAGAGTTTATGTAATTTAATACACAACGCACAACTAATATTATTTCCCACGCACAAATAAATAAATATTTAATAAACGGTACTTCATGTACATATTTCATAAGATAAGAGTTTATATAATTCAATAGTGGAGTACAGATCACCAATAAACTGTTGCATTCCGTAACTATCGATAAGAAACAAATACTGATAATTCTAGACTAGTTTTAAGATTTTCACGCTTAGTACTTAAGGTTCATTTTTCAATAAAGTTTCAGTTTATGAACAAAACTCATAAAACACACACGTGTATTTTACTCACATATACATATGTATATAAAAATTTTTGATATTTTTGGAAAATTTTCTCTCGACCGTGAATTATAAATTTTTGTTTTGATTCCTTGATTCCATTATACCAGCATGTCCTGTTTCATTTTCGTGAAAAATTGCTATTTGTCTATGGAACTCATCTTTGTTATCATTGAATTTCTTGTTTCATTTTATTGTATTCGTGATCATTCACGTCAGTATATATTCCAATTGTTACTTTGGAAAAGTATTTCGAAATCAATCTTGTCATAGCACTTTGTGATAGGTAATTTTGTCTACACAGATTCTCTCATAGTTAAAAGCATTTTCGAACTCCCTATACTTTGTGTGTCGAAAAGTTATCTGTTGGCGGAATCTGTTCACGACAGTAGTAAGTATCGGAATGTGATCGTGATTTATGCGACCTAAAAAGTCCGTGTTTTATTATCTTCTCCTTTTATACGGTCTATTCTGTCGTTATTTTCTCCCAATTGTCAGATCTCAAATGCGAATATGTAATTTGTGTCATTTGTATTTACTTTTGCATTTTTTCGCAAATATTCTATCATTGGTGCGGTATCTTTTGCATAGTCCTTAATGAACTTTCTATAAAATCCTGTTATACCCAAAAATGGTTTTATTTGTTTTTGGTTGACCGGTAATTTTTAATTCCGAGTCATATCGACTTTTCAACTATCCGGTTTTACGCCTTCTGTCGCCAAAACATGTTCCAAAAATAAGGTTTCTTTCTTTAAGTTACTCACAGACTACATATTTTTCACACTGTAAATGTGAAATGTTATACTGCTGAGTAACTACATGTCGTGTGCGGCTTCAAAAACAATGCTTCTGTAAATACATGAACAATGCCATCTGACAAAATTTCAATTAGAGCATGCTTTAATTTCTATGCTTGTAACACTTAACACCAAATTTCTATGCAAATCGCAAACGCCGCACAGTCGGCGTTTGATTTTGTGCAGTTCCTTATTCGATTAAAATAAGAATTTTGCAAGAGCTATTAGTCCTTGATTTTTAATTTAGCTTTATGTTTTAACAAAAAACATAAAATTCATAAATTATTTTTTGATAAAAGTTCAAGATCTTGCAGTTAAAAATAAGAATTTGATAACTAAGATTACGTGAACAGTACTTTAGCGATACCGTCAAAAATATTTTCAGCGGTTCTAGATCCACATATGACATACATAATAAAAAAGAAGATAAAGGGGAAGAAGACGTAAAACAAAAATGGAAAAAAATGTTTAATAGTAAACAAATTTATAAAATTATAAAAAATATTAGAACATCGTTCATGTAGACGACGTATGTCTTGTTTATGTAATTTCTGAGAACGGCGTTTAACCGTTGGAATGTGGAGGGGCCATTTTTCAGCACGAAAGGCATAATGTCCATACTGTGTTGAAAATGCCGGTTTAGCCCTCTCTTTTTCGTACAGTTTTATTTGATAGAATGTTTTTGCGAGGTCTAATGTGGTAAAATATTGGACCTTCCCAACTTATCCAATATTTCATTTAGATTGGCAATTCGGAATTTATCGTCAACAGTGATATCGTTTAAGAATTTGTAGTCAACGACCAGAAGCCATTTCTCTTTGCCCGAGTTGTTTATTTTTTTCCGTATGATCGGTCCACGGAAGTGGACATTATAGGGTGAACTAGTATTTGTTATTATATTTTTTTACAGCATTTCATTAATTTTTCATGTATCTGTGTATCTTAGAATGTAAAGGTTTGACAGTTTTTGTGTTAATTTCGTGAAACACTATGTCAGTAACTGTCAACTTGTCGCCCTCCTTATAAAACACGTCGTCAAACTCGCCTAGTACTTTATTTATCTAATTCTTTGATGGCAAGGAGTGCATATTATTTTGAAAAAATATTTTGTTTTCAAATATTTCAATATAACGGTCATATGAACTAATTTTTGCTTTAAATGGGATTAAGAAATTCTGTTTAATGATGATATTACATATATATTATATACTATATATTATAATTTTTACTATGAAAATCTATAACTTTCAAAGACATTGTCCCTATCGAATTGAACTCCTTTTGTATTGGTGCGGTGATACAGTGTGTAACTTTAACTAGACCGGTTATTGTTTTATAGTATAATTTAGTTTTTAGAGGTTGTGATTTGAATCTTAAAAGGGCTGTTGGCTTGATAATGTTGTGTCTGATCCTGTGTCTACCAAGCACTTTTGTCCCCTGATGTTAACTATTATTATTGGTAATTTAGACTGGAGGCTGCATCGTAAAATTTATCTCATCATCGAGAATAGTATTTTGATGTTGGCCATTATCTATTCACATATGATTATTTGTTCGGGGTATATTAGAAGGGTAAATTGATGAGTTTGGTCAAATTGGTGTATAAAGTTCAGATTTTTCGCCATCGAATTGATATACATACATATTTGATTTATTTTAAACCTAGCCCTTTTAAACTTATCAAATAATTCTCTTAGGCTACTTACTCTCAACATTGACTTGCCAGTTGGCATCGAATTCATATTGTCTTGTTGTCATTGTGTATAAACTAGTCTATATGTTATAGTTTTTGTTAATTTTTCTTATTCTTTGCAATAGTTTCACTTTAATCTTAGTAACTATTTTTTTTATTTATTCTCGGGAATAATATGGCTTTAGTTCTTTTTACTTACTCTTTGAAACAAATTCGCCTTTGTTTTAGTTAGTGTTTTATTTATTCTTTGGAATAATTTCACTTTAATTTAATGAAAAAAAAAATAAAATAAAATGTTGGTACAAACATACATAAATATATGTATTGTATGTATGTATGTATGTATTGTTTTCTATTATTTCAACGACACTTACATTTATGAAACACTTTTGCTGTCGATGCCTTTTTTTTAAATTATGTGTTAGTTTGCATATCAATGTTTACTTTTTATTAAAAATTCCTAGTTACATTTATATTCTACTTTCGTCCAAATACTTATTAATTATATTTGATATGTCGCCCCTTCCAGAGATGGCTGCGGAATTACATATGTAACTCGCGTGATACATTCGCGTACGAGACAGAAAATTAAGTGATGCAGTAAGAGTAATGAAAGCACAATATTACGTTGAGATATTTTATTACAACAAAATGAAGCTGATGCATTTTAAACTATCATATTTTATATATGAAGTCGTTAAACAATATTCTGCAACATTGAATGTCTACATAGCTCTAGGCTCCAAAAATTTATTTATAATACTGATTATAGAAACACATATAAATATCTCAGAAATCATATAGGCCATAATTTCAAACGGAATATACATCTACTAGAAACGCATAAAAAACTAAGAAAAGGTTTATGATAACCAACTAAGTTGCGGCTCAAACGATAATATAATGAGAAAAATTTACTTCCCATTTGTGCAGCGTGTGGAAACTCCTCGCGTTTAAATTATCAAATACCTACACTCATCACAATAACTCAAGTCAACCGACATTTAAACATCCACAAAATTTGAGCTGAGCGCTGAGGATCGCTAAGTATAAGATGTTTACATCAATAGTGGCTAGTATTGAATAATAAAATTATATATGTACCTAAAAGCATATATAGATATATACAAATGAAATATATTTCTATGTTGGATTTATTCGCGCTGGAAACAAATCTTCTTAAATACAATGAAAATCTTAAGACTTTTATAACGACGCTAGCTGCCCTTTAACCTTCTCAAAATTAAACTTAAAGCTATAGTAAGAAATCTCATCTCAACGAAATCAATTGTAAAATCAACTCATTTATAAATTAAAATCAATGTAAAAGAGGAATGAATAGCAATAATTAGGGCATGGCAATCTATGCAATAGCGGTGTAAGACCTTCAAACCAAAAATTATATAACAGATGGTTTACAAATGAAAAACCAATAAATACGCAACACGATTAAAGCGGTCATGAAAAATGCATAAATGTGTAGGGTCACGCTGAAGGAAATCTTATCGAATTTCATAAACGGTTGGACATACATACATACATTTACGGACAACCCAATTCAATCCTATAAAGGTTTACACTTAGAACGCTACAAACTTTAACTTTATGTTAATAGTCTGTAATAGTGGTAAGTTCACAGGCTTAATTCAAAAATAATTAAAAAGTTATATAAAAAGTACGTATGTAGATTCGGATGGGACGGTATTAAAAATTTTAAATCGTGTAATAAAATTCTAATATGCAGTAAAGAAAATAATAACTAGTAACATAATAATTGATAATATGATAATAATTACTAATATAAAGTTAAACTAATTGTATTACCTCGCGGTTATCATTCTAAAAGTTAATTTTTTTCGAATTAAACAAAACTAGTTTTAACTTCAATATTTTATGCAAGAAGTATTACTTCTTAAAAATTAATACAGAATGAACTGATTTATGAGATCAAACTTGTTATATGTTGGTCGCAAAATATTGTTTCTTCCCAAGTCTGTCCATCATTTTTCCAAATTCAAGTTTCGCTCGAATTAAACTTTCTATCGATTTTTTTTATTGCATAAGGTCACTGATGCTTTTGAATTACTTTCACAATACATTCAATTATACAACATGTTAGCTCATATTAGTAAAGTTTTCAATGTCTTGATACTCAACTATTTCGTTTATTTTCTGATTAGTGGTATTTCTAAGAATTAGCAATTCGAAAAATTTTTGTAGCCAATTAACGTATGCAGTACTTTGCGTCAAAATTATAGATAGAGATTTCAAACAGACAAAATTGATTCAGATGTGCGGTGAATTTTGTTCTTCCAGAACTCTACTGGCTCTGAGTTTTCGAATGCATTTATTTTCATCCAACAACATCGTCCGAAATTTGCTAGGTGAGCAAAACAAACAATGAAGTACAGGATCTATTAACTCTGCTGGAAGGATTTCATCCATGAAAGTCCACATGATGTGTTTAATGTGGAAATATACTGCTACAAGATTTTATTTGCATTTGTTAGCCATGAGTTTCCCTACTCGCTGTTAGCTATGTCACAGGTGCTCTAACCACTGATAATAAGTATAATAAGATAAGGAAGCAGACCTGTAGTTATTCCTATTGATAATTTTCCGCAAGTTTCCAGTAATACGGCAATAGGACTAGCAGGCGAATGTGGTCCAGTGGAAGCTATTCACTACAAAAGGCAGTGAAGTCTTTCCTCACTAAGATAAATTACACCGCCTTCGTAACTGTATCCTCGAAAACAATAACCATTAAATGCTGTAGTTTAATGTTTGCTATAAATGAATATCAATATTCAATGTTTTAAAATATCTCTATCCTCTGTTGCACAACTTACATATGTAGGTGGATCTGACTCCTTAAAAATTTGTATGTACATGCTCCTCAATCAATGCTTGTTCATATTTTGTATTGATTTGTATCCAAAAATATACCATTATATAGCTATAACATAATTTTGTATTTTTTTGCTTTTGAAATGAAAGGTAAGCTAAAGATAGCATCATAGAAGAAACATCATTGCCTTTAAAATTGCAAAATGAGTACTTCAAGTCCTTTTTTAGTCCCGATTATTGTTATTTCGTTTGCCTAGTATCTTAGATTCTCAAGTTTTTTTTGTAATTCCATTCTAAGAACTCAATCTTTTGGCCTATCCACCTCTTTGTGCACCCCTTTGTTCAATCATGCTCTTCTTTGGTACTTTATTTTCGCTTGAACGTGAGCACACTTTGATTTGCTTACATTTATATGAAAAAATATCGGGCAAAACTCTGTTGCGTTATACGAAGTCACCTTTCTGATCAGCAGTTAATTATTTAAAAATTAAATTAAATTGTACCGCTTAATAGCTTTGTGACTCTTGTATTTAAAACTGTAGGAAAAAACGATTTCATATTCTATTTTTTGTACCATAAGTTTTGCAATATCTAAAAATAATGGTTCTGTGGTGCAATTCCCATTACAACATTTCATGAGATCTTATTTTAGTGAGATGCGGTTTATATCTTCTACACTACCGAATAGAAGAAATATATAACTTTGCCCTCCAGTCACCAGAATAAAGATTAGATATTAAATACTTTATCACAGATATAACAAGAACACAACACAATATATTTTCACTATTAAAACTAGATATGAGAAGAAATTATTTTCGACCAACCCTAACACTTTTATCACAAAAATCAATTTCTAAAAAATTTCATTCAACTCACTAATTTGAAAAATAAACTTTTAATAATCTGATTTTAACGGCGATCAACTGCCGTGAACGTATTTAATTTATGAAGTACCACTAAATTAAGTCAATTCGTATGCATTTCTGGGACTACAATAAAATCACCTAGAGCAACGTTAGCACCTGAAAAAAATTTTTATAAAATTTATTACAGGTTTTTACACTACATATCAATTGATTTGCTACCATAAGGAAGTGCGTTAAATATAGCATTGGCTGCAGCCGTACAGCATTGTATGAGGTGCTTAATGAAGAATGTATGTTTTGGCGGCATTCTCCTGTATAAAATTTATTTTATTTTTGCAAAGAGCTTTAGATACAACTGAGCACATATACACGCATACATATGTATATTTTTATTATTTACTATTTAAAAGAAATGTATTCTTTATTCTTATACATACTATAAAATACTCGTAACTATTAAGTTTTGTTTATACAATAACTCAATTTGCGTAGGAATGCTGTTACTTTTTTGTGTAAAAGTTGTATGTTGAAGATGTTTTTTTTTCGAAATTTTTTATTTTTCTATCAGGGAAGTTATAATTTTGGTTGCATTGGTTACAATTTTCTTTGATTTCACAATTGTAATAATTTGTTTTATTGTCTATTTCAAGGTTCATAAATATAATTTTTATCTAATTTACCAATATCTTTTTTCTGCAGATTTCTAATGGCAAATGTTCCCAATACTTTTTTATAGCCAGCATATACATAGTTTTATTTATGAATGTGATAGATTTTAGCAGCTGATATGCAACACTGCGTTACGATTTTCTAATTCTACCTTAACATATTGTATATATGTATGTATGTATGTACATACAACAATACACAAAATTTGATCGATAATGTTTTTCAAGGAGTTAAAAACTGAGGACAGTACCTGGAAAGATCCCCAAGATGTTTTATATTTTGCCACTTCTTTTGCAACTCCCCAACCAACGAATGGAATCCAAAAATGGGGAACTAAATATATAACAAATATAATTGCGTAAATATATTGATCAAATTCGTTTGTTGTTTGAAGAATTCGAATACGTTCCTTAGCAACAATCAAGACAATCACCGTCAACAAAGTCCAAAATATTATTGCGTAAATTGTTGCCCCAGACTTCCAAGAAAATGTAATTTTTCCTGGACAAGAACGCAGAATAGGCATAACAGCTAGCACTCGAAAAAGAATAAGTAGGAGTTTGTGATCTCTATAAAACTAAAATGAGAAAATTATTAGTATATACAGTAATGAAAGTTGGCTTTTAAAATAGAATTCATTTCGTTTTATCAAAATTAACCAGTAAAAACCAATTTTTTTTTCATTTATTTATTTACAATCTGGACCTAGATTTATAAGTAATTACAATATTGAGCAAATGTCATGATAGACTTTAACATTACATTTGGTTTAATCCTATTGAGACCAAAGCATGGAAATAAAATAAATATGTATGTACATGCATATATACATATCCACATATTTTTATGTTCAATAATACCTAAAAATAATAATATACATATGTATACATATATTAAAAAATTATAAAATCATGTTTTTCTAAAAGGGTAGTCTAAAACCTGAAACCTTTCAAAATTAAGCCTCCACCGATAACTTCACCAAAAGTCATGGTAATGCATGATTGGCATTACCAGGAATATAGTTTTAAATAAAGTTTTATCTTTTCAATTGGTTCGACATTTACATTGTATGCAGATGCTCAGCATTCCAATGTTACAAAGGAACGTTCAATAACTTCTAAACTTCAACAAGTTATTTGTTTTCGTTTGAATTTCGTGATGCATGCGTGCTCATACCCTCATCTTTGATCTAAGCTCATCTTCAATAACAATTGCCTTAAAATAACATTAAAGATTTGCATATTAAATTACAAATGGTCAAGAACTCATAAGAAGTGGATATATATGGTTGGTTTCTTCCTGACAACCAATTTAAGGAAAAATATCGACTTAACAAAGAACGAGTCAAGAAAGTTGTAGTGTTAATCAAAGCTAATATTGATGTAGACCGCCTTGGTTTGCCAGGAACCAACACATGTGCATTCATACATAAACCAAGAACTATGTAACAGTGTTCTTACTCTTTTAAGTTCAAAATGATACATGCGACTTCATTACTTGGTACAATCTTCTTTAAGTAGAATTTGTGCCAAAGTTTAAATTTGAAAGCTTTAGGTACACTGTTTCAGTAGAAACGTTTAGGTAATTACAGATTGGTGCTTATATTATTTATATTGTTATGTTTGAACTTTTTAAACAAGTTGCTGATTTCCCCTAAGCCAACCTCCACTTTCGTTTAACGGCAATAGTAACAAAAAAAAGCTATCTTAGTTTATTTACAAACTGCAAATGTTTATTTATATAATGGCAAAAAACCTACAACTTAATCACAATATAGAGTTTACCAAAAGAAATCTTTGCACAGAAAGAAAAAATATTTATTTTATTTATTTTTTTATAACTTACAAAGTAAATACACAAGTTATAATCGGTCAGAATAGGAGGGTAATGACGACCATGTGCCCATGATAATTTTAACAGCCTTATTTTTTCTAAGTGTTTCTGTGTCTGAATTGTACAACCCATGCCTCCACATGGGAAGTAACAACGTAGCCGACATGAAATTTCTCATATAAACCGTAAAACAATGCAGTTACTCGAGGTAAATCTCTCAACCAGTGCGGCTGAGACTCAAAACTCTCGAAGGCGAAACAACAGAAACAAGCCTGACCGCACTTAAAAAACAATTACTATGACGCGAGAGCTATTCTTCAGACCAACCTTGTTTATAATTTTATTTTAGAATTTTTTATTGAAATAATAAGCAAAAATTAATCACATTTATGTTGACACTTAGAGTTACACATATAAAAACGTATAAAACTATAGAAATATCCCAACTTAACAAAAAAGAATCTAGATTTAGTCTATCTTTTATTTACAATAACCACAACTAAAGTTTTAGTAATTATTAATTTTAAAGTTTAACACTAAATTAAAAAAAAAAACAATCAAAAAAACAAAAGATAATAATAATAAAAAAAATTGATTAGAATAAAAAAAATTGACTTCTGAAAGGTAGATCTAACACATGGTATCTTTTAAGTCTTCGAATTTCATCAGTATCGTCTAATAACACAATAGCCGGAGGATTTACATGATTGCTTAGTCTTTTTAAATATTTTTCGCTGTATGAATTTATTACTTTAACAGTTTTTATATTTAGATCCTGTATGTATGGCATCATTGGAAATTTTGGATGGTATTTTTGCAATATTTTTATATTTGAGGCAAATCCTCAAATGATTTACGAATAATGTCAATTACTCTATGGCATTGCTCAGGAGTGCCATGTTTTTGCCTAAATCCAAATTGGTAATCCGAATAATTTTTAAACTCTTAATAGGGGACAAGCGGCTCAAAATTTTTTTTCAAACATATTCGAAAAAACACTTAGTAGACTAATAGGTCTATAAGAAGTTAGTTAAGTTTCAGGTTTGTTGGGCTTCTTGATCATAATGATCTCAGCGCATTTCCACAGAGAATAAAAATGATTTAAACGCAGAATTGAATTAAAAATGTTGGTTAAGAATAGAACAGCTTTCTTTGACAAACTCTGTGCATCGATATTATCATATCCGGGAGACTTTTTGGTATTTAGATTTTTTTAATTGAAGTTGCATATGGAGAAATGTATTTTATGGGTAAGCTCATCTGGTAGGGTGCATTCAAAAATCTCGATATCTCTACGTCTTCTACGTAGTAATCAAATTGGTGAACAGAAAACGTATTATAGAGGAATGCTTCTGCCCTTTTAATGTTAGATCGGCACCATGAACCATGACTATCCTTAAAAGGAGGATTTCTTTTTGACGGATGCTTCAGGTATTTTGTTGCCTTCCACAAATTGTGATCATTATTGTTTGAGTTATTATTATTGTCAAAAAATTCATGGAAAGATTTGTTTTTTAGGCCAGTTAAATGATGTTTGAGGTTTCTTTTTGCTTGAATAAAACGCCACTTGTTATAAGAACTTCTGCTTATCTGCCATGCTTATCTGAATCTTCTTTTAATTAGAATAAGTTACCGAGCCCGTAATGAGATTTGAGGAGCACTTTGCGAAATAGTAAAACTTTCAGGCGGATTCCATAAAAAAACAGCCTCATAAATTGTTTTATAAAATTTCAACGGCCACATCAGTTTTACCTGTTACTAGCTTATTGACTTTTTTTTATAAATTGCGAGGAGGTTATAAGTTAATAAAACTGGGGAGTGGTCGGAGCTGAGGTCATAATTATGTAAAATACAAAGTTGATAAGAATATATAAAATAGTATTCCAGAATATATAAAAAAATCAATTAGGTCACGAATTTTCAATAGATGAGAAGGCCAATATATAGGTTTTCCAGTCGAAAGAGCAGAATAATTTTTAGAAATCCGACACTTATAAGGATGTTTCGCATTAAAATCTCCTCCAACTATAAAACGGAGACCAAGTTTTTGAAAAAAGTTTGCAAAATCATCAGAATTAATATTAATTAAGACGAGGAGGCAAATAAACTGCACTACTGAGCCACTTTAAATAGCACGGTTTTAGTAAAAAATATCTTTGGTGTTGTGCACACTTCTTCTTCCTTTGGCGCTACAGTCCAGGGTGAACCTGGGCCTCAACCAACAAGCTTTTTCAGCTGGCACGGTCTTTAGCCAACATCCTACAATTTGCACACCAAGTTGGCTGTGGTCCCTCTCCCCTTGTGTGCGTCATCGGTTCCTCTATTGCGTTGTCCCACTGGTTCAGAGTCAAAGATTATATGCGTCTCAGCAATATTTTCCATGTGCTCTACATGGCCCAACAACCTTAGCCATTGGATCCGTAGACGCCTGGTTAAGGTCATGTCGCCGTACAACCCGTACAGTTCATGATTGAATCTTCTTCTTCAAAAAGAATCAACGCAAACAGGACCGAAGATTGAACGCAGAACTTTTCTCTCGAAAATACCAAGGACTTCCTCATCCGCCTTCGATACTGTCCATGCTTCCGCACCATAGAGAAGGACATGGATTATCAAAGTGGTATATAGTGTCAGCTTGGTTTTTCGAGAGAAGGCCTTTCTACTCAATTGCCTCTTGAGCCCAAAGAAGCAGCGATTGGCAAGAGTTATTCTGCGTTTAATCTCGGTACTGATGTTGTTCGTGGTGTTCACTTGGGAGCCAAGGTAGACGAAGTCCTTCACTACCTCGAAGTTATAGCTGCCTATGGTGCCGTTCCGGCCCAGTCGTTGATGTTGCGCATCCTTTTTTGATGACAGCATATACTTCGTTTTGCCCTCGTTCACCGCTAGACCCATTTTGGCCGCCTCCGTTGAAATACCAGCAAACGCTTCATTGACGGCTCGCTATGTTCGACCAATCACGTCAATGTCATCAGCGTATGCCAGCAGTTGTACGGACTTTTGGAAGATTGTGCCTCTGTTGTTGGCGTGTGAGTTTTGCACGATCTTCTCAAGAACTATGTTAAAAAAGTCACATGACAGTGCGTCGCCTTGTCTAAAGCCTTTTCTGACATTTAAAGTCTGGGTGAATTCATCACCGACCTTGATGGAGCAGCGAGAATTCTCCGTCGTCATTCTACCCAACCTGACGAGTTTGGTAGGAATGTCAAAACTAGACATGGCGTTGTTTATATGCGGCCTTAAAATCGACGAATAGGTGGTGGGTGTCGATTTGCATCTCTTGGGTCTTTTCCAGGATCTGCCGTAGGGGGAAAATTTGGTCAATGGTGGACTTCCCCGGCATGAAAATGCACTGATAAAGACCTGTCAAACTTTTCACGAATGGTTTTAGGCGGTCACATAAAACGGCACAGAAGATCTTGTAGGCGATGTTCAGGAGACTTATTCCTCGGTAATCGGCGCAGTTGAGGCGGTCTCTTTTTTTTTTGGACCGGGCAAACGATGCTGAGATTCCACTCGTCGGGCATGCTTTCCTCCGACCATATCTTACAGATGAGCTGATGCATGCGCCCAACCAGGTCATCTCTACCTGCCTTAAACAGTTCCGCGGACAGTCCGTCCGCTCCTGCAGCTTTGTTCGATTTTAATCTCGCTATTGCTGTTTTGACTTCATTTAGGTCGGGGGACGGAATTCTCTACCATCATCGTCCATTATGTGGGGTGGAATATTCTGCCTGGCACTGGAATTGGTGTTTTCTTCGCCGTTAAACAGTCTGCAGAAGTGGTCTTTCCAGATTCTCAGCATCGATTGCGACTCTACCACGATTTATCACTCTTCGTTATGACAGTCCGAAGGTTATATCCATTGGATAGTTGCTTTACCCGTTGGTAAAACTTTCGGATATTATTCCTCCCGTAACACCTCTTTAGTTCCTCGATCGCCCGCTTCTCATGCTCTTTCTTCTTCTTTTTGAGAAGCCGTTGTTGTGCACACAGCGAGTTTAGTATGAAGATCACGAATTCCGTTAATTTGAATATGGTCAAAAAATTAAGTATTTCATTTGTAGCTCTAGATTTTCAGTTCCATTGTTTTAAATTGCAACATATTGGCGGTCAACTTGGAGTTTGAATCCATATTGCTAACTCTTGTGCTATTTAAAGTTGCTCCTTCTCATTCTTAACTCTGGCTTACTTATCTCAACTTTTCGCTGCTCCACTCTTAGTTCTTCAAACTTCATCGCTTGTTATGTTTAGTTACTGACACAAATTGTTAGTTTTAAACTTTTAAGGATGTTGTTGATCTGGCTTAAACCAACCTCCGAGTTCGTTTATTGCAATAATAATTCAAATAATTATTTTAGCTTATTTGCAAACTGCAAGTCTTTATTACCGGAAATTTCTTTAACAGT
The DNA here is from genome assembly GCA_932526305.1 of Epicampocera succincta. NCBI lineage: Eukaryota > Metazoa > Arthropoda > Insecta > Diptera > Tachinidae > Epicampocera > Epicampocera succincta. The sequence goes on from OW052034.1 coordinate 37,598,042, forward strand.
CACAATACTTGGAACTTCATGACAATATAACATTTAACTTTTTCGCGAATGAGCTTGAATAAGGCTCTTTTGAGGACTGCGGTTTGTGCGCTGGTTTTTACTCATCATAAGAAGTTTCACAATGTTCGTGAGCATGCTAAAACTTAATTTGCAGACATAAACTTTGACGCACATGCTTCTACAATGCTAATGAGACAGCTAGAACAAACACAGTTGAGATATGCACACTGACGTGACCTTAATATATCCAACAACAACAAACATCACCCGGCTAATTCTTAGAGTCGCGCAAGTTATAGTGTTAACTTAACTATTTCAAAAAAGTCACAACTTTACTGTTACCGCCACTCATAAATCGCTAATATGACATTACTGTTACCGCCACTCATAAATCGCTAATATGACATTACTGTTATCGATATGTAGAGAGATGAGCATGGCAAAATGTTCAATTATTCCTTTTAATTTTCCACGCGGTATAATTATGAGGCCATATTTAATCGAGACCACATACATAGGTATATAAAACACCTACATAGATTTAAGATATTCATTCGTTCAGGTCATAAGGATTACGAAGCTTCGCTTGGAGTAGCCATACATAAAAGTTAGTATATCAGCAGTTTAGTATGTAAGTTTGTATAATGAATTTATTTATAATTTTAGGAATTTTAACATATTAAAGCGTAAGAATAAAGAATTAAAGTTTTCTAAAATTCTTACACTTGTGTTTAAAATCCACATTGGCTATCTTGAGCTTGGGCCGCTTTACCCGCAACATTAAAATTTTTTTATGTGCCTCATCGGATCGTTTGAAGGAATCATCTTGGGTGTTAAAACGTAAGTCCTAAAAGAATGCAACCTTCCACTCCCTCACAGGGTCAACCACTAAGTCGTCAACGACCAACTCAGTTAAGTCCTGCACTGAACAACTGTAACATTTGCAACAAGTCCACAGACAACGAAAAATTTATAAAATGCAGCAAGTGCCATCTTAATTTTCATTTACCATGTGTCAATCTCAGCAGCAATCAAGACCAACCTACGTGGAGTTGCCAAAATTGTACGGTACAACATCAAATCACGATCGATTCTGCCTCTTCCATTCGTAGTGGCTCTTCGGCCACCACCCGCTCCCGCCGACAAGCTCTTGAGCTACAACGTCTAGAAGAAGAGACACAACTTGAAAGAGATTTCATTAAAAAGAAATACCAAATTCTCGAACAGGCAGTAGATGACTTCGAGGACGCACAATCAGTTAATAAACACTCAGCTGTCAGATCTGTACATGAGTGGTTAGATAATCAAATCCAACCCCCTACTTCGGCTATTGCAACCGCACACCAAAATATAGTTTCCGCAGCTCGTCAGTTTGAAACGCCACCTTACACATTTGTACCACAAGCCACAACAACGCAAGAAATGCCTAACACTACTAAACCATATTGCCAAAACGTAAGTAATGACTTAGTTTATACGACAAAAACAATAACTCCGCCCGTATGTACAACTACGTCATTCGTTAATAACATGTCTTCATTTATTAATGACCCAACAACGAACCGTCAGCAGCCGACAACTGCAAATTTATGTAATAATTCAGACAACGTAAATGCAGAAAATCACACATTAGAGACACCTGTACAATTTGGTTACATGGATTCAACGTTTTCCATGAACCCATTAAACCTCCAACCTGTTATATTACCTTCTCACAGGCTTTCGCAACAACAAATAAGCACGCGGCAGTCAGTACCAAAAGAGCTTCCAATTTTTACCGGCACTCCTGAAGAATGGCCCTTGTTTAGTGCCACATATGACTGGTCGACAGCAGTCTGTGGTTTTACAGACGCTGAAAATCTTGTCAGGCTTCAAAGTTCTCTAAAGGGGGAAGCACTTCGATCTGTTAAACATATTTTGATCCATCCATCGGGTGTACCATGTGCTCTATCTACACTAAAATTGCTTTTCGGACAACCGGAAAAAATATTAAACTCACTAAAAAATAGAATAAGATCACTACCAGCACTGAACACAAATAAATTGAGCACAATTACCTCTTTCGCCGTGGAAGTAAAGGGCCTAGAAACAACAATTAAAGCCAGTGGTTTAATAAATGAACTGACCAATTCATCTTTATTACATGAATTAATAATGAAAATGCCATCACATTTTCAACTTAACTGGGGTGAACAAAAAATAAAACTAGCAAAAAATAACAAAAGAGTTAGTTTGACTGAATTCGCTAACTGGATATATGAAGTCGGTGTCTCAGCAAGCAGCATAAATATAGAAAGTGACAGCAGCGCATCAAAGTCAATAGAGCAGTATTCGCGTAAGCCAAAAAACGTTTATGTGCATGCTCATGAAGAACAAAACAAAAAGATCTGTTTAGTGTGTTCTGGCAACTGCAATAGTGTTGAGAAGTGTAAAAAATTCTTGGCTGCGAATAGAAGCGAGCGATGGAACTTAGTAAGAATGTACAATCTATGTAAACTGTGCCTGCGACGTCACTACGGTATTTGCAGTAGCAGCATCGTTTGCAGAGAAAATAATTGTCAAATAAAACATAATACATTGCTGCATAAATCCATGACTGAAGATAGAGAAACAAACGCTACCAGAGAAACTGAAAATAAAAGCAAAAGAGATAATTTACATGCAGCCCATAGGAATGAATGCAATGAAATCTTATTTAAAATTATACCGATAACAATATACGGAAACAATAATAAACGTTTTAATACTTTTGCATTTATAGACGAGGATTCGTCTGTAAGTCTGGTAAATGAACAATTAATTAATAAACTAGATTTAAATGGTGAGTCACAACCTCTATGCTTGAAATGGACAGGTGAAATAGGTCGCAACGAAGAAGACTCAAAAATAGTCTCAATGAAAATTTCAGGTATGAATAAAACTGAATTTTCTATTTCTGTTCGTACGGTTAAACAACTATCGCTTCCGAGTCAGAGCTTTAATTATAAAAAGTTATGTAAAAAATTTCCGCACCTTAAAGGGCTACCCATCGCCGATTTTGAAAATGCTGTACCAGATGTACTTTTAGGATTAAATAACTTGAAATTATGTGTGCCAACTCGTGTTAAAGAAGGCAAGAAAAACGAACCCGTCGCTTTACATACTCGCCTCGGCTGGCTAATATGTGGCAACTCCAGTGTTGGAGAAAAGGCCCAAATTCAATATAATTTTTACTCTTGCGAGTGTAAAGGTGAAAACGACCAAATTCTTACTCACTTACTCAAACAGTTTTATACAACTGAGTTAGCAGGGATAAGTAACTATACTCCAGCTCTTGGAAAAGATGACCAAAGGGCATTAAGTTTGCTAGAAACATATACGAAACAAAGATGCAATGGCCATTACGAGACAGCTTTGCTGTGGCGATATGACAATATTACACTTCCACAAAGCTTTGATATGGCGAAGAGACGACTGATTTGTCTCGAAAAAACTCTAAGAAAAAATAAAGAGTTGTTTGAACATTTCGAAAAAACAATTTCTGAATATTTTGAAAGAAATTACATAGCCAAAGTAAACAATGAAGATGATAAACAAAATGTATGGTATTTACCAATGTTTCCGGTATTTAACAAAAACAAACCGAATAAAACAAGAATAGTTTGGGATGCGGCCGCGAAGGCAAATGGTATTTCACTTAACTCTATGCTGCTCAAAGGGCCAGATTTGCTGTCTTCTCTTACAGCTATTCTTTTTCGTTTTCGGCAAAGGCAAATTGCAATCTGTGGTGACATCGAACAAATGTTCCATCAGATTTATATACGCGATGAAGACTGCCATGCGCAAAGATTTTTATGGCGCAGCTGCGACGACAACAAAGAACCCGAAGTGTACGTAATGAAGGTTATGATATTCGGTGCCTCCTGCGCTCCGTGCATATCTCAGTATGTTAAAAACCTCAACGCATCAAAATTTGAAGCCAAGTATCCCTTAGCCGCTGCTGCCATCAAAGACAACCACTACGTAGATGATTTTCTTGCTTCTTCGGATACTCCTGCAGAAGCCGCCGAACTGGCTAAAACTGTGCGATTCATTCATAGTGAGGGAGGATTCAAAATTAGAAACTGGTGTTCGAATAATGATAGCGTTTTGAAAGAATTGAACTCTTCTAACCCTTTGACCAATATTTGCCTAAACGTTAGTGTAGGCGAAGTAACAGAAAAGGTACTTGGCATATTTTGGAACCCTGGGGAGGACAATATAACCTTTAAACTGTCGCAGTCTGTCTTGAACAGTGAACTTCTTCTCGGAAACAAAATTCCCACCAAACGTGAAATTTTAAGAACTCTAATGAGCATTTATGACCCTTTAGGGCTTGTAGGAAATTTCCTTATGTATTTGAAAATAGTTCTCCAAGAAGTTTGGAGAAGCAATATCGACTGGGACGAACATATTCTAGTAAATCAACAATTAAGGTGGGAAAACTGGCTAGCGCTTTTACCAGATTTAAAAAATGTAAATATACCTCGTTGTTATCTTAAAACATTGAAAAACTATAATAACCTAGATGTTCAATTGCATGTATTTGTGGATGCAAGCGAAAACGGTTATGCCGCCGTAGCGTATTTTAGGATGTGCTGTGGGGACGAAATCGCTATTTCACTTATTGGATCAAAAACTAGGGTGGCGCCACTAAAGGTTTTATCGATACCACGTTTAGAGCTGATGGCAGCTGTTATTGGTGCTCGGTTTGCTAAATATATTGAAAAACATCATACCGTTAAGATAAATCGAAAAACACTCTGGTCAGATTCACGAACAGTTTTAAGCTGGATACGCTCCGACCACCGAAAATATCACCAGTTCGTTGCAGTTCGTGTAAGTGAAATTCTCGATATTTCAGAGGTGGACGAGTGGTCCTGGATATCAGGAAAAACGAATGTAGCTGACGAAGCAACACGATGCACAAATAAACCTAATCTATCGAATACAGGGCGCTGGTTTAGCGGCCCTGATTTTTTAAAGTTGCCAGAGAAAGAATGGCGGGAACCCAATACACAACTTTTGGAAACAAAGCTCGAGTTGAAAGAGTGCCATTTAACGGCACGAAGTATAGAACAACTTATAAACTTACAAAGATTTTCTCGGTGGTGCAGAGCATTAAGGGCAACTGCATACGTAATTCGTTTTTGCTACTGCCGTAGAAACAGAGATATCATGCCTTCCTGTGGAAAGGAACTAACTCAAATTGAGTTGCTCAAAGCAGAACTGACTCTTATCAAAGATACGCAGAAAGTATATTTCCAAAATTAAATAAATTGTCTATCAGAAAAGAATAAATTAACAAAAACAAATTTTTTGTATAAATTGTCCCCGTATTTGGATCATAAAGGTGTCTTGAGAGTAGGTGGCCGAATTGATTATGCTGATGTTCCGGAGGAACTGAAGCATCCAGCCGTTTTGCCTAAACATTGCCGCCTAACAACCCTTTTAATATTACATTACCATAATCTGTACCGTCATAGTAGCCTTGAGACAGTGGTGAATGAATTGCGGCAAAAATACTATATTCCTAAATTGAGAACCGTTTGTAAATCAACCATTAAGCAGTGTCAAATGTGTAAAATTAAAACTGCGATGCCGGAGATTCCGCAGATGGCAAAATTACCTCGGGCTCGACTGGGTTCGTATCTCTCACCATTCACATTCACGGGTCTTGACTTTTTTGGTCCTATGCTTGTCACTGTTAACCGACATAAAGAAAAGAGATACGGTGCGCTATTTACATGTTTAACGGTACGTGCGGTTCATATTGAAATCGTCTATTCGCTTAATACAAGTTCGTGTATCATGGCAATACGTAAGTTTATTTCGCGAAGAGGCAGCCCAAGAGAATTTTTCAGCGACAATGGTACTAATTTTATCGGTGCTGATCGAGAGTTGCGTGAAGCCTTAAGAGAGGTGGACAAGAACGAGCTAATACGAAGTTTTACAACGTCCTACACCAAATGGAACTTTAACCCACCTTCTGCTCCTCATATGGGAGGAGCATGGGAACGATTAGTTCGATCCGTAAAAACTGTACTCTACAATATTAAAACAGAACGGTTTCCAAGCGATGAAATGCTGCAAAGCATGATGGCTGAAGTCGAAAGTATTATAAATTCCCGTCCTCTTACATATGTCCCAATAGAAAACGAAAATCAAGAAGCGATCACACCAAATCATATTTTGCTTGGCAACTCCAGTGGCTTAAAACCCCTTGCATCGTACGACGACGAAGGTCTTGTACTTAAAGAAAGTTGGTTGCGTTCACAACAATATGCACAAATCTTTTGGAAGAGATGGGTGACAGAGTACCTGCCTACTTTGACGTGTAGGACAAAGTGGTTTCAAAAGGCCAAACCCATATCTGTGGGAGATTTAGTGATAGTGGTTGATCCAAATAACCCGAGAAACGTGTGGCCAAAAGGAAAGGTCATCGAAGTTGCCAAATCCGAAGATGGACAAGTACGAAAGGCAAAAGTTTTGACAGTTTGTGGCGTTTTAGAAAGACCTGCTGCAAAATTAGCGGTTTTAGACGTGGCTGAAAGAAAGTAGAGTAAGTCTTCGAAATCTCGCCATACTGTGGGGGAGTGTTACCGCCACTCATAAATCGCTAATATGACATTACTGTTACCGCCACTCATAAATCGCTAATATGACATTACTGTTATCGATATGTAGAGAGATGAGCATGGCAAAATGTTCAATTATTCCTTTTAATTTTCCACGCGGTATAATTATGAGGCCATATTTAATCGAGACCACATACATAGGTATATAAAACACCTACATAGATTTAAGATATTCATTCGTTCAGGTCATAAGGATTACGAAGCTTCGCTTGGAGTAGTCATACATAAAAGTTAGTATATCAGCAGTTTAGTATGTAAGTTTGTATAATGAATTTATTTATAATTTTAGGAATTTTAACATATTAAAGCGTAAGAATAAAGAATTAAAGTTTTCTAAAATTCTTACACTTGTGTTTAAAATCCACATTGGCTATCTTGAGCTTGGGCCGCTTTACCCGCAACATTTACTTTTCCGTCATTGAATCATTTCTGATTTTATTTCACTTTTAACTTTATAATAAAACTTATTAACTAAATACAAAATTGCTTATTCTATTGTTTTAGTTTATTAAGTTAATTTCCAAATAATTTTTATTAATTTTGTACATTTTGCATTTTTCGACATGCTTTTTATTGAGTTCTTATTAATTTTATGTATTTTTGGAATAAATTTCCAAATAATTTTTATTATAATATTTTGTTGACTTCCTGCATTTAATGTATTTGCTTTGGCAAAAGTATTTAATATAGAGTGTTAACATAAATATATTGTTGTTGTCATAGTTGTTGTGTTGTTATTTGTAAATCCATAACTCCTCTCTCCCTAAAATGAAGTGAAGGCCAAAGGAGCTTTGCGTAATTTGTTGCCGGAACTTCATTAATTTTTTGATCGAGTGAATATGTTATTGTAGTTGGTTTTCTTCTTATCACTGCGATTGTTAATATTATTATGAGAATTGTTACGGGCCCGAAAACTAAATAGGCAGTTTTTTATGTATTTCTGTATTTGTTTGTAGGTTTTCTATTATTCTTTTGTCTTGGAATCTGTATTCGTTTAATTTTGGGAGTGTTATCTCATTTTTATTTGAAAGGATTGTAATGTTATTGTTGAAATTAGGTGTCATTTCCATGAAGTTTCCATTGTTCCAATATATGTCATTTTCGTTGTTGTACCAGATATTATTAATGGCGACTTTGCAGTTGATGAATTGAATTAGAGTTGTGCTATTAACTGTGTGTTGTTTGGTTACCTTGTTGCATATAGTAATAATCTGTTGTATTGGAGGATTAATGAGGATAATATAAGTAGGTGAATAATATCCGTTTTTTGTCCTATATGTCGTAAATGGCAGAATGCAGTCTCATTCTTATTCACTATATTTTTAATACAATTTGTGTTCATATTATATTCTGTTTCATGAATATTCTTGCAATAAAATTGATTTTCTATATGTTTACATTTTTCTTTATAAAATATCAAATTATTTTCATTAATTAATGGGTATTCTTTGCTTATAATTTCTAAAGTTTTATTAATTGGTGGTGTAACAATATGATATAATGTAAATTTATTGTTTGATATTATTGGAATTTTTATGTTAAATATAATATTAGTATTGTTATATGTAGTTAATTCGAGAAGTTCAAATATGTGTTCAGAGGAGAGTATATTTATTGTGTTATTTAGTGTGTTATGAATTTGAATTAGTTCTGTAGGATCTAATATTAATTTAGCAATAATATTCAATTTGGATAACACTATTACTTCTGCGATATTGTTCAGATGTTGTGTGAGTATGTCGATGTTATAGTTTATCTGATTCAGTTGTTGGATTTGTGTTATTGTGTTAATTGTAGGGCTTAGTGAATTACGGGTTTGGTCTTGTATGTTTTTTATGGATTGTGTAATAATATATGTATTGTTCTTTGTTTATATGGTTGGTAGTGTTGAGGATTAGTTGTTGGTTTAGTGTGGTATTTATTCGTTCATTTTCCGTTAGTAGGGAATCAATTTCTCTATTTAATTTTCCCTCATCATCGTAATCCATGTTTCCAGTTATGAATTTTATTTTTGAACCCAATGCATTTATTAATCCTCTTTTATGTCTACTTCTGGGTGTTAGTAGATTCAGTTTCGTAATGAGTTCCTTCAGTTTTAGTTTTGTCGTTTTCAAGGCAATTTGGCAAATGGTGTGGTTTCAAAATGGGTTATGGTCTTTTCTATTTCTTGTATATTGTCAGCGTAAGATTCGAGATTGATTATATGTATAAGATGTTTATAGTCGATTATTGTTCTAGCGATTCCTTTCATTTCAATGGGATGATTCCCTGTGTTGGGGAAACGTCTACAATTTTACCATCGGCTTGTGTCAATATAAATCTAAAAGAAAAGTGAGTTTTAAGTCTTATGTTTTCTTTTCATTTTGGATTTATGGAGTTTTTGGTTGTCTAGTGTTAAAAGAGTCACTCTGTTATTTTGTTTTACAATTCTCCTTGAAAATCAAGGGTTCATTTTGTTTCTCCTACAATCTTTTCTATAGATGTTTTCATTTTCTAGAAGAAGAAGGGTTCATCTCTATTTTTGTTTAATCGTTCGATGCGTTTGTCTGTGTCCTTAGTCAGTTTTTCCCTAATGGATTCATGTAGTTTGCTTTGAAATTCTTTTCGCCGTTGTAAGTATTCGTGTTGTGTATTATAATTTAAATCTTTTTCAAATTTTTGTGTTCTTCCATAGAACAATTCAAATGGTGTTAACTTTGTCGCGGTGTGTATGGAATTACTATATGTTATGATTATTTCGGAAAGTACTTCATCTTGATCTAATGGTAGTTCTGATTCTTCATATTTGTGCATAATATTGTGTATATTAATTTTGTTCACTTTGCAAAAGTCTTTTATTGTAGACGCACTGAACTCTGAGCCTTGGTCACAAACTATTTTTTCCGGGGAGCCGTGTAGGCTTATATAATGTTTAATATTTTTTAAAATTGATATGCTATTTCTAGATTCTAAAAGATATGCTGATCCGAATTTTGAAAATTTGTCGATAAGGGTGAGCATATTTCGTTTATTTATGCAGTATATGTCTAATGTGGACAATCTCTAATGGTTTTTCTGGTATTTCTGGGGTTTCAAATATAGGTTTCGAAGGTCTTCTGTCATATTTAAGCGTTTGGCATATATCAACATGACAGATATCGGTTATTTTTTCTTTCATATAAGGAAAAAAATATTCCCGTTTTAAATGTTCAAATGTTTCTTGTATAACTCTATGATTGTGATTGATGTGGTACTCGTTTATAAGTTTATCCTGATCATCGGTGTTTCGAATATCTTGTAATAACATTTTACAGCGAATTATTTTAAAAAGTTTACTATTTGCAAAACATTTGTTTTGTTTTTAAACACAGTCTCGAGTGTTAGCGAAGAACCTTCGTTTTTCACTTGGAAGATAATTTGAAGATTGAATCTATTTATTACTTTTTCTGAAATTGGAATACCATCATCATTATTTTCGTCGGCAGAGTGAATGGTCGTTCCCGCTGTTCCTTGAATTGAGTCATTGTCGGTTGTATTAATGTTAAAGTCTTCATTGTTTGAAGCATTATGATCGTGAATTCTGATGCGGCTTAGAGCATCTGCGTTGGTATTAAGTTTGCCTTTTTTGTAAATGATTTCGTAATCAAATTCTTCGAGTCTAAGCCTCCATCTGACTAATTTGGAATTTGCTTCTTGGAGACTCATGATCCATGTTAGTGTCCGAAAAGGTGTGGTCTGAAGTATTTCGTAGCCCAAACAATACCTAATTGTTCGTTAATGTTCTACTAGCATAGCATATCGGCTTATCGCTTCCGATTGGTCGCATCAGATGAATGTTTTTGAAAAGTCCGGATATTGAAGTAAAGGGTCATTGATTAATAGATTTTTGCATATTTCGAATATTTTTAAGTAGTGGTAATTTAAAATGATTTTCTTTCCTTTTTTTGAACATTTAGTCATAGGTTTTGTCAATTTTGAAAAGACTTAAATAAATTTTCGATAATAACCCAATAGCCCTAAGAATGATTTTATTTCTTTTTGAGTTTTCTGGATAGGAAAACTTTTTATCGCGTGAATTTGTTCAGGGTTTGGTTTTATTCCTTCGGTGGAAATAATATGTCCTAAAAACGCACACTCTTTGTGTAAAAACTCAGATTTGTCTAACTGAATTTTTAAGTTTGATTCTCTTAGCCTTTCAAAAACTTTCTTCAAATTTAACATGTGTTCTTGTAGTGACGTAGAGTAGACGATTATGTCGTCTAAGTATACAAGACAAACTGTACCTATCAGATCTTTCAGCACATTGTCCATTATTCTTTGGAATATAGACGGTGGATTTTTTAGACCAAAGCGTATTGTGACAGATTCAAAATGACCTCCATCTACTAAAAATGCAGTTTTTCCTACATATTCTGGATGCATTTCTATTTGGTGGAATCCACTAGCCAGATCCAGGGTAGTGAAGTACATGCTTCTACCTAATTTGTCTAATATGTCTGTAATATTGGGTATGGGGTATTTATTACAAATTTTCTTTTCGTTTAATTTCCTATAGTCGATGACTAGTCTCCATTTTTGTACGTTACTAGCATCTTTCTTTTTAGGGACTATCCCTACAGGAGCACTCCAAGGTGAAAAACTTGGTTTTATAATGCCCTGTAGCAGCATTTTGTTTATTTGTGTCCGTACTTCTTCCTTATGGACGTAAGGGTATCTGTAGGATTTTGTAAAAATAGGGATATCGTCCGTGGTTTTGACTTTATGTTTAATTTGGTTAGAAAAACTAAGGGTGTTCCCTTCTTTAAAGAATATATCATTGAAGTCCTTACAAATTTTTATTAATGCTTTTTTTTCTTCGTTATTTAAGTGGTCTGATCTCAGAACCAGAAATTTAGTTTTATTATCTTCTTGATGGGGTGTGTCTGAATCTATGGTGAAGTTATTAACTTCAATGAAATTTTGATATGGAATAGTTTTTACGGGTTGTTCAACATAGATTGGTCGGATATGTTTACTACTTCAACAAAATTATACCATTCTCTTGAAGAATAAATTCTTGCGAAATGAATAAGTCAGGTTCTAAAAATGTTTTTTGTATGAAAAAATCACCGTTTCGAGAATCAACTGGTATCTTAATGACAATTTTTAAACGAGGTTGAATTATAAATTTTCCTAAAGTCAGATTAGGTTTAAATTGTTAGTGGTATTATTGAATTATTTGTGATTGAGTGTTACTGCCTAGGTCTACTTTGGCTTTCAGTTTATTTAAAATATCAAGTCCTATCAATCCGTCGAAGTAATTGTGGAATCTAAGTACAAATAGTTCCATCTTGCCTTTCTCCTTAAATTCCACAAAGTATAGCAAGCTGATTTTTTTGTTCAAGAAGTGTTTATTTAAAATTGTGGTAATCGTAATTGGTTCACAGTTCAGACATTCGTCCTGATTAACAAATTCTGGATTTATAAATGATGCAGAGGCTCCAGTGTCAACTAGAAATTTTAATGGGCTACCGAAAGGGGAAGATATATTTATGTATGGTAATATATGTCCATGTTTATTTACTAAAAAATTTTCACTGTCATCAATTGTGTTATTACTGTTTTGTTCGTATTGGTTGTTTTGTCCAAAGATAAAGTCTTGATTGAAATTGTTCAGATCATACATATTATCTTCTTGAGCATAGTCGTTCGGGTGATAATAGTAATATTGCTCTAAATTTGTGTAAGGAGTTATTTTTGTGTCAATGTTATGCATTTCGTGGGGCTTAAAACCACTTATTGTTTATTGTGTCTGCATGCTTGATGGTTTCCTCAAATGAGTATATCCCGAGCTTACATCCATTGGTTCTTGGGGTGGCAAATTTTGTGGACGATACTGTTGCTGTCCAAAGTTAGGATTAAGGTTATTGTTGTTATTGTTGTAAAATGTTCTGTTTTGTTCGAATCCGTCATTTGGTATGTTCTTTTGGTATGTATTAAATTGTTTATTCCGACCGAATGTATTAATAGATGCAATAATTTGGGGTTTCTGACCGTTGTTAACTGGATTCTGATATCTAATCATATTGTACTGTCTCGAAAATTGTTGTGAAAATCTGTTTGGATTGTTTACTATTGGTTGATAAGGTTGAGACGATTTATAACTTTGATAGTTTTGTGGGAAGTATTTAACATTCTGTTGGAGAACAGGATATGCGTTCGTTAATGGTTTTTCGAATAATATATATTTTGTTCTTGTATGCAAAAGAAAAGAGCTTCGGCCATTGTTTTAGGTCTGATTGATCTAATGTTTGAGCCTAAGGGTTCTTTAAGTACTAATAAGAATGTGTTTAGACACATTTCGGCTTCATTCTTCATTTGAAGTAAAGGGTGGTTAAATTGTATGGGCCGATGTTGAATGTGAACCACACCTAAACGCCAAGTTTTTTTCCGAATTTTATTTGACATTTCTCTATTTCAGACTTATTCAATTTGAATCATGGAGAGATACACAATCCAACAACGTGTTAAAGTTATCCAGACTTATTATGTAAATGGGAGTTCAAATCAAAATGCATATCGTGCACTTCGTAATTTTTTTGGTCAATTTCATCGTCCAAATGTGCGTACAATCGCAAAAATCGTGGAAAAATTCGAGCAAACCGGGTCTGTAGAACATGTGAGAACACCAGTGCATGCTCGTACAGCTCGTACTGCAGAAAATATTGCTGCTGTTCGCGATAGTGTGGCTGAAGAGCCGTCCACCTCAACTCGTCGTCGTTCCCAACAATTGCACCTCTCACGCTCGTCGTTGATGAATATTATGCATAAAGACTTGCATTTACACGCTTACAAGGTGCAATTGGCTCAAGAACTAAAGCCTCTTGACCATTCCAAACGTCGTGAATGGGCAGAATGGTGGCAAGAAATGGCAACAGTGGATGATCAATTTTCGAAGAAAATCATCTTCAGTGATGAGGCACATTTTCACCTCAGTGGATTCGTCAATAAACAGAATTGCCGCATTTGGGCGAATGAGAATCCAAGAGTGATTGTCGAAAAACCAATGCACCCACAAAGAGTGACTGTTTGGTGCGGTTTATGGGCTGGCGGCATCATCGGGCCGTATTTTTTCCACAATGAGGCCGGTCAGGCAGTTACTGTGAATGGTGTTCGCTATCGTGAGATGATAACGAACTTTTTATGGCCCGAATTGGAAGATATGGATGTGGACGATATGTGGTTTCAGCAGGACGGTGCCACTTGCCACACAGCTAACGAAACAATGGCTCTTTTGCGCAACAAATTCAATGGCCGTGTTATCTCACGTAATGGCGATGTCAATTGGCCGCCAAGATCATGTGATTTGACACCGTTGGACTTTTTTCTTTGGGGTTATTTGAAAGAAAAGGTATACGTCGATAAGCCAGCAACAATTCAAGACCTAAAGGATCAGATAATTCGGCACATTAACGGCATAGAACCTCCATTATGCCTCAGCGCCATCGAAAATTTGGACCATCGGATGGAGGTGTGCCGCCGAGGTCGCGGCGCCCATTTGGCCGATATTTTGTTCCATACATAATTGAGTAATACCAATACATCATAATAAAATAAAATTACAATAATTTCCTAAATAGTTTGTGTTTTATTCAAAATCAACATCGGCCCTTGAAATTTAACCACCCTTTATGTACGTACGAGCAAAAGTATTTACAGGGTTATTTATACTTTTGCTATTCTTAAGATTAGAAATGCTTGTCTATTACAATGTGTAGAAAAGTTAGGTGTTTTTCTTACATATTTTTTTTCTTTGTTCTTTTGTTTCATATAAATAAAAGTATTTTTGTAATTTGTATTTATTATTTTCTTAAAAACATATATATGATAAATATATTTTCTGGTGATAACAATATTCTTTGAAATGTACTATTTTCTGTATATAAATGATAAAAAACTTTTTGTTACATAACGTTGAACTGCTTCTTGTAAATTAAAAATATAACGCAAAAATGAAAAAAAGTAAATGGATGTATGTTGCATTATATGTACATATGTATATTTTATGTAAAATATTTTATTAATTACTTTATAAATAAATATTATATCTTAAGTTTTTGTTGCCAGTTTTGACTCTATAAAGCCATTTTGGCGCTGATTCGTATATAATTTATGTACTAATTTAATATTGAAATAATAAAAAATAAATGAAAAAATAAATTACTTAAACCATAAACCGTAATTTTTTCTGTTAGATAAAATGATAAAGTTCTTTCTTACAGTAATGAAAGGTAAAATGGTAAAAACTATAACATTGTTACATTGGGATAAAATATAATAAAAGTAAATTGTCTATCCTAACTCTCTCCCTTCTTAAAATGAATCGTCCCAATTTGTACTTACGGTCTAACGTTCCCCTCACTAATAAAATTAATCGTCTCAATTCATACTGAGTTAATGTTTAATTCTTGTATTATCCTTTCTAATTCTGTGTTATATAAAACTTGAAAATTCTCTCTTGTCCTAATTTCTCTTAAAGTTAAATAAAATTTTGTTACCTTTAGAATAATATATGCAAGTATTATTGTTATTATAATTCTAAAACTATATATAAAAAGTACCTAATAGGATGCTTTTCTATTGGTATTATGAATTACTTCAGAGAATTCTGAAGAAATATTATTTCTAGATCCTCATCATGCTTATGGTTATGGCCTCTTTATTTTATCATGAATATTCGTATATGTAATATTATTAATCACTACTTTGTCTGTGTTTTTATCTAATATGGTTACAGTAATACACAGTGCTTACCACATCTAGCAGGATAATTCCTTCGTCTATTTTCAGTAATGGATAATTATATTCTTGTAATACTATGCATTTGGCTTTTCTATTTTCTATTCCATTAAAGGTTTTGCAAATATTTTTGCTAAAATAATTTTTATAGTTACGTGCTCTAGTACAAACATTATTACAGAGGGCGATTTCTTTGTCGGTGGAAACTTTGCCATGTTTAGTAGTAAGTGATGTGAATTTAAATAACTTACAATCATTATTTATGATGGGGTACTTGTAAATAGTGATGATAGAGTCATTAGTTCTTGCCATATACATAAATGTCGGAATATTCTAGAACGTTAATAATTGGTACAAAAGAGAGTTTATGTGGTGCTAATTCCTTTACATCCTTTAGGTTTGATAATTGATTCTGACCAGTGAATTAGTTTAATCATCATGTGGGTGATGTGAGTTAATTATTTTTTTGTTTTTCATTATTTTCAATTAGAGCGTTCATTTGAGTTTCTATTTCAATTACATCGACCAGACCATGGTATGCCAGTAATGAACTTCAGAGTCGATTCCAAGAAATTCAATCCTCGTTTTTCAATTCTATGCTCACTAAGTTGGTCGATTTGTGTTTTTATTTTTTTCATTAGAATATGTTCCTCGGCAGTAGGGTAAGAATTTTCGTTAAATATTGGTTCATATGATTGGAGGATTTTTGTTAAATTAGTCACGTGAAATAAGAATGTAGATTCATCGAATAAATATTCGTCTTCAGTCCGGGTTAATATATATTTTTGTCCTTTGATGTGCTCTATCTCAGTTGTTGCTACTGATTTCGGAAACAATATTGCTAACACGGCTATAATCTGGTATACTTTCTTCATTGTTTCAAAATGTGATATTCTTTATGTTGTTTTTATGCACTGTTTTTCTTTTCTTTGTTAGAATAATGTCTCCTAAATCCTCTTCAACAATTTCTTTTGTATAGCGTGATACATTTTTATTTCTGATTCCAGTTGTTTTCACTAGTATTTGTGTTCCTTTTGCAAATGTCCTATGTTTTGTCTTTTCATTTAAAAGAATTAGAACTTTTTTAGATGCTTCTTTTAAATTTTCTATTATTTTTTTATTTGTATTTATTGATCCAAAGTAACTTACTTTGGCCGATATCCTGTTACAGAGTGTACTGAAGTGTTAAGTTCTTTGATAGCTCTAAATATTTCTTCTCTGCTTGAAGACTGATACTGATTTTAAATTAAATGTTAGTTCGCTAATTGAGTTATGTGCCTTTCTACTTGTCCTTTCGCTGCTAATAAATGAACTGGACAGAAGATGCTTCGTTATCGGTTATCAATCGTTTACATTGGGGAAAACTTGTAGTGATTATTTCTTCTAAAACATTTTCAATTCCTACTTTATTTTCGATTTCGTGTGCTACGATGCATTTGCATGTATGAATTCTCTGGGCTGTGTTGGTATAGTTGAGCCACGTAATGGTTCTTTAATGGGATTTCTTTCATATCTACACTGAACAAATATGCTGAACAATTGTTATTATATTTTTTTAAATCTCTTTTTAATTCTGGCCAAAAGTATTTCATTTATAGTATTTTTGCAGCTTCTATGAGCTCTATCATGTGTTTCTTTAACTATGCGTATCCGTTCTTTTTTATCTAATACGTTTCTTAGTTTTATTGGTGCATGAACAAAATTAGTTCCCATAAGTGTGTCTTGTGTTATATTTCCATATCTATGTATGTGTTCAGTATCTGTATATATATATATAACTCTCTTAGGTGGTATGATTTTTTTGAATGCTGTTATTAAATTATCATTGTTAGTAAAGTAAATGATATATCGTACTTTTCCAGAGAAAGTAGTTCGTGTTTCTACAAAATTCTTAGTTGTTAGTAATTCTATTTGTATGCCGTATAGTTTGATGGTATCACTGCGTGAACTTTCAGCTGAATGCGCGGAGTCAGTTGAAGATGCATTTAAAATCCGACGAGATAATGCATCGGCGCTGTAGTCTTCTATGATAGCTTTCCAGCGTTTTAACTTAGGTTTGGGATTCATTTTTAAAATGGTGTATATTAACGATTGATGATCCGTAGTTCCTTAATTTTTGTGAGTCCCAAATTATGGCTAACAGTTCTTGTTCAATGTTGCTGTAATTTTGTTCCGACGTATTAAGTGTACGAGAGAGAAAATGTATACGTTTCTTGTTCTGACCTAGCACGGCTCTAATAGCTATGTTGGAGGCGTCCGTGGTGAGTTCAAACGGTTTATTAAAATCCGGTTGAAATAATTCAACTTGCTCTTTTAATTTAATTTTCAATTTTTGTACCGCATCTATAGCAGTTTGGTCCAACTGAATTGCTTTATTTTTGCTCTTATTTTTCCAATGTGTGCATTCTCATCTTTCAAGTGTATTGTTAGTGGTTTTTCGACGTGAGCATAATCTTTTACAAAACGCTTGTTAATCCCAAAAAACTGCAAAGATCCTTCAAGGTTTGGGTATAGCGAAATTTTATTTGTTTGAATTTTCATTACAGATTTTCAATCTTGCTTTATTTAAGGCTTCAAATACCATGTATATGTGTTGTGTTGCATGTGTTTTTCCGGTGAAGATGAGTAAATAAGAACATTATCTATATAGAAATACACGAATTTACCTATGAATTCCCTTAAGATCATCATCATCCACGCAAGTTAACACCACACATACGCAGCCACTTAACAAAACAGTTACCAATAAATATCTTCTGTTTACTTAGGAAAAAAAGATCATATTTGAAAATATAAGATTAAGGGGAAACCCCAAATATGTTTACAATTATGAAAAATACAAGCATGTTTACTTTTAAAGAAAGAGGTTAAGACACTAATGTATGTAAGTAAAATTTGAGACAATAGAGACTGAGCCACAAAACATGTAAATAAATATGAATCACAAAACCACAGATTGTAGGCAACCATAGTCCAGGTATAAATTTGTAATATAATTATATTGTATTGGGTTTTTGTACTTTTCAGCACAAAGGAGCACAAAAATAATTTTTAGTATGTAAATACAATATTTATACCGTAGTTTTTTAGTTAAAAAATCCTAATAGTGAAATACACATCGCTGTATCAACTTGAAAAATAAGCAGCAAAAAATAAAATATAGGACTCATAGCAGTCCCAAGAATTTTGCTTGTTGACATAACTCGTAAAAACTTTAATTGGCGATCCGGCCATCTTGTATATTACTTCAGTGAGGGGACCAACTGGAAGCCTTGTCGCAGCAAAGATACAATACAAATAAACGTAAAGCAAATCTTTTATAAAAAATAAAAAAACTTTCATAGAAGGATATTAATCCATCACATAGAAATTAATGGAAAACAACAAAAAACCAAAATTCGACCAAGCACGCAACCTAGAAGACAATAAAAATATGGCCAACGCTCAAATTAACGTTCTAACACGACAAATGGCAGTACTACAAGTTATGATACAACAACTCACCACTGCTGAAGTTAACGCATTAAAAGCACAGTTGGAGCAAATCAGGGTGAATCCTCTATTGAACCATCCACGGCCTTAGAGGAGATTTAAACAACTATAACAAATACAAATTAAGTAAAACTGGATGTATTTAAATCACTTGCAATATTTGATGGAGACATCACAAAATGTAGAGTGTGGAGGGAAGAGACATTACGGATAATGAACAGTATTGAGCCACTAAAACACACTAGTATTTACTTCCAAGCCGTACAAATTCTTAAAACGAAAACCAAAGAAGCAGCCGCTCAAGTGTTGGCAAATCACGGAACTATTTTCAATTTGTACGCCATGAGAGCCCGGTTATGTTATCCTTATGCCAACACACGCCCGTTATATGTATTACAAGAAGAAATGAAGCGATGCTATCAAGGAAGGAAGACATTGGAAGATTTCCACGGCGAAATTAATAAATAATTCAGTTTAATCATAGCAAAAATATCAATATCTGGGTATGGAAAAGAAGCCGTAAACGCCATGACAGACCAAGCAAAACAAGACTCTGTCCGAGTATTCATAGCGGGAGTGAACAACACTATATGCAAATGATCCAGTAGATGTGGAACATGCCTATACTATTGCACGTACAATAGAACATGATGGCAGGCACCAAAATTTGAAACTTTCATACGAAACCCGACAGCCACAACAACAATTTCAATCAACTCCAAGGTATTAACCACACCAAGAAATTAAATCAAGCCAACACTTCAAACGTCCAGTACAATACAACAATCTGGCAAGAGCAGAGCCCATGGACATAAGTTCAGGCAACACGGTTCATCGACAACGCACACGACCAAACAAGTTCACAAACGCACTATCAACCATGGAAACGCCAAAGGGAGCAAAGCGTAAACTTTCAACAGAACAAAAATATGACGAATAACAACATCATCACTAGAGAAGATGACAGCAGCAGCACTATTGTGGAAACAGGTACAATAAATAATTTGGTTGTTAAGAATGAACGACGAGGAAAAGTCGTATAATGTTCTAGTAGATACTGGAGCAACCCATAAATATGTAAGAAAATCTTTAAATTTCAATGTAACCAAAAAAAACCTATGAAGGTTATTTCGATGCATGGAACATCAATGGTGAACACAAAACGAAGAATTAAGTTTCTCGGCAAAGATATAGACTTTTTCCGAGTTAGACTACATAGAGAACTCTGACTTAATATTAGGATGGGAAGGAGTAGATATATTAGCAGCCGCAATAAGTAGGAAGGACATGACATTCACAGCGAATAGAAAGGAGGAAGAGAAAGAAAAAGATTTTTAAATTAATGAAGGAAAACAATACTAGAGGACCATTACCCTTCACCACGACTATAAAAGCCACAATAAGGCCAAAGACAGAAATAGAAAGACTACTAGAAGACAGTATCATTCGAAGGGGTAATAGCCCATATAATTCTCCAAAAGGGCTTAGAAGATGGACGACCGAAGAAAAGAGTGGTGATAGACCATCAGAAGCTAAACTCGCATACAATCATGGATGGTAATATTATTCCTGACGTTAATATGACCATACAAAATCTAGGAAAAGCGAAATATTTTACAACTCTAGATTTAGAATCCGGCTTCCATCAGGTTAGATTAAAAAAGGAAGACCGAGAAAAAACTGCTTTCTTCGTTAGTGGCGGAAAATACAAATTAATACGTATGCCGTTCGGCTTAACCATAACCCAAAGGTGTGTTGACGGCATTCTTAGAGAATATATAGACAAATTCGTAACCGTCTACATAGACGACGTTTTCATATACTCTTCATCACCAGAAGATCACTCCCCAAACACTGAAAATTGTTTAAAAAACAGGTTGAACAGGAAGTAAAATAGAAGAAAATTATTCGACAAACGTAAGGCAGTTATTAGCCATCATCTGGGCATTGCAAAAATGGAGAAACTACATCTACGGTACAACAGGCGTTACTATTTACAATCATCATCAATCTCTAACACACGCTATATCTGAGAAAAATTCGAAGCCAAAATTAAAGCATTGGAAAGCCATTATTGAAGACTTTGGAGCAAAACTGGTATACAAGCCTGTGCATCAAAATGTGGTAGCTGACGCCTTATCAAGACAAAATATGAATGTCATCCATTGAAACGGTTCAGTCAGCTGAAAACTCGTTTATTGAAATTATCAAACAAGTAAAATAACCACTAAATGTATTAGTGAGAAAATTGAAGAAATTCTCACAAACAACTATCCGGACTGCACTCAACTGATGACTGATAACGAAAAATGTCTAAGGAATAAACATGATGTGTATAAAATCTATCTAAACCAATCTATAGATCAACATCAAACGGATAAGTGGAACGCGCTCACGAAGAAATATATAAAACAACAAGAGAATTAAAAACCACCATTCACACGACCACTGGACAAAAATCAACTGACACTTTATTCAACAAAACAAAATACAAAATATATGAAAGACTAAAAAAAGCATCAGAAAAAAACTCGCGAAAAACTGAACCAAGGCACTAAATATCGAACCTTTTCACCAAATGAACAAATAATAGCTAAAATCAAGAGAACAAAGAAAAAGAAAGACGCCAGATACATTAAATATAAGTTTAAGGAGGACCGTGAGGACACTGTCTTAACTACATAGGGGAAGATTGTACATAAGTATAAAAATAAAAACTACACTATTAATAATGATGATCATATTCCTGATATTACTCGTAGTGGCCACACGAGAAATAAAAGGAAACACAGAAATTAAAAACTTAAACAGACAAAAATATGCTCTAACCAAAACAGATGTCGTACTAATTTTCAACGAATTTTCATATCTATTTCACGTCACTAACTTAACAAAAATACTTGCACCATATAAACAAATATTTACGAGTGAATACATAGTTAGCACCAAAGAAATAATTTGGATAAAAAAGATTGCAATTTTAGTAAGCACCTGATCCCTTCCTGGGATCAGCTTTAAAATTCGTCACAAGAAATCCAGACCATGATGACTTCTTAAAATGGAAACTGCAATAAACATATTAATAAACAACAATGAGAAACAACGTCTAGTTAACACTAGATTCGAGAAATTAATTGATTCACTTCAAAGCCATACACTAAAGAACCACCTCATCATCGAACAAGTACATGAAAGGAATAATGAATACCTGGCCGAATCCTTGAACATGGACGACATAAAAGAAATAATACAACATGAACTATTATCAGTACCCATAATAAATATTTTGGAATACGCGGACGTACACATAACAGAGACAAGAGACAAGATTGCTATAACTACAATGTATAAATACCTGATACTTAGCAAACTGTGGAAACTTCTGGAAATTACACCTATTACCTTTAGGCATGGAAAAATTCAGACGGATAAGGAAATGGCTCAGTGCACAGGAATTATTTAGGTAGAAACATTTGTCAATCAAACAGGAAATCAATGATAGAAATAGTAAATGTCAGTTATACAGGAATATAACGATGCATTATTGGAAATTGATGACGGCTTAATATTGCTATATGGGAATCATACACAACTGGCATAACCCTGATCACATACACAGATCAAGTCACAATAGAAAACAAGACCTATAGGAATATTCATGACAGAATAATTGTAGAAATACATATGAAACATAATGAAGAGTTTGAAATAGAAAAAATTCTCAACACAAACCGTCATAGCGCATTCGGTAAGATTGACTCATTAAAATTAAAAAAAATGAGTCATACTATATGAGGAACACCCTATAAGATCAGCTTTTTATACAATGATATTTGCCGCAACAATCTTTAGAATTCTTATAATCGGACTCAAAATGTACAAATACGTATTACTGTACAGACGCCGACGAACAGAAGAACTTTTTATAATTTATTACAAACAATAAGTAGAAAGACTTAGTAGAGATAAGGACGTTCTCGGTCAAGCCGGGTGAGAGTTGACGCCACACATACACAGACACTTAACAAAACAGGTAAGAATAAGTATCTTTTGTTTATTTAGGAAAAAAAAGATCATAAATGAAAATAAAGGATTAAGGGAAAACCCCAAATATATGCATCATTAAGAAAAACACAAACATTTTTACTTTAAAAAAAGGTTGACATTTATGTATGCAAGTAAAATTTGAGACAATAGAGTCATAAATATGTAAACAAATATGAATCATAAAACCAAAGATTATAAACCACCACAGTCCAGGTATAAATTTGCAATAAAATAATATTGTAGCCAAACTTAATATCAGAAGTAATTGTTTATGTTGTAGTTTTTAAGTTAAGAAATCGTAATAGTGAAATACACATCGCTGTATCAACTTGAAAAATAAGAAGCAAAAAATAAAATAACGGACTCATAGCAGTCCTAAGAAAAGTTATATTTTTGTTGACTTAACTCGTAAAAACCTTAATTCGCATCGTTAGTTTTATAAGGTGCATTCTTCAATCCAAAAGCAATCGTATGAATACATACTTGCCCCTTGACACAGAAAGCTGTTTTTTCTCAGTCACTTTCTTTAATTTTTATTTGGTGAAAGCCAGACTCTAAATCCAATGTTGTAAAAAATTCAGCTTTCCCTACATTTTGCAAAGTTATGTTTACATCGGGGGTGATATACCCCCTACTACTACTTTTTTCTGTTGTGGTGCTGCTGTTATCTTCTTAGATTGAGTTGTTTTTATCCTGTTGTTGCGTTGTATTTTTTTGTTTTGCTTGTAGTTCACACTTTGGTCTCACATGCTTTTTCAGGGTTGGCTGTGGAATCCTTTGTCATTTTGTTGTAATTGTCTCGTGCTACCAGAGGAAATATCCATTGGTTCTGGTTTCCGGAAATTGTTTTGTAGCTGCCAATTGTTTTGGTGTTGGTGCTGGTTAAAAAGATGAAATGATGGCCGCATATAATGTTGGTCAGTTTTGTACAACTGATGATATTCTCTTTGACGTTTTTTAACGTTAGAATGTGCGTTTTCTCTATGATGGCTGTTGTTTTAGTGTAGATTTTGAAGAAATTTGTCATGCCTATGGTTTGTGGGACTGCATAGGCATGTTTCAGATCCTTGATGGGATTACCCTAAAGCGTCGATCGAATAAAGTCATTATTTATCATGTTTTTAAGGCAATCACGGTTGTGGACTTCAGATAGTGATAGTTTGCCTTGTGTGAGTTTGGCTAGTTCGTCCTTTAAAACATGGAGCGGTCGTTGATCACAATAGTTGTTATCCAACCTATTTAGTATTGCTTAACGGTTGAAAACCGTATTATGATTTTACAATGTGTCTGCTATTGCCCAATTATTTTTGTTTTGACGATAGTCAATACTTCCACGTATTTATTTGATTTTACATGTTCGCTGATGCTATCCTTTAACAGTATTGTATTTTCTCGCCAATGTATTATTATAATTATTTATTTTTCCATCAAATGTGGAAAGGGATTTAAATATTTCTGAATTAATTTCACTGGGATTCCTATATATATACGGTGACCATATTTTTCAACGAAAAAAAAGGACATTCAAAATGAAATAACAAATTTTTATTATTAAGTTTATTTTATATCACATAAAATAATATAATTCCAACAATGTAATATTAGTCACTTGGACAAGTAGTAATGTATTTTTTAAAGTTTATAATAGAAATAACATAGGAATAGAAGTTCACACGGCTTTAAAACAATATATTTAATAATGAAAAATAAATAAAAGCAATTCAAAAATATTTAAACTATTATTGGTATTTTTCTGCGGAATGTATTTTTTTGGTATATCTCTGTTTGATAAAAACAATTTAAATTCTGCGCAGTCCATTTGAAAATTGCACTTTGTTATTAAAAGTGATTCTAAAGTACTCACTTTTAGTTGGGACTTATTTGCAATTGAAAATATTCTTTCTGTTGGCGCATTAGAAGCTGGTAGACATAAACAAAATTCTACAAGCTTCATTATATTTTTACATCCAATATTTTTTTCATTGAAATAGCTAAAAATTTCCACCCATTTTTGATCCACTAATATGTCGTCTTTTCTCCATTCCTCAATTTTTTCTGCATCTGCATAATTTTTAACACAAGCTACTTCGTCAAATAGTTCATCATTATTAATTTTAAAATCCTGTCTTAACTCATTTATCTGGGCTAAACTTTTTTCAACAGACTGCCAGCATGGCGTTCTACTCAAAACAACCCAATCAAAATGTTCCATGTTTCTAAATGCTGCATCCCATTGATTTAAACAGTCAATACAGAGGCCATAAAAATTACTAACTGTTTCCTTAAACTTAAATCCATCAATTTTACCCTCCAACTCTAGTATAGCAAGATTATTTTTAATAACCAATGGTAAAAACACTTCTTCTTTGCGTGCTCTTAATTTTAATTTTAAGTCCTTTAAAGTCAGAGCAGCCTCGGGCATTGAAATGTGTTGTGACTCTAGACGACAAATATATTTATGGAATATAAAAGCTTGACTATGTGCAAAAAGTAACCACAACTCAGCACATGGATCATTAAAAAATGTTTGTAATATCATCGGACACTTTTGTTGAGAAAGAAAATATTCTTTTAATGGCACGAACAATTGTAGAATTCGCTCTAAAGCTGGCATTAATGTCAACCAGCGTGTTTTGCTATGACCCAATAATTTTTTATATTCAACGTCAACATCTTTACAAATCTCCTTAAGTTTTTCTACTCTTATAGTGTAAATGTAAAAGAAAGAGTAAATTTTGACAATTATCACTTCAATATCAACAGGTAGGGAATCTACAGCAGTTTGAATACAATTGTTCAAGATATGAGAAACAAAATTCACACCAATTAGGTTTTTTCCAATAAAATTTTGCATTTTATAAAATATATTATTTCGTCCATTTCTTGCTGCACCTCCAAAATTGCAACTAGTATTGTCACCACAAAATGCTACCATTTTACTAGTTATTTCAAAATTTTCTAAGATAGTTGAAGTTTGGTTGTTTATAATTTTCTATTGTATGGAATTTAAAGTTTTGGGATTTTGGGAAAATACAAATTATAATTTTTGAAAATGAACAAAAAAAAAATTAGAGATAAAAAAGGACAATTCCATTTAAAAAAGGACAATTCAATTAAATAAAGGACGATTTATTTTTGTTTAATTTTAAAGGACATAGTGTCAAAAAAAAGGACTGTCCTTTTAAAAAAAGGACGGATGGTCACCGTATATATATAGCTACTCTGGGTTCAAACATTTCATATTTTGGTTTGGAATTATAGCTGAGTTTATCGGT
The DNA here is from genome assembly GCA_932526305.1 of Epicampocera succincta. Taxonomy (NCBI): domain Eukaryota; kingdom Metazoa; phylum Arthropoda; class Insecta; order Diptera; family Tachinidae; genus Epicampocera; species Epicampocera succincta. Next base: position 37,624,269 of record OW052034.1, read on the forward strand.
ATCTGATCTAGTCTGTTTTTTAACGCTGCATTCTCTTGTTGGACGGCTTGTGAAGTTATTTGCAGAGTAGCCAGTTATTGTATTAGTTGATTTATGTCAACTTGCTTCATTGTAGGTAGATTTCTATTGCTGTCAAATATTCTTAATCTAGCTGTGTTTTTTCTATATATAGACACTATTCACTTTTCTTCTTGGTTAATCCTCTCTATGAGGATTTATATGTAGGTATAATTTTTAAATATCCTGTTTTATGCAGCATTTATTGTTCTTCTTGCTGCGACAACTAGTTTAGCCCGCTCTATCAGAGGATAGAAATATAATATCCTCCTGGCAGGATCGCCAGTAAGAAACTTTGTTGTTGTTTGGTTAAAATAAAATAACTTCAAGATACTGACTTCATCTTTAAGTGTTCTTTATTTATATATTTAATTTTAATTAAACACCTAGAGTTTTAACTCTATGTCATTGAGTTTCCTTATGAACTCTGGTTCTGTGCGATTACTTATGAACTAAAGAGCAAAAGTATTTACTGGGTTATTTATACTTTTGCTATTCTTAAGATTAGAAATGCTTGTCTATTATAATGTGTGGAAAAGTTAGGTTTTTCTTACATATTTTTTTTCTTTGTTCTTTTGTTTCATATAAATAAAAGTATTTTTGTAATTTTTTGCGTTTATTATTTTCTTAAAAACATATTTATGATAAATCTTTTTTCTGGTGATAACAGTATTCTTTGAAGTGTAATATTTTCTGTATTTAAAAGATAAAATTACTTAAACCATAAACTGAAATTTTCTCTGTTAGGTAAAATGATAAAGTTGATTTCTTACAATAATGAAAGGCAACTGTAAATGGTAAAAAACTATAATATTGTTACATTGAGATAAAGTATTATTAAAATAAAAGTATTTTGTTGAACTGTAAATTGTGTATCTTAACGCATACTTATGTACATACATGTATTGTTCCTATTCTTTTACAAACTAACTCTATTTTAGGGCAATAATTCAACTTTTTGCTTATAGAGTAATAAAACGACTTTCGTCGATCAAAATTACAATCAAGCTTAATTTTTCCAAGTTCGTTTGTATAAAAATGTGTTTTAAATTGTGTACTTTTGTTAATTTTTTTATTTTTGTTGCTTTTCCGTAATCCATCTCGAAAATTTCTCTTACAGTGTGAAAACGCGGTACTCAATCTGGAGTTTTAAAATCGGTTTAAATGAAAGCGTTTCTTATAGACTTGAAAATATGAAGAAAATCGTACATTAACTAAATGTTTGTGTTTTTATAGAGACACTGTATCCGCCTAACATATCGTAGCATTTTCTGTTATTAGGACCCTGGTTTCCTATTCGCTTAAAATATCTAAATTAGTCAATAAAAGTTTTTGAGTATATCTGCGTTTATAGAACTAGCAGTAACAAAATAATTTTGAGTGAACTTGGGATCCCGTTTCATGCACTCTTTTATACTCCATATCTACAACGCCATATGTAACATCTGAGAATATGTGAAATTTTTTCTTATAGAAAGTTTGTTAAAAATTAATATAATATAAATACATACTTTTTCAAAAGGTTGCATCTTTTGAATGGCTGTTATGAGAGCATAAATTGATAGCCATCAAACAAAAAAACGAGACATCTAAATATAAAACAAATTAATCACCCTTATCGTGTTTGGCGTAGGCGTATTAAGAGTACTTGCGCATTTGTTGTCGGATTCTCAATTTAGGGCATCGTGTAAAATTTTCGCTTAAAACAATTTTGTAAAAGAGCTACATATATTGTAACAGATGACCCAATTTTATTTGATTATGACACATCTTATTATGAAAACTGCCAAGAAAACCAGCTGTTCATAGAAAATTCAAAATAAATAATTTTATTTCTTTTCTCGTTTTGTAAAATTGTTCGTTTTTAAAATTAATAATGTTAAGTATGTGCTTTTATTCGCCTTGAGAAGGTGAAGACATGTGTTATCCAAAAGAAGTTAATAGTAAAGATTTAGGATTTTTCCTAATTTAAAAAAAATTTAAAAGACTTTTGTCTTTTGGCTGTTTTCACAACTGAGCTTTATTATTCTCTTTCTTTTCTTATATTCTAAAATTACAATTTGTTTATTAACTAAAAATGTTCATTTCATTACAATTTGCTTATTAACTAAAAATGTTCATTTCATCGGGTTTTGCCTACTAATCATAAGTGTGTTTTGTTTCCGTTATTGGTGTTGGGAACAAAACAAACATAAGTTGCAATTCTAAGGAAAAATGAAATAATTTGTAAAAATAAAGTAGGTTGAATAGCATTTTCATTATGAGAACGGAAATGCAATTGGTTTGGAAATAATTCCCAAGAATCATGTCTGGAATTAAATATATTAAAATAAAATTAAATTGCATTTTTGCCAAATAAAATAAAGTAGGTTGAATTAATGTACATATGTATGAATGCATGTATATATACATATGTTTTTTAGATTATGTTAACCCGTGTCATGGGGATAATGGTTGGTGTTGTAACACCCCCACCGTTAGATTGAGGCTCCGACGAAATTTTAAGTATTCGTTTTGGCCTTAAAATATGTATTACGATTAAGATAATGATACTTAGTATAACTACAGTATCGATGCTATAACTAATAGTTTTTGTTTGTTTATCATGATTTATTATTTGATCTAAATTTTCTTCATATTTCGTTTGTTTAATATACAGATCTTTTAAATTTAATTCTACAATTGTTTTATTTTCCTTAACTTTAGTTATAAGATGAGGTTGAATGGTTTTTTCATTAAATGATATTTTATCATTATAGAAGGTTTTATTTCTTATGTTTATCTCACAATTCCCAAAAATAATTAGGTAGGTTGAACTTACATTTAAATTTTTTTGTTTATAATTGCAATTGTTTGAATAGCTTTCAAAGAAATTCTTTACTAAAATAAGTCCTGGTTTGATTTCTTTTACTTCTGATAAAGTGTTTTCCTTCATGATACAACTTGCTACGTTATTTTTCACAATATTTTGAATGCATTCATCATTTAATATTTGCATATCTTTGCGTAAATTTGTTACATTTGGATAAAATATATTTTTATTTTCATCTATTATAATTCTATTAATTTCAAAATTTACAGATTTATTTTCCTTGTTAGGTATCGGTTCGAAGATTATTTGGGAAAGGGATGAATTTGAGAATTCGGGAATGGACAGGATAATAATTATTTGTTCTTCATGGAAGGATACGGAAACTTTAGTCTTGGTGTACGTCTCAAAGTTATCTACAATTTCGATTTCTTTTTCGCCTAGCAAGTCAGTGGGTATAATACCTAATTTGCTAGTAAATATAACTCTAGCAATGTCGTCCATATGATTTTTGAGTAAGTTTATGTCACTGTCAATCTGATATATATGGCTTAGAAACATAACTTCGTTTTCTAAGGAAAGTAGTTTGTTCTCTATGTCCCGTCGGAATTGGTTTATATATTTACTGACAATAAATTGTTGCTTATTTATATGAGAGGTGATATTTTGAACCTGTTGAGAAAGTGTGTTACTTATCCGTGCCAATGTATTTGTCTGTTCTGAGTTGTGTTTTATATTGTCTGTGATGTTCAGTATTGTTGGTAATAGTTTCATCTGAAAAGGAATGTATATACTCTTATTTTATGCTGTTTGTCTGTTATTTGTTAAATTTTGAAATTTCTTTTTCCTCTTAATATGGGATTTGTAATATTTATGATTTCGGTTTGTAACAACGTGATCGTCGTCTATCCTGTATACTATTACTTTCCTAAATTTTGAGTGGTTTTTCCCACCTCTTTCATCTTTTAAGTATACCGGTTCTGTTTGTATTTCTACATTTTCCCTTTGTTTATTTAATTTCTCTAAAGTTCTTTCTTTTTGTTTAATGATTTTCTCTCTGATTAAAGGGTATTCCGAGTTGCTTATATTACCATTTCTAAAATCGATTGGTTTTCTACCGGTAGTTGAGTGTACGGAATTGTTATAATATATCATGATTTTGTACATTTTCTCTTCGACACTTTCCGTATCTCTATTTGAGTCGTGTTTTAAAATCCTAACGTGTTCATTTATGGTATTATGTAATCGTTCTATGTCAGAATTTGAAGTGTGGTTGTTATTGGATGTATAGTGAATTTCAATGTTCTGTTCTCTTAAAAATTCTAATAGTGGTAACGCTTTAAATCCAAGTTCATGGTCAATTATCAATTTCTTTACATTCCCCATTATGGACAGGAATTGAGTTAGTGCAATTTTAAATTAGATCCATGATCTGCCTTTAATTTTGATAGCTTGAGCATATTTAGAAAACTTATCGATGAATGTTAAAAATAGAGTTTTTTCAAGGCTGTAAAATACATCGACATGAACTACTTCACCTGGGCTTTCAGGTGTTTCGGTTAATTTGAATTTTTGTTTTACCGGGTTTCTATCATATTTTTCTAAATTGCAAGTATTGCAATTGTTAATGAATTGGTTAATTCGCAATTTTAAATTTGGATGGTAAATCTCGGTTTTTAAAGCAGTAAAATTTTCGTTTATGCCTCTGTGGTTATTTCTCGCATATTCTGTTTCTATCCTTTGTGCTAGTTCTGTTTCATCTAGGATATCTAAAAGGAATGTTTTGCATCTAAGAATTTTAAAATTTCTATTTTCCGTGAAGTACCTATTTGCAGCTTCTTTTAGGTTCTCGTATATCGTTTCGTCATCTACGAACGCGGCATTTGTTTTATCAGGACAGAAATGGTTTTTTAATATTATTTTGAGATTTTCTTCATCAAAGTTTTTTGCGTATATGGTTTTTCTATTATTCTTAAAAATGTTTTCATTTTTAATTTTGAGTGATCCTGATGTAATTACTTTGAATACTATTTGTGTTTTATAAAAGTTGAGAGGATTACTCGTTTCTGTACATACGGTGTGTTCTGCTTCTCCTATGTTTTCATTCAAAAGTATATTTGCTCTTGATAACGCGTCCGCGTTCCCGTTAAGAACTCCCTTTTTGTATATTATTTCGCAGTCAAATTCCTGGAGTCTTAACCTCCATGGAGGTTAAGACGATAATAATTATATTATAATAATTAATTCGGCTCCTTTACGGAGAATAACCAGGTTAGGGGCCTGTGATCGGTTTCTATGAGAAATCGTCTACCGAACAGATATGGCCTAAAATATTTCGTGGACCAGACGATTGCAAGCAGCTCCTTTTCAATGGTACTGTAATTTTGTTCTGCGCCATTTAAAGTTCGGCTTGCAAAACAAATCGGGTGCCCTTTTTGGGACAGGATTGCACCTAGAGCGTAATTACTCGCATCAGCTTGGAGTGTGAACTTTTCATTGAAATCTGGATATGCTAATACGGGGGCGTTTGTTAAAAGTCTTTTAAGAGCTTCGAAACTTTCGACATAATCTGAATTTTTTGTATTTACTTTTGCGTCTTTTTTCAAGCACCTCGTCATAGGTCGAGCAATTTTTGAGTAATCTCTTATAAATTTGCGGTAATAACCCGCTAGCTTTAAGAATTGTTTTATCTCCTTTTGCGTTGTTGGCAGTGGGAATTTCTGCACACAACTTATTTTGTCAGGGTTAGGCTCTATGCCTTTATTTGACACGACATGTCCGAGGAAATTTGTTTCTCTCTTTAAAAATTCGCATTTGTCAATTTGGATTTTAAGATTTACTTCCTTGAGGCGTTGTAGGACTTTTGTTAAAGATTCCACATGCTCTTGGAGGGAAGTACTGAATATAATGATATCATCAAGATATACTAGGCATATCTTGTTTATCAAGTCGGACAGCACATTATTCATCAGCCGTTGAAAAGTGGCTGGGGCCGTCTTCAGTCCGAATGGCATACGTAAAAATTCGTAATGGCCATTTTCTACACTGAAGGCTGTCTTAGCCACGTCTTTTTCATGGATTTCGATTTGATGGAAACCCTTTGCCAAATCCAAAGTCGTGAAATATTGGCAGCGTCCGAGCTTTTCCAAAATTTCATCTATGTTTGGAATAGGATATTTGTCGTCTATAGTAACTTCGTTAAGCTTCCTATAGTCTACGACAAGCCTCCACTTCTGTTTGCCGCTGGCGTCCAATTTTTTGGGCACAATCCAGACGGGCGCAGAATAAGGAGAGTGGCTGGGCCGGATTATTCCTTTGTCCAGCATCTCTTGTATCTGCTGTTGTACCTCCAGTTAGTGTACATACGGATAACGATACGTTTTGGCCGTAATAGGGATATTATTAACCGTCCTTATTTCATGCTTTATAGCATTAGTAAAGGATAGGTCGCTATCATCTGAATAAAATATATTTTTATATTTTTTTATTGCACCTAGAAACTTTTGTTTCTCTTCCTCATTTAAGTGATCTATACGAATTTGGTTCAAGACATCTTTCTTTACTTCTTCTTTTTCATTAAAATATTCGCTGTTTTCTTTAGAATAGTTTATGGGGATTTTATTTTTTCCGATTATTAAAATATTGTCTTTTAAATTAATTATTGTATTAAGTTTTCTTAATATATTGTTGCCTATTAGCCCACTATATTGTTCATGGAAGTTATATATAAGGAATTCCATTTTGTTATTTAAAGTTTCGCCGAATTCCTTAAAAATAGGAATTGCGACTTTTTCACTGACTTGTATGGTCTGGGAGAGTGTCTTAATATATATCGGTTCGCAGCGTATTTTCCACTTTGGGTGGCATATACCTGGGTTAATTACAGAATGTGTTGCTCCACTATCAATGATAAACTTCAAATAACCTTGTTTTGATTTAATTATTATATGGGATAATTGCCCGTGGAGGCAGCTGGTTGAAAATTTTGTGCAGTGTTTACCTCCATTGGCTCCACTTCCTGGTGTTGTTGGTTACTCTGCCACCTCCGGTCTTGTTGGAAGGGTCTGTAGAGCCCTTGTTGTTCGCCATATTGATTTTGTCTATGGAAATTTTGGTGGTCGCCCATTTGATTTCTTCTGAGGAAATCATTTCTATTGAAGTTTCCATTCTGAGACCTTTGTGGTCGGTTACCACGAGGTTGTGGATTATTTCCGTACTTTTGGTTTTCTCTAGCTATCTTAGTTTTTCTAGGGTAAATTTGTCCATCTTTTCCTATTTTATCATACCCATTCTCATAGAGAATATTAATCGCACTTTCGAGAGATTGAGGATTCCTACATGCAAGAACCGTTTTCATTGGTTCTGGGATCTTACTCTTAAAGATGTTCAGAGCCGACCTCTGATTATTGATAGCAACTTGATTGGCGGCTTCGCCTTCTCCTAATATGAGGGCGGATTTATTATTTAGTCGCCTCAACCTATACTTAATGTTATTATAAAAATCTATTGTGATAGTTTCAAAAATCACTGAACGTAAGTCGTCGAAAAGCTCTTCGCAGCTTTTCCTTTCTCCGAAATTATTGTTAAGTAACTCCTTAATTTGGTTCCATGACTGCGCTTGTGTGTTGATTTCTAGAATTTCTCTTGCCCTACCCGTAATTCGACTTTTTATTTTATCTGAGAACACTAATTGGGACAAACCATCATAAGCCAAAAGAACTGGGTGGATTCTGTCAATAAGTTTCGTGAAAGTTGGAAGTTCGTTTATGTTTCCGGAAAATTGTGGGATGCTATTTAGGTATTTAATTGGATCTAATTGGATTTGAGGTGGATTTTCCATTTTGAAAAGGAGTTTTATTTATTCACAATATTCTTATTCTAATTTATATCTGATACAAATTTTATATAAAGTTTACTCTTCTTTTTTTTTTGTTTATACATACATATATCTATTATAGAGTAGCTTACTCTGTAGTTGTAGATCGCTGTGTTGTAGGTATCTTCCTTCTTTTATGGCTTATTTAGAACAGGAAAGTTTTGCTTCCTTTGTAGTTGTAGACCGCTGTGTTGTAGATATCTTCCTTCTTTAATGGCTTACAGGAAAATTTTGCTTCCTTTATAGTTGTAGATCGCTGCGTTGTACTCGTAGATATCTTCCTTCTTTTTTTTGAAAATTTTGTTTCTCTTGATATATTTTCTTTTAGCACAAATAGTTTGATTTTGCAGTTAAAAATTTATTTATTATTAATTTTTCTTTTTCGAACTTGAATTTGTTCCGTCTTGATTTTATTTTAGCACACAAAGTTTGCAGTTCAAAATTTATTTATTATTAATTTTTCTTTTTCACTTGAATTTCTTGATTTTATTTTAGCACACAAAGTTTTAACTTTTGTTTGGTTCGAATGTATTATTGTCTTCTTGCAACAAGTTTTTATTTTGTACTTTTATTATTGGAAAAAAAATTCACTTCAGTAAATGCACTTTTAATAGTTTTTGGTTTTTGATACTGTTTGCACGTTTATATCTTGTCTTTATAATTTTAAGTATTTACTTTTTTTTTTTTTTATTTTATAATTACATTTTCTTAATAGGTTTGTAATAAAAAAAATTTTAATTTTTACACAGATATTCTTAAAATTATAGGGATAATTTATGTATTTTTACATATAAATTATAAGGATATTGAAATATCCAATCCCATCCTCGTCGCCAGATTTAGGATTTTTCCTAATTTAAAAAAAATTTAAAAGACTTTTGTCTTTTGGCTGTGTTTTCACAACTGAGCTTTATTATTCTCTTTCTTTTCTTATATTCTAAAATTACAATTTGTTTATTAACTAAAAATGTTCATTTCATTACAATTTGCTTATTAACTAAAAATGTTCATTTCATCGGGTTTTGCCTACTAATCATAAGTGTGTTTTGTTTCCGTTATTGGTGTTGGGAACAAAACAAACATATGTTGCAATTCTAAGGAAAAATGAAATAATTTGTAAAAATAAAGTAGGTTGAATAGCATTTTCATTATGAGAACGGAAATGCAATTGGTTTGGAAATAATTCCCAAGAATCATGTCTGGAATTAAATATATTAAAATAAAATTAAATTGCATTTTTGCCAAATAAAATAAAGTAGGTTGAATTAATGTACATATGTATGAATGCATGTATATATGCATATACATATGTTTTTTAGATTATGTTAACCCGTGTTATGGGGATAATGGTTGGTGTTGTAACAGTTAATCTTTTAAAAAAGCAATTAAGGGAGCAAACCAACATATTTGCCTTATCAAACATAAAGTAAGTTCACATTTTTCTTTAATGAAAACTAAATTTATTTTTCCGCCAGATTCATTAATTATTCTAGATTAAATATAGATGCTTTTAATTAAGTATTAAGAAAAATATCACCCAAATTAAAAAATTCCCGAAGAAAAAATGGTGTATCAAAACTGTTGAAACTAACAGCAACAATGAGGATACTTGCTGAGGGCAGTTCCAAAAAAGGTGCTGGAAATGATATTTTTCTCAGTCCTCGGTGAGTGATGCGTTCGACGAATGTATTGAGGTCATGTACAGCGAGCTTTGCCCAAGATGGATTTCTTTTGAAATGGACAATGAAGAATAAATGCTATTAAAAAACATTTCTACAAAAAACAGGATTTCCCGGTGTAATAGGCTGCATTGACGGAACGCACATTGCGATTATATCAACTTCTGTCAATTAACGTTTTAAATACTTAAATAGAAAAGGTTTTCACAGCAGGAATGCAATGGTGGTAAAGATACATTCAGTCTCATTCTCCTAGATCCTGTCATGAATACTTAATTTTGATACCCCTGTGCTAAGTGCGGTTTCTTTTCCAGTGTTTCGACCATCTTTGCAAATTGTGCTGGCGAAGTTATTTTTATTCTAAAATGTATAATATTAACAAACAAAATTAAAATATGAGTTGAATTTTTAAAATTATTTCATACGTACAATTTTTGTCCATCCATTTCAATTATTTCTGTAATGGCGGTAACAAAAAACTTAACGACTGTTCTCGCCACTTTTGAAAGGCAAAAACGACAAGCACGATACGGTTTTATTTAGTTTTTAGTGATAGATTACATAACAGTGTTGTATTTACTGGCGTTTTTTGTCAACCCCGGTACCATTTCATAAAAACGCATGATTTTGGCCACAGAATAACTGACACACATAATAATAACATAATTATTTATATATTTAGTAGAAACAAATCAATAATAGATTATTTTGAATTCCTTAACGAGATGCCACAAACAAATAACAAGTTGACATAAGGCTTATACCAACAGCAAATCCACAAATTAATTTCTACCTGAGATTTGATACTCACGTGATATAAGTCCCACTGAATGTTACTGAAGTAAAATTCGAAAAAGAAAATTAACAAAACTTTTACTCCAACATTTATAATACAATTTAAGAAAGAACACAAAGCCAACTAAAAATCCAAACAAAAAGTATTAAAAATAATAGCACGTCGATCGCAGATATAACTATTGAAAAAATGAAACCACAGTCTAGTCGTTCAACAACAGCAATAAATACGGTTGATTCTCCACAAAGACATATTAGGCACAATTTGAAAAATTCACTCCTTAATACTGAGTATAGTTTTAATCCACACTCGCCTTTCAAAATTGTTACGGTTATGGATAAGCCGTTTGAGAAACACACGGAACAAATTGAGAAAGTAATAGTAAATAAACTTAGTGAGCACAAAATCGAAATACTAGCAGAACTCGATAAATATTTACCAAGCTGGAAAATGACTGTCACAGTGTAACAGCAAAATGTTGCAACTTTAAGTTGCTACAGGGGATTTTATGTTACGGTTAAATGATATTCCCTTTTGTGAAAATGAGAATCCCTTGGACATCTTTCCAATATCTGAAAAACTATGAAAAATCGTAACAATAAGCGTACTATTTATTCGAGGGGTGCAGTCATTATTGCTGAATTGAGATCGGTATATGATTAAAATCTGACTAAGGATAATTTTAAAATATTTCGAGGAGCTGTCCGCCTCAAGAAGCAAAGAGTAATATACAGCGAGTTTACAATGCGAGGATTTGTATAGATTAAGAATGATACCAGCGTACTAATCAATGATATAAATCTTTTAAAGGAGTTTAGTTCTGATACTGTTATCGGCCTGCCTATACATACGGATGACGTGGAACAAAACAGCAATTTATTTCGTGCCCCAGAACGATTTTTTCCCCCAACTAGGACCAATTAAATTTAATTGCTCTTATATTCACTTTGATATTTATAGCAGCATTTCGTTAACTTTTCTTAGAATCATCTTATCTTACTTCTGTAATTTTTATAATTCGCGCGAGTTAACGTCACTCGCATACATACACAAAACAACCATCTTTGTTTAAACTATATAGAGATATAGAATTATGACGTAGGTAAGGAAAATAACTATTACACTGATAAGGAAACAAACATGTTTCTGCATGAAACATCTTTAACCATGAAAACAAGAACTAAGACATTTATGATAATAACACATGTAAACAAATATAAATTGTAAGCAACTAGATTAATATAAAATACATATTAAGCATTGAACAAAGAACACCCATACTCTGATAACTAAAACTTCTAAAAAAAACTAAAAAAAAAAATTCGCGTTACTGAAATGAACAGCTTAAGTAACAACAGAGCTCGATCTAAAGACGGACTTGCGAATATGATAAAAATCCTGCATAATCAACGAAGCGGTATAAAAATTTGGCATATCAATCAATGCTCAAGAAAATTCTCAATGCTTGAGAAATAAAATCGACGAATCGAAAATTTAATCGAGTACTTACTGCTTGAAATAATTTGCGAGGGTAGAATGTTATTATTAAGTCGTGTTTACAGACCAAAGAATCGTATTTGTGTTGAACAATTTGTCGATATTCTTCAGGCTTTGGCTGTTGCATATGAAGATGTCGTAATTACAGGTGATTTTAATTTGAATATCTTAGCTGAGTCGTACCTAATCGATAATCTACAGTGTCTTGCTTCACCAAACGTAACTAATGCTATCCATTTCACTTCAACTAGTAGCACACTTATTGATCTCTTCTTTGTAAGGGACCTCTAAAATGTATTGCTTTATGATCAGCTAGCATCCCCTTGTTCTTCTCGCCATGACCTCATTTTCATCACGTGCAACTTTTACTTGCATGTACCTCCTCGGGTTATTACTTATCGAGATTTTATTTATATAGATTATATTACGTTATAACGGGAATTCTGTATAGTAAGTATAGTTAGTTTATGGTATTAAGTATAGTTTATGGCATTTTTTCCGTTGACAATCAGATATCGTTATAGCAACATAACGTAAGAAATTTGTACAATCTTGCAGTTCACCCTAGATAGGCATAGTAAGCCTTGGTTTTCTCGATATATTAAACGTGCGATTGATTTGTTGTTTCGCGCTGGAAACGTTTTAGAACTCATGAAATGTATGAGGCATATCGCACCGCACGTAAGGAAAGGAACAGTCTCATTAAGAGACCCAAACTCAATTGTTTTGCAGCTAAGTTTTTTGCTGCAATTGAATCGAAACAAAAGTGGAGAATAATTCACGAAATTGGTATCGGCAAACCTACTAATAATGATTCATGCTCAATAAATGCAAATTATCTTATCAAAAAATTTTTTAAGATTTCTGTGGTTAAACCTACACCTAACTATTATTGTTTTTTGCAATACTCTCTCAGACAATAATTTGTATTTCACTAGTGTCACCTCTTATAATGTGCTCTCCAGTCTGTTGTCAATAAAGATTGGTTCATAAACCAGTAACTAGTTATCTCGGGAATAATAATATTCTTACCAGCTGCCAAGCTGGTTTTCGTTAAAAACACAGTTACATAATGTCTCTCGCGGATATTTCGGAGGACATTAGGCAACAATTTGATTGTGGCAATGCTACATTATTAGTACTTCTTGATCACTCGAAGGCTTTCGACACTGTTGACCACAATATACTTTGTAATAAATTGAAATTTTTCTTAAGTTTTTATCCAGTTTTTGTGAAGTCATTTTTTCTTATCTGATGGGCAGACAACAATTTGTTGAATCAGGTTCCTCTAAATCGACCCTTTTACCAGTAAGCCGAGGTGTTCCACAGGGCTCAATCTTGATCCTTCTACTATTTTCACTATACGTCAATGATCTGCCAAGCTAACTCAAACATTGGCAAGTTAGAATGTAAGTTATTTTATTCCTTCCAAATGTAAGCTTTGTTTAAACACTTACATATTTTTGCTTACTGCTAAAATATTTCTCCACTCCACTATTTGGGCTTGAGCTTAAGACTGACTTAAAAATTATTATTCATAATTAAAGAGACCAAACTTCAAATTATATATATATAATAAAATCCAACTAAGTTATAAATCCTATAAAAAGTGGAAACAATCAACAGTAAATTTAATAAGCAAATTTCCGGAAATTAAATTTAGAAAAATTTTGCTGAAAAGTGAATCATTTTGAAAATTTTAACATCTCTTTTAAATCAAACAAATATTACATATTATAACCACTACTGTGATTCCTACGGGACTTTCCAATATAAATAAGTAGAATTAGAACACGTTAACACAAATATAAATAATCAATCATTAGATATTAATCCTAATAACTTGTTCCAAAGCCAGCTCTTAATAATGGCAATAATAGAAACATAGAAGAAACCATAGTTAGAATTTGCGCACAGCAATTTCAGATAGCTATTGTTCAGATACTAAATCCCATCGCAAACATAGTATAGTTTGTAGGTATAGAGGAACGACTTATCAGATTTAGACAAAGTTCCCGACGATGTTAGGAATATAAAGGAATTCTCAGAAAAGCACTCAGAATTTAGCTCTTGGAAGAAGATCATAGATAGAATCCTCGGATTATATGACTCTAAGAAAGGAACTCCAAAATATTTTACAATGCTAAACACAATAAATAAAATTTTCGGTTGCGTAGACACAGCATTAAAATCCTACAACACTCCCTTGAACTGGTAATGCATAAAAAAATGTCTTGCATTGCATTTCGCAGACAAAAGGAATTTAACTATTCTAAACACTTGCGAAGCTCACAAAAAATTCAAAGAAACTTCCATTTATAAACAGAAAGAGAAAAAAATTTTAACGATAACCAATATGAAGAATTAAATTACGAGAAAAAAGAGCTCCCAACATTAGACGCCTACCTTCGGAACTAAACAGAGACATTAGAAACTGAAACTCAAGAATTCGTTGACATACATTTCTTAGACCAATAGATTTGTCCCTATCTTACTTTGAGTGCAGGACAAATCTTAAACTTTCTTATTGACTCGGGTTCAAACAAAAATTACATTTTACCTAGCCTAGTGCGAAATCTTTTGCCAAACAAAAATTGTTTGTTTTGCAAAGGTGGAAATAACAAAATCACCCACCACACATTCATAAATTTATTCTGCAGACACTGGAAAATAAATTTTTTTTAAGAAATGATAGTTTAAAAGAATTATAAGCTATTATTTACTTATCAGATAATTACATGCTGATAAATAAAAACCTCAAAGTTCGAATAAAACCAACGATTTTGCAGTTAGTAAACAATATTAATATCAGGACAGATCATTTGACACAAATACAGAAAAACAAATGAATGAATGTCCGCTGACATCAAAAATCTTTTTTTTAGTGAGCCAGATGAGAATCTCACATATACTACATCCGTAGTTGCTGACATTCAAACAAGAACCCATGAACCCATTTATTTTATATACTATCCATATCCCGTACAACTTAAAGACGAGGCTGTAAAACAATCATAAGACCTCTTAAAACAAGGTATCATCCGACCATCCAGGAACAGGATGGTAATCGACTATAGGAAGTTAAACGAACAGACATTACCAGAGAAATATACCATCCAAAAATAAATAATTGGGACCAAACAAATTCTTCTCAGAGACCTTAAACGCGAGTTTAAAAAAATACCGGTTAAGGAAGCCGATCGACAGAAGACGGCATTTTCAGTCAACAATTATAAATACGATTTTACCAGATTACCGTTTGGCTTAAGAAATGCAACTTCTATATGAAATTGAGGAAATGGATAGGAAAAATTTGTTTTGCCTACATGGACGATATCATAATATTTTCAAAAATGAAAAAGACCCTTATAACATAGATACACATTTATGTTATGTTAGCGTATTCAGACTTTAAGAGAGAGTTTACCCTCACGACAAACGCATCAAACTACGCACTGGGAGCAGTGCTATCCCAAGAAAAAACACCCATTGTGTTTTTTTCAAGAACACTTAGCAAAGCAGAAGAGCACTACGCCACAAACGAAAATGAATTGCTGGCTATCGTATAGTCGCTAAGAAATTAATTTTATGGTTCCGCGAAGTCAAACTTATTTACAGACCATTTTCCTCTGACTTACGCTTTAACTAAAAAATATTCGAATTTTAAACTTAAAAAATGGAAAGGATTTTTCGCAGATTTCAATTATGAATTGCAATACAAACCAGGTAGCACTAATGTAGTTACCGATGCTCTATATATGCCTTCGCAAGGAAATACTATTATAAACACTCTATCTCCAACTCTACACAGTGACCTGAGTTCAACCCTGAACTAAATACAATATACAAATCAATACCTTAATATAGTAGTCGCGACAATTTTTTTCAACTGCTTATATTTTTGTTATTTTTAGTCGGATCACGTCAATTTTTTTACCAATGATGTGTTGAAAGATCATTTTCGAAATTTACAAAAAACTCGATATGAGAAAAAACGAATGCGGGCCTTTCTATATTAAGGTAACGAAATGCTCTCCTAAACCCCATCAAAAATCAAATATTCATTTTAAACGAAAAAACCCAAGCATTTCGTAATTTTGAAACTGTTTTCCCTACTTTTCACAGACATAGAATTAACGAAACTGATATTTGCATACACACATCGGACGAAATCTTAGGAATATTGAAAGAAATTTACAGAAATAATTTCACCCATTACAGGGTAAAATACTCTAGAAATATAGTAACGGATTTGAAAAACGAAGGACAGGAAACCGAAATACTTAAAGAGCGTAATCGAGCCCACAGGAACGGTATTGAGAATAAGGCTCAGCTTTTAACAAAATTGTACTTTCCACATAAGTATGCATTCGAAAATAAAAAAAAACTCATGAGCACTTGTAAAGCATGTAAAAACAAATATGAAAGGTATCCTAAGAAAATCGCAATCCAAGAGACGCCTATACCATAATTCCCTGCACAAATCGTCCATATAGATATTTTCATGAAATTCATAACCGTTATAGATAAATGATCAAAATTTTCACAAGCAAGAATATTAAAGTTTCGGTCTATTAAGCATGTTACTATGTACTAATATAGAAAATATTGAAAAAGCTACAGAAGATACCGCCAAGAGATGTAAGGAGCAACAAATAGGAGACATAACTTACAACGGCGCGCCGCGGCGTAGCCATCAGCAGTATTTGGTGTAGCAGCACAATGTATGGAAGTAGAACATCTTTGTGTATTTATAGTCTTTGGTATAATAACTTCACAATGTATGGAAGTAGAACATCTTTGTGTATTTATAGTCTTTGGTATAACGAATTGAAAGTACAAGCTAGTTTGTAATCATCTTATTTTCCCCTCACCAAAATGTCTAAAAGTTAATCAACTTAGCTGAAAGAATTTCTCAATGTAATTTTCCACTAACGCAGAGTGCTGCTCATATATCAAACTTTGAAGCAGTCTAGAACAAGTCAAAAATTCTGAACAGAGAGGTAAGGATGAGTTCTAAAATATTATTTGTAATGCAACTGGTCGAAATGATGTAATCTTAAACGTACCCGTATAAACTTTGACAGTGCCATACGCACCTAAGTGCAGAATAATATTTTTCATTGCGCAAAGAAAACTATAATTATTTAAATAAATGCTAGATGTACATACAGGCCAAGCTTGGTATAACGAATGACGTACTTCAAAAACCTCACTTCTTACTTATCATCACATCAATATGAATGATTTGTACTTTGTATATTTTTTGTTGTCTTCTTCTGTACATTACCATTCATACATTCAAGCATTCGATCTACTCAATAGTGCGGATAAGTCTTTATGGATACTTTAAATAATATGCATTTGCTTAAGAGCAACAAATTAAAGTTTTATTTGAATAATTGTTCACTATCAACTTTCACTTAAATGATAGCTCTTTATAGTTATAACGACTTGACGGAACAAACAACGTATTTTTTGACTTAAGGTCTACTACTCGAACTTTCTTATCTAGCAGCTAATTTCCATTATTTTGCAGTATTGCCTTACTGCGGTATCAAAAGAAAAACAAGTTGACTTTCTACATATCAAGTTAAAATTTTAGCCGGAATGACAGCAGATAAATTCTATATCAGGTTTTCCAATGTCGTTGCGTAATGTGCTGCCATCTTATTAGCGATATTGCCCGCCCATTAGCAAGTTACACAACAAAACTCCGCGTCCTGCCTGTGATCAAAGTATGATACGAAGAGCGGGATTTTAGCTATTACACGTTAACCAATGCTCAACGCCCGTGACCACATGTTTCACTCCGCCGAAGAGATAACCGGCAATACATACATAAGTATCAGATGCGTTAGAATGATTATTTTGCTTGAATAGTTGCGGACAATACGAGATACATGTACATACGTGTGGTTCAGACATTTTCTTTTACCACAATGGATTTTAGTGGTTTATTAAAATGTACATATTAAGTGAAACGAAAACGAGGTAAAAAGTAATCTTTTTATTTAAACTGTATCCAATATCAAATGGGTTCCACCTCTAATTCAAATTCCTCGTGCTAAAGTGAATTTTGCAAAAATTTTACAAAGAAAGAAAAATCAAAATACTGCGTAATATGAAATTGAATCTCCTTTTAACTTTCACAGATAAATTGTTTGGAAAAGCCCATTGTAAGTTTTGCACTCATTTTATTTTGTAAAAAACCAATTTTAGATTTTAATATAATAAATATTTGATAATATTTTTTATTTTACAACATTTGAAATAACAAATGAACAACTTAGCCAGAAAAATGTGCAATGTAGTTAAGAATGTTTAAAATTTTTCAAAATTGTTCTAATAGAAATTAAAAAGACACATGTTAAAATAAACACCAGAAACATAATTGGCGCTAAGTTATAAAAACAGTTGATTTTAAACGATGACGAATAGTGTTAAAAAGTTTTATAGAATGTAAAAAACGTTAATGTTAGTGTTAACTTTTTAAACGAATTTTATTAGTGTTCAAATAGATTAATGATTTGGTGTTAACTTTTTTTAACCAAACAATTATCGTTAAAACAAGTTAAAAAAAGAAAATAGATAAAATTGTGCATTTTCCCTGCCTTTTCATTTTCAAACTGCAATATCTTCTATATAAAATATACATAACGAATTTCCTTATAACACTTCAAATTTGTGTACAAGATCATCCTTATTAGGATGAGTTGAAATTTGTTTTGGAAACAATTTGGATTTTGGACGAGTTGGTACTTAAATAATGGAGCTACTATAAATAATAAATTTTTAAATTTATTAATGGGTTACTCCGTTATTTTTAGGTAGTCAGTATCATCCCTTTATTGGATAAGGTGGTGAGCAATGTTTAAATAATCCTTTACGATCCCTACTTTTTGTATTTTTTATTTATTTATTTTGTCAATAGGTTTTCGGGACCATATCTTCTAAAAATTTAGTTTATTTTCCGAGGTGCATTTGCCAAATTGATGTTTCAAAATTTGTACTAAAGCTTCAAAATGTTTTTTATTTTAATTAAATTTTTTTTAACCAACAATGCGTCAGTTTTGCTTATTCTTCTTCTTCTTCTTTTGGCGCTATAGTCCGGGGTGATCCTGGGCCTCAACCGACATGCTTTTCCAGCTGGCACGGTCTTTAGCCAGGATCCTACAATTTTGCACACCAAGTTGGCTGAGGTCCCTCTCCACTTGTGTGCGCCATCGGTTCCGTGGGCGTCCTCTATTGCGTTGTGCTACTGGTTCAGAGTCGAAGATTCTACGGGTCAGAGCAATATTTTCCATGCGCTCTACATGGTCCAACCACCTTAACCTTTGGATCCGTAGATTTCTGGTTAGGCTCATGTCGCAGTACAACCCGTACAGTTCGTGATTGCATTTTCTTCTCCAGAAACCACCAACGCAAACAGGGCCGAAGATTGAACGCAGAAATTCCTTCCTCATCCGCCTTCGATACTGTCCATGCTTCCGCGCCATAGAGAAGTTGTAGCTGCCTATGGTGACGTTCCGGCCTAGTCGTCGATGTTGTGCGTCCTTTCTTGATGACAGCATATACTTCGTTTTGCCCTCGTTCATCATTAGACACATTTTGGCCGCCTCCGTTGAAATACCAGCAAACGTTTCATTGACGGCTCACTGTGTTCGACCAATCATATCAATGTCGTCAGCGTATGCTAGCAGTTGCATGGACTTTTGGAAGATCGTGCCTCTGTCGTTGGCATGCGAGTTTTGCACGATCTTCTCAAGAACTATGTTAAAAAAGTCACATGATAGTGCGTCGCCTTGTCTAAAGCCTTTTCTGACAGTGAAGGTTTCGGTAAATTCGTTACAGACCTTGATGGAGCAGCGAGAGTTCTCCATCGTCATCCTACACAGCCTGACGACTCTGGTAGGAATGTCAAAACTAGACATGGCTTCGTATAGCTCGTCCCTATGCACACTGTCATATGCGGCCTTAAAATCGACGAATAGGTGGTGGGTGTCGATTTGCATCTCTTGGGTCTTTTCGAGGATCTGCCGTAATGTGAAAATTTGGTCAATGGTGGACTTCACCGGCTTGAAACCACACTGATAAGGACCTATCAAACTGTTCACGAATGGTTTCAGGCGGTCACACAAAACGGCAGAGAAGATCTTGTAGGCGATGTTCATGAGTCTTATTCCTCGATAATTGGCGCAGGTGAGGCGGTCTCCTTTTTTGTGAACTGGGCAAAAGATGCTGAGATTCCACTCGTTGGGCATGCTTTCCTCCGACCATATCGTACAGATGAGCTGGTGCATGCACCCAACCAGGTCATCTCCAGCTGCCTTAAACAGTTCCAATACTGCAGCTTTGTTCGATTTTGCTTATTAGAATAATCTATTTTTTTAAGAAATACCCATATGAGGCTTGTTAGGACACAGTATAACCTATTGTTATTTCATATTTTATGCTATAATTAATTTCAACTATTATATTGTTTGCATTATTGTTTGTCGCTTAATTTCTCATTTAAATTCGTCTTAAATTTTTTCACATTTTTTCTCAACCGTACCCAATGTAATTTGTCATAATTTATGTACACCAGGCCTACTGTACTTATTTTGATTATTAACCGCTAGTTTTGTATTCTTAATATTTGTTTCTCACTGAAATATTTCGTAACAGCATACTGGTGTTACCAAGAGGAATGCAAGTTACATTTTTATAGTTGCTTGTGTAAGTTAACTCAAACAAAGTTAACAACTCTTTCGCAATAAATTCTTAATAAGCAACTATTTTCCAATATACTTTATCGGCATAATTTTATTAGGTCAAAAAAATATTATTTCCCAATAACTGCAATAATGTGATTATTGCTAAATAATAAAATCACGCCACCATTAGATTTAGGTCATTTAGTTCAATATAAATTATATTTTAATAAAGTACGGTCAAGTAAACCGCTTAAAATAAAAAGAAATTTTTTTTAGAATTACCAACGAGGTAATCCTTAACTGGCGCCCGAGCATTTATTTAAAAAAGTCGGTAACCAGGCCCCTTAGTAGCGAAGGCAAAAAGGGGTTTTAATGTGCCAGCCTATGCCTCGTAGTGACAAAAAAAAAATCGTAAAAGACAAAGGAAAAAAATCCTTAAATCCGTAAAGGACAAGTGGAAAAAAATCCGTAAAGGACAAGTGAAAAAAAATCCGTAAAGGACGAGTGATAAAAAATAATTCGTAAAGGAGTAATAAGTTCATACAAAAGAAAATGTGCTAATAATAAAAAACTGAAACATAAACCCCTGAAAAGCAGTAAAAATCAGTGAATAAACTCTCAATAATGAAATGAAGCCTTAAGATCAGGCCATCCTGTGGAATTTCGTCTACCAATCCAAAGTTATCATTATTAGCTTCAGTTAAAATTATTGCTTATAAGAATGGAAATAAAGCTTAAAAATAAAGTGATCGTGTGCCTACGAGAATAATTACTGCCTATAGCATCAGTGCACAAACTCACCCAAGGAGCAAATCATTGAAAGAAAATCAACGAATCAACAGAGCAACAAGTGTTTACATTGTAAGTTATTTAAAATATTTTATGCTATTGAATCTAGTTTAAATAAATAGAAACATTTTTATAAAATCAAAATAAATATCAAGAGCTGCGATTCTCAAGGGACGTTCCAGTTCTTTTTTAAATAAATTACGCATATAAGAATATTGGAAGTTTTTAAGTTAAGCTAGTATTTCTGATTGTGAATATAAGAATATTGGAAGTTTTTAAGTTAAGATAATATTTCTGATTGTGAAAATTTTTTATATAAATTTTTAAATAAAAATGGCAAATCAGTATAATTTGATACGTCCTCCTGCACTTCCTTCAAGTTCCGTTGCTAGTACTTGACAAAATACCCAATTAAGTATAAGTAGAGGATCTAAAAACACTTATTTCAAATATCGCGATAAACGTTTTTAGAAATCAAGGACCGCAGGTTATTCAAGAAGCTCTCAGTCCTAATGTAAGATTAGCAAGTGTTAGTGACGAACCAATAAATAAACATGAAGGAAATTTCAACGATATGGACAAAATACCTGACGTTGTGAAGTGTCTAAAAGAATTCTCTGGGAAACCAGGAGAGTTTAATTCATGGAAGAAGAGTGTAGATAGAATATTGACAATATATGAGCCAATAAGGGAAACACCTAAGTATTACGGGATCCTTAGCGTAATTAGGAACAGATTACAGGGAACGCGGACGTAGCTTTAGAATCGTACAATACACCACTAAATTGGCAGGCGATTTCGCAATGCCTTATCACACACTATGAAGACAAACGAGATCTCTCTACACTAGAATACCAAATGACAACTCTTGTACAGGTTAGAAATAGTATACAGGAATTTTACCAAAAAGTTTACTCGCTTCTTTAATTAATATTGAATAGATTAGAATGTTTTGAAATGGGCAACGAATCTCTTAATCTACTTACAAAGTCATAGATAGACAAAGCCCTCGATACCTTTGTAAGGGGTCTGAATGGCGATTTGCCTCGTGTCTTAGGGATCAGCGAACCAACGGACTTACCGCAGGCTCTTCATCTTTGCCTCAAGTTGGAGAACCAGAATTTCCGTTCGGATCACGCTTACAATGCAAAATGGGGAAAACCTCCACAGCAATCCTCATATCGAAACCTTGGGCAAGAGCAGAGAAAACCATTTTACCCACAATTAGCTTATATTCCACAACCAAGCCAACCGTTCTTTAACCTACGGGATCAAAGTTACCCGAATCCTCCTCGTCCACCACAGCCAAAGCCAGAACCAATGGAAGTGGACTCAAGTATTCGTTCTCGTAGAATAAACTACATGAACAGACCACAACCAAACCAATTCCTTAGAAAGTAGCCACCACCAAGCAAAAAAACAGAGAACATATCGCTAGATACAGGATCAAGTAAAAATTATGTTAAGCCGGAATAAGTAAAAAACGCATATTGAATCCATTGGACTCCCATAGGTGCATTCGTCCATACTAATGAAAACGTTATGAGATTAAGAAATAATTTTAAAGTAAGCCTTAAACAACTCCCGACGCAGTTCGTAAATGTAATAAATATTAAGAAGGAGAATTTGTTAATTGAGCAAAAGAAAGGAATGGAAAAAATCGTAAGTACGTATGCCAAACTTTTCTCCGAACATGATGAAAAGCTTACATATACAACTAGAGTAGTGGGCGAAATCAGAACCACTCCCGTGTACACGATATATAATTATCCAGTATGGATACTCCCGAAGAAACTGGACTCAGCTGGAAACAAACAATATAGAATGGTCATAGACTAAAAGATATTAAATGCAACCACGGTTGCTGACAGATATCCAATTCCAGAAAATTCAGAGGTCACCTCTCAATTGGGGACTATTAGTTTTTTTCTGTTCTCGACCTAAGAAGTGGTTTTCATCATATCCCACTAAAAAAATCTGATACCGAAAAAACAGCATTTAGTATAAATAATGGCAAATACAAGTTTACCATTTGGATTGAAAACCACGCCATCAATGTTCCAGCGAACGCTTGACGATATCCTACGGGAGTATATAGGAAGATGTTGCTAAGTGTACATTGACGACATCACCATTTTCAGCAAGTCAGAAGACGAACACTTTGTACACATAAAAAATATATTTAAAGCTTTAGAAGAATCCATATGAAAGTGCAATTGAATAAAAGTAACTTTTTTAAGAAAGAAGTTGAATTTTTAGGATATATGTAACTAATCAAGATAAGGTAAAAGCTATACAAAATTTCCCAGAACCACAGAAGCTCAAAGAACTTCGCAGTTTTCTTGGCATGTCAGGATACTACCGTAGGTTTATCAGGGACTACTCAAAACTTACTAAGCCCTTGGCAGCACTTCTAAGAGGGGAGGGAGGACGAACGTCCAAAAATAAATCTGTGAAATTAAAAATATGTTTAAATGACGACGCTAAAGAATCTTTTACCAAAATCAAGAATGAGCTCACCTCCTTGCCTACCCAGAATTTAACAAAGATTTCAAGCTAGTAACAGATGCCTCGAATTTTGCTATTGGCGCAGTTCTTTCACAAAATGGAAGCCCAATATCATATATCTCCTCCGATCACTTCCTTGTTGTAGCCAAGGTAAGATCACGGATATCAGTAACAAAACGGAGTAGAGCACGACCACAACAGTTTGACGTCGCAAAGCTACAATCGCAATCGACCGCTGGGAAATTTGCCGATCTAGTCTCCCTTAAGCTCTCAGAGAGTCCAGCCCTGCCAGGCGAAACAACCGATGAGGAATGGAACCGTTGCCAAAACGCCATCAGAGATGCTGCCTCTGATGTATTGGGTTTTAAAATGCCACCCGGAAAAAACCCATGGTTTGACGACGAGTGCAGGCAGGCACATTCAGCGAAGCTAGCAGCGCATAAGGCGACGTTGGAGAGAAGGACGAGAGCAGCTCGTGAGCTCTACGAACGGAAGAGAAGGGAAGAACACCGGCTTCTCAAAAAGAAGAAGAAAGAGCACGAGAAGCGCGCGATCGAGGAACTGGAGAGGTGTTACGGCAGGAATAATATCCGAAAGTTTTACCAACGGGTAAAACAACTATCCAATGGATATAAGCTTTGGACAGAAGCCTGTCGTGACGAAGAGGGACAAATCGTAATAGAGTCGCAATCGATGCTGAGAATCTGGAAAGATCACTTCTGCAAACAGTTTAACGGCGAACACAACACCGATTCCATCGCTAGGCAGAATATTCCACTACATATAACGGACGATGATGGTAGAGAATTCCGTCCCCCCGACCTGAATGAAGTCAAGATAGCAATATCGAGATTGAAATCAAACAAAGCTGCAGGAGCGGACGCACTGTAGGCGGAACTATTTAAGGCAGCCGGAGATGACCTGGTTGGGCGCATGAACCAGCTCATCTGTAAGATATGGTCGAAGGAAAGCATGCCCGACGAGTGGAATCTCAGCATCGTTTGCCCGATCCACAAAAAAGGAGACCCCTTCAACTGCGCCAACTACCGAGGAATAAGTCTCCTGAACATCGCCTACAAGATCTTCTCTGCCGTTTTGTGTGAGCGCCTGAAACCATTCGTGAACAGTTTGATAGGTCCTTATCAGTGTGGTTTCAGGCCGGGAAAGTCCACCATTGACCAAATTTTCACACTACGGCAGATCCTGGAAAAGACCCAAGAGATGCAAATCGACACCCCCCACCTATTCGTCGATTTTAAGGCCGCATTTGACAGTGTGTGTAGGGGGAATGGGCCAGTGCACTCAGGGCAAAGTTGTTGACTGCTCTCAACCTGGCGAGAAGCCAGCAGCGATCCCTGAAAATGGACTGGTCAAGCTGACATACTGCCTCCCCGTGGCGCCCCTGGATAGCCCCTACAGCACCCGCTTAGAGGTGAACCAAAGTGTGCAGCGAATCCCCTCTGTCCAGGGGTCTAAACCAGGACCCGGTCCTCCAGGTTTCGGGGGTTGTGCGTGGGGGTAACTTCCCTACCGTGTAAAAACACACTAGTTACGACACAACAACAAAGAATAACTTTGTTGGTTGAGGCCCAGGTTCACCACGGACTGTAGCGCCAAAAGAAGAAGAAGAAGAAGATTTGACAGTGTGTATAGGGGCGAGCTATACGAAGCCATGTCTAGTTTTGACATTCCTACTAAACTCGTCAGGCTGTGTAGGATGACGATGGAGAACTCTCGCTGCTCCATCAAGGTCGGTAACGAATTCACCGAGACCTTCAATGTCAGAAGGGGATTTAGACAAGGCGACGCACTGTCATGTGACTTTTTTAACATAATTCTTGAGAAGATCGTGCAAAACTCACACGCCAACAACAGAGGCACGATCTTCCAAAAGTCCGTGCAACTGCTAGCATACGCTGACGACATTGACGTGATTGGTCGAACACAGCGAGCCGTCAATGATGCGTTTGCTGGTATTTCAACGGAGGCGGCCAAAATGGGTCTAGCGGTGAACGAGGGCAAAACGAAGTATATGCTGTCATCAAAAAAGGACGCGCAACACCGACGACTGGGCCAGAACATCACCATAGGCAGCTATAACTTCGAGGTAGTGAAGGACTTCGTCTACCTTGGGTCCCAAGTCAACAGTATGAACAACATCAGTACCGAGATCAAACGCAGAATAACTCTTGCCAATCGCTGTTTCTTTGGGCTCAAGAGGCAATTGAGTAGTAAGGCCCTTTCTCGAAAAACCAAGCTGACACTATATACCACTTTGATAATCCCTGTACTTCTCTATGGCGCAGAAGCATGGACGGTGTCGAAGGCGGATGAGGAAGTCCTTGGTATTTTCGAGAGAAAAGTTCTGCGTTCAATCTTCGGCCCTGTTTGCGTTGATGGTTTCTGGAGAAGAAGATTCAATCATGAACTGTATGGGTTGTACAGCGACATGAGCCTAACCAGGCACCTACGGATCCAACGACTAAGATGGTTGGGCCATGTAGAGCGCATGGAGAATACTGCTCCGACCCGTAGAATCTTCGATTCCGAACCTGTGGGACAACGCAGTAGAGGACGCCCACGGAACCGATGGCGCACACAAGTGGAGAGGGACCTCAGCCAACTTGGTGTGCACAATTGAAGAAAGCTGGCTAAAGACCGTGCCAGCTGGAAAACTTTGTTGGTTGAGGCCCAGGTTCACCACGGACTGTAGCGCCTAAAGAAGAAGAATATCATATATCTCTAGTACTCTGAATAAAGCAGAAGAATATTATGCAGCTAACGAGAAAGAAATGTTAGCCTATATGGATCGGTTAAGGTCCAAATTTTCACAGACCACCAGCCCTTAATCTACGCGTTAAGCAACAAAAACAATAATAGCAAAATGAAGAGATGGAAGGCTATACTTCGGACGAAAGTACAGCACATAACAAAATTTTTGGTGTAGAGGCACCCATAAACGCCTCATAGATGCGATGTCATCCTACCAATTTAAAATAATATCATAGTCATATTATTACAGAACAAAAATATTGTGAGCAGAAACTGATTTCCATTTTAAAAAGATATTTAAACCCATCGGTGATAAACTGTATTAAAACGAGTGAACCAATAATGGGGAAAATACAAGAATTGCACCCATTACATTTTAAGAAATACAAGATAAGATTCACCCAAGTAATGGTGGACGATATAACTAATGAAGAAGAACAGCAGGATATTATAGTGAGGGCACATAATAGAGCGCAAGGGAATTGTAAGGAGAATCGAACTCAAGTACTTGAAAGGTACTATTTTCCCTCAATGGAAAATAAAATTAAAAGAGTTATACAAGGATGCAAAACATGTACGGGAAATAAGTATGATCGTCACCCAATGAAACCTCAAATCCAACCAACGCCCTTACCACATTTTGCCGGTCAAGTTCACTTAGATATATTTATGATCGGAAAAGAGTTAGTATTGACATCAATCGATAAATTTTCGAAATATGCTATGGCAAAACCCATAAAATCCAGGGCGGCAGAATACATACGACAACCTTTAAGAGACATCCTCTTCTCATTTGTGCCTGAAACATTGGTCATGGACAATGAAAAATCTTCAAAATTCAGAATCTATTAAGTTCATCATTGAAAATGAATTCGGAACACATATTTACCGAACAGCTTCGTATACAAGCTGTTCCAACGGTCAAGTTGAACGATTCCATTCAACTCTGCAGGAAATAATGCGGTGCCTACAAGGTGAACGAGTACACCGCTAAGAGACCAATAGAAATATTCTTTGGTAAAAGGGCGAGTAGCGACCCCGAATTGCTGGCAAAAGATAGAGAGGAAACAATAGGGAAACTCTCATAAAAACAAGTTACTGACCTTGCGTACCATAATAAAAACAGATCTATTTCCAAGGAATATAGAGAAGGTGAGGAAATATACGTCAATATAAACAGAAGACTAGGTAACAAGTTATTAGCTAGATTCCGAAAGGAAATAGTAGCACAAAACTATAATACAACAGTAAAAACTAAAACCGGTATAAAACATTATATGTATATCGTTGCAGGACAGAACATGATAATATGTATAACTTTGACATTGGGTCTAGTAGCGACTGCTCAACATCTCGACATACAGGATCTCACAAACAATAATAGGTACGAAGAAACGATATCTATAATTTCCAACACTCTTGACACATTAAAGGCAATAACATTTGAGGACAAGCGACTTCTGGACACTGTAAATAAAAATCTAATACTGTTAAAAGCAAGAGTAAAGAATATACATATTCATTCTAAGTCGAAACGGGGACTAATCAATGTTTTAGGGAAAGGCTTGAAATACATTGCTGGTTATATGGACAGATGATGAACAAGAAATAAAAGGCGCGTTAACCAAAATAAACGACAATGGGTACTACCTATGACAGACTAAGTAATTTAACGTATATAAACAATTTCATGACTGAAAAGATTAATATAACTACCCATATAAATAAACTACAACTTTCAGTCAGCAAATATATCAATAAGTTTAAACACGAGACGCAGAATAAAATCAAAACATTAGAGGACGAAGTTCAATTTATCGAACAGACATACATTATAAACAATGACATATTACTTTTAAATAACCATATTAATAATATAGGACAAATCATATTTTCCTGCAAATTGGGGTTTGTCCCCACGGACATTTTGACAGAAAAGGAATTAAGTCTGATTGAAAGTTTCGACAGCTATACTAAAACAAAAATTGCAGCACTCTTCCAACAAAATAACATTATCCTAACCTTACTAATACCGCAATTTTCTGCTAACCCTCTAAACAAAATCCTATTTGAACCTTTGCCAATTTTTTTTAGAATTACCAACGAGGTAATTCTTAACTTGTATTAATATTAAAACTTGGATTCATTGGAAGTGAAAGAAAAAATATTACAACAACAACAGTGGGTAAAAGTAAAAAAAATTATTTGGTTCTTTATTAACTCAAATAAAACTGGAGTTAATATTTAAAACTGAAACTAAATTTACAAATTTCTTAATTCATATTGACATATTTAAAGATGGCGTGATATTAATATTGAATTGGCATCTATTGCAGACGTTGATTTCGCAATTATTGCCAAATTTAGATTAAAGTTAAATTGCAATATCACAGAAACATATCAGCAGAAATTTTAAAAAATTAAATTATAATTTTGTTCGTGTTAACTCTTACCTCTAATGCAGAAGATTCTTGCACTCCTTTTAGCTTGTACTGTGCTTCTTGGAACCTTCAAATATTTTCCGTGCAGTTATTTTCTATTCTTACTAAATTTTTTTCTAAGTCATCTCTAATATTTCTATGGAAGATGTTAGTATCATTATTAAATAATATCTCATATGTATCCAAGACTAAAGATTTGTTTTCGGTAGTTGGGATGGGGACAAATATGACTCTGGATAATTGGTTGCTGGAGAATTGAGGTATTAACAATGTTAGGATAATATTATTATCTTCTTCTTATGATTGCAATTTTCATTCTGCTGTAACTGTCATAGTCGCTAATTAAATTAATTTATTTTCCCGTAAATATATCGGAAGGAATTATGATTAATTTACAGGAAAAAATTATCTGTCCAATGGCGTCGATGGGGTTTCGAAGGAGGGATATATTGTTGTCAATTCTGTATATCTGTTCGATAAATTCTACTTCTTATTCTTATTGTATCATATATTGGTTTCTCGTCGTCACTATTCATAGATACTGCTACGTACTTTAGTCCTTTTCCTAAAACATTCATCAGGCCTTGCTTTTGTTTCGAATGTACGTGCAGGCTGCTTATTTTTGCTTTTGATAGTATAAGGTTTTTATTAATAGACTCTAAAAGTCGTTTGTCCTTATATATTGTGGCCTTCAGGGTCTTTATGTTTTCAGAGATTAAGAGAATGGTCTCGTCGTATGTGGTCATGTTAATGAAATGGAGTACCTTGTCGTAATTTCTTACTGTCTTTTCTTCTCCTACTTTGAGAGGTATATACCCATTATTGTTACTCAGGTCGTGAGTATGAAGTTGTTGGGTGTTTATTACGGTGTCTAAAGTTAAAATGATCATTAAGGTCCGCATTGTTGTTACTGTAAAATAAAAAAAAATTGTTTTTATTTCTAAAACTGTGTGATATTAATTTTATACACAATTCTGCCCGATTGTGTCTTAACAGTTGTATTATAGTTTTCTGCCTCCATTGCTCTTTTGTATCTGGTAGACAATTTATTTCCTAGTCTTCTATTTAATTTAACAAAAATTTGTTCTTATGCTTATATTCCTTTGGCGGAAATCTTTTCGTATTGTGACAAGCTAGGTCAGTCATTTGTTTTTCTGAAAGTTTTCTGATTGTCTCATTCTTATCTTTTTCCAGCAGTAATAATTGTATCTTTTACCGATCTGTCCAGTAATTCCTGAAATGTGCGATGAGTTTATTCAACTTGAAGGCAGCGCATAATTTGTTGTAGTGTAGAGTGCAATCCTTCCACCTGAACATTCGAGCAACTATTATATGGGGGAGTTTTAAAAATCGAAATTCCCAACTCATTCTCTATCATATAATTAATGGAATCAGAGTTGAAAGGTTTCTCATTGTCAAACACTATTGACTATGGTACCATGGAAAAAAGGATGTCTCTTAGAGATTGCCATATATCCCCGCTGCTCGTGAATTGATTAGTTTTACCATTGCATATTTTGAGAACTTATCTAAAGCTGTCAAAACTAATGGCGGATACCGATCTGTTCAGTTTACTTGTCTTACAACTTAATAATTTTTTCGATTTTGTTTGCCATAGCGGGACAATAATATTTTTTCTAAAATTTGAGTTCGATTTTCTTTAGCGTTCATATGTGGTCTGTTATGAAATCTAATTATTACTGGTGTTGACTGTCTACTATATCCTCAACTTCCACCTGTGTGAACCTTATTTTGTATGTTTTAAAATGCAAGACGTACATTTCACACTACACTTTTTCCCATTATGCTTTCTTCAGATTTTATACAGTTTATAACTGAAGGATTAAGATAGTGTTTTAAAATAGAGCTGTGTTTTTTTCCGAATAGTTTGGTTCCGTAATTATATGTCGGTGGTAAGTCAATTTAAAATTGGTACGTTGAAGTTACGTCTGTTTTTAAAAATATCTGAGTTTTAAATGCTATTGAAAGCGTGTTAAGGGGTGAATTCATATTTACCGTTGTTGATTTCAAAAGCCGTTTTCTCTCTATCAGATTTTTTAGTGGAATCTGGTGATAACCGCTTTTAAGTCAAGTACTGAACAAAATTTACTATTGCCAAGCTGCGCTATTACCTCAGCTATTTCAGGGATAGGGTATTTACCCGCGATTGTGACTGTATTAAGCTTGCGATAGTCGATCATCACACGGTACTGTTTGTTACCCGCTAAGTCTGGATTTTTTGGTACAATCCACACCGGTGAATTGTGATCTCGATGGTCCAATAATCCTATCGTGCAAAAGTGCTTTTACTTGTCTTTCAACTTCTGCTTTGAAAGATGCGGGATACGGGTAAAATCTTGTATACACTGGAGTATTTGATTCAGTTCTAATTTCTCCAACAATTTTTTGTATAAGTCAATTTTTCGTTTAGATCCGAAAAAAGTTTTGCCTGCTCTTTCACGATAGAGTTAATTTCTTTCTTTTGCTGATTTCTTAATATCTATATTGTTAAAATCCCGTCAAAAGTTTTAAAAGAGGGCATTCTAAGTTATCCTTATATCTCCTACCACTAATTTTGCAAACAATGGTGTTTCGTTTTCAATTTTTTTTTTTGCTAGATGTGGTTGTCAATAGTTCTTGCTAGATCCCTTGTCTACAAGAAATTGAAGAATGTTTCTGCGCTCCGTTCTTACTTCGAAATAAGGTAACGGAGAGCTCATTAAGGTAGAAAATAGACGTCGGTTGGTTCTCAATAGTCTTCATCGGTAGCGTTACTTTCGGTATTTATATGGAATGTTCTTTGAGTCTTTCTTTGTTGGTTCAGTAAGGTGGTCTTTGCCCTGTAAAGTTATTCTGTTGGGGTCGATTCATGTATATGTATATTAATAGGTCTTGAGCGAAGGCTTTGGTGCACTTCCATCGGCTCTAGCCGTGGTTGTGGTTTAGAAGATATTGGTGGATTGTAAGAATTGTGGGTGTTGATATTTGTTACGCGTACGGCATGATTTGCCCTATAACTTTGGTTTTCTAACTTTAAGCAAAGAAGTAGAGCTTGAGGTAAGTCAACAGGCTCTCTCATCCCTAGAAGTCGCGGTAAATCTCCGTTCAAACCCCTGATGAAAGTGTCAGGAGCTTTTTTTCTATACGTTTTTGTCTGTAACATGAGCGATTTGCTGCTCGTATCTAAACATCCAATCTTGTTAAAGATAAGGGAGAGGTGTGTGTACACATCCTGGTAAAATTCGGAAACAGTTTTGCTTCCTTGAACCAGCGCTGACATCTGGCGTTCTAACGTCGAGACATATCTCTTGTCACCATAATGTGCGATTAGACACTTTGAAATGGCGGGATTTCTTAGAACTTCCGTAGAGATTCTAGAAATGAGTGCAGTTCAGTCTTCCTAATTAAGTTATTTCGATTTGCTATATTTATCTTCTAAGTTTTTTTTCTATCACTTTGAATTTTTGTTTCAACTATTTTGTTAAAAAGGAATAAATTTATTTGAAAAGACTCTTTTGTTGGTGGTTTTAAAACTTGACTTATACTTTTCTTATACTTATAAAATTTTATTAAAAGAGATTAAAAGTTTCGTTATCAACTAAAATTTTGTTAAAAAAAAAGATTTCTCACAATCAGAAATATTAGCTTAACTCAAAACAAAATCTTTTGATATTTTTATATACTGTATTTTGTTTGAAGAAGAAGTGGAGGGTCCCTTAGGAGTCGCAGCTCCTATTTAATGTTTAGTTTTCATTTATTTTTTACGACTACTCTTCTACATATTTGTCTATACATTTAAAATAAAATAGCATAAACTTAAATAACTCACGATGTGAATAAATTGCTGATTTGTTGAAACACCTCTTTGATGATCTGTTGAGTTTTTCTTCCATGATTTCTTCCTTGGCTGATTTCTTGCTATAGATAGGCACTAATTATTACTTCCGTCACTCCAGTTAATGATAATTGAATTTGATTATAACTACTGTAGCCCAATATGATATG
This sequence comes from Epicampocera succincta, assembly GCA_932526305.1. Lineage (NCBI taxonomy): Eukaryota > Metazoa > Arthropoda > Insecta > Diptera > Tachinidae > Epicampocera > Epicampocera succincta. Next base: position 37,657,197 of record OW052034.1, read on the forward strand.
CTTCTCTTCACAGAATCATTTTATTTGTGAGTTGCACAGTAAACTTTATATTTTAATTTTGGCTAAAAATTTTTGCTTTAATTAATGATTATTTTATTTTATTTTCTTAATATGTTTGTTCAGTGTCCAATGTCACTTTACTTTGGGAATTGATGTCTTTCTTGATTTACTGAATTTGACCACTAATTTCGATTGCTTTTCGGGAGTCCTTGTTTAATTTTTATATTTTACGGATTTCATTTATTAGCACTTGTACTTTACTGTTTTTATTTATTAGTACTTGTACTTTACGAATTTTATTTAATAGCACTTGTCCTCCTTTACTCTTTTTATTCATTAATGTCCTTTACGGATTTTTTTCCTTGTGGCACAGGCTGGCATATAAATACCACCCTTTTTGTCTTTTGCTACTACGGAGGTTAGTTACCGACTTTTAAATTAACTGCTTGAACGCTAGTTATATTTTGCGGGTCTTTACGACCAGGTTTATTTGAGTTAATATTTAAAACAAAAACTAAATTTACAAATTTCTTATTTTATATTAATATGTTGACATATGATCATTAATATGTTGACATACATATGTGATTTAATATTGATTGGCATTTGTTGCAGACTTTGATTTCGCAATTATTGCCAAATTTAGGTCAAAGTAATTAAAGTTAAATTGCAATATTACATATCAGCAGAAACTCTAAAAAATTAAATTATAATTTAGTTTGTATTAACTTATATGTACATTGGAAATTATTGTAGGCTTAAGTATGTACATATATGAAGTTTTAAAATAAATAATTATTGTTGAATTTGAAAGGAAACAAGCAACATCTCATTTTTGAGCCACGGTCGCAATTTCTGTTTTGGTAAGTTTCGCAAAATCACTGCCCTAGGAACTTTGCAGTGGCAATGTAGACAACAATTTGCTCTATATTGCTGCCGGTTGGGGAAGAAGCTCCTCGTCGTACATTTTGGCACCCAACGTAGGCCACGGAATTTTCGAAACTTTTTCTCATTCTTTTGTCGTGCGGTCCGTGGAAATTCTAAAGACTTTTTTGTTGAAGTGCCTGAAAAAACGGTACGGTCGTTGAGTGGTGTTTTTTTTTTAATTTAAAAACCAATTTGTAAGGCACGATTTCTAAAAAATACATGAAAATTAAAAAAAAAACATTTGTTGGCTCATAAAGTTAGTTATATTTTAAAAGCTAACCGTGACTATAAATCCCGCATAATTTCATAAAGGACATTACTCCTAAACATTATTCCACGCATACGGTAACATTTTTTGAACGGTATGTTTACGGTTCCGTTAATTTTATATGTAAATTATATACATAAAGACATTATATAAAACCTGATAGTGGTTTGAATTAGGCTTATGTTCCTGTTTAAAAAAATTTGTTTCGGATAATTGTTTTTTGGCTCGTTGTTTGTTATAAACTACGATTTTGGCTACAAAATGTCAACTTTGGAGCAGTTTAAACAGCAACGAGCGAGTACAAAGAAAAGTATTTTCCACATCAAGAACCACATTGAAGCCAATGGGGTGAAGGTAAGCCACTATCTGCAGCGTAACTGAAGTGATGCTTGGGTATTTTGGAGTCGTATTTTAAGCAAATACTGTCGTTTCAAACTCAAATTGAAAAGTTGGAACCAGACAACAACGCTAGGTCGAACATCGAAGGTTTATACATTTCGGCTAAACTCAACATCCAGTCTCAACTTGGTGAAGACGTACAAAATCCGACTATGTCCGATACTACAATTTGTTTTCCGGCTCCTAGCCATAAATTACCACAGCTTAAGTTGCCCACATTTAGTGATAAGTACAGTGAGTACAAAAATTTTATAACGTTGTTCAATCAAGCAATCGATCGTGAATTTGGCCTTTCAAATATTGACAAATTTAATCATTTGCTCAACTCTCTTCAAAGCTAAGCCCTGGAAACAATCAAGGCCTTTCAAATTACGAACGAAAATTATATGAAGGCTATGGAAAGGCTAAAGGCGCGTTACGATAATAGTTCTTCGCTTTTTATGGAAAATATAACCACACTTTTTTAACCTCCCATCATGTCTAAATATAACTGCGCACAACTGCGCAGCTTCGTTGATAATTTTTCTGCTATTTATTGTTAAAAGGGGCTAGAAAGACGTCAGGTTTTGGAATCGGTTGACACCAGCTACGCTCAACACACCTCGTAAGCCTGAAAGCCATCACTCCGGTAAGTCCATAAATATAAATTTTAAATCTGGCCATACATTTTCGCTGCCCAAACGGGTGTGCGCGCTTTGCTCCCAGCCGGACTATACTATTAGTCGTTATTCTCGACTTGGGCTTTGTCTCAATTGCTTGTCGAAAAGGCATCAAGTAAATAATTGTTCCTCCTCATTCCAGTGCAAATTTTGTTCTTGCTTGCACCATAGTCTGCTTCATCGGTCCCAGCCAGCTCCCAGGCCCTCGTCCCCTGCTAATGAACCAACTAATATTCGGCCTTGAATGAATTTCCCACTTCGGTCTATACGCATTTGGAAAAATCCTCACCGGAACAAGTTTTACTTGCCAGTGCCATGGTTCTCGTTCGTAACGCTACTGGTTTTTATCAATTGGGGTGCGCTAAGAAAATAAAATCTGTGTCTAAACTTGAACTATATGGTATGCAACCATTATCAAAATTGTTCTCAAAAATTAATTAATTTTTCGTTTCCAAACATACAAAAATTTCTATGGACTGATTCTCAAATAGTTCTCTACTGGCTCAAACAACATTCTTTAGCTTTTTCGCTGTTCGTGTACAAGGTCTCGGAAATTCAAGATCTAACTAGTAGTTGTGTGTGGCGGCATATACCAACACGTCCAACCCTGCTGACATCGCTTCTCGTGGTGCAAATGTTAAAGAGCTTGTTTCATCTATCTGGTTTAACGAACCACCGTTCCTTGCTCTTGATGATACTAAATGGCCCACGACTAAACACGATATGCTCTCTGAACAAAATGAAATTGAAGTCGATAAAGAGAAAAGAAAAGCATAACGGCAACTATATAATAGATTACATTGGGAATTTCAGCTCATATCTAATCTATCATAAATAGTTCGTATTGTCGCCTCGATGCTGCGCTGTACTCAACGGCCAAAATTCTTTACTTCTGACACTTTATAGCCTCAAGAATTAGAAAATGCACTACTCTGAATAGTTTTCAATATCCAGAAACATTTCCAAGATGTTACCGATCGTGCTCTAAGTAAAAGGACCTTTAAATGCCTCAACCCCTTCGTCGATTCATCATAAGGCTTTAAAGGTCGGTGGCCGTTTAGAATTCGCTCCAATTTCTGAAGGCCAGAAACACAAAATAATTTTGCCAAGCAAATCTCATTTCGTCGATTGTTATGTTCACCATCTGCATATCAACAATTATCATGCTGGACCTAAGGCACGTCACTTATACGTCAGAGATTTTGGATCGTAAACTCACGAAAATTATGTCGACGCATCGTCAGTTCGCGCCCACAATGCATTCGGTATCGTCCAAGGCTGCTACAACAAATGATGGGAAACTTGACTGTTGAACGTCTCAGTCCTACAACACTTTTCGCTAGATGTGCTGTTTATTTTTGTGGCCCATTTAACACTTACGGATTAAAGGAAAGGTTCTATATAAAACTTACGTTGCAGTATTTGTTGGTTTCGCAACTAAAGCAGTGCACTTAGAAGTGGTGTCAGATTTATCCATCGACACATTTATTGCCGCTCTAAAGAGGATGATTGGTCACATAGGTTTTCGAACAGATATATTTTGTGATAATGCCACAAATTTTGTTGGTACAAAGTTGGCTCAACTAAAATCGTTCCTTTTTCTATAGTTAACTCTAGTTAAATTAAAAATTATTGATCGAACCAATTCAATAACTTCTGTTTTATTCTCCTAGGCGGCCGTCAAGTGCGCCAACGTCATTTAAGTAAAACGCATTTTAATGCAAGGCTTACTTTTGAGGAGTTAACAACTGCCATATTCGAGATAGAAACAGTGACGTCGCCCTTTCCATAAACTGGTTTTGCTTCCATCACATTGAAACGATATTATTGAAACTATAATTAATTTCAACTATTATATTGTTTGCATTTATTGTTTGTCGCTTAATTTCTCATTTAAATTCGTGTTAAATTTCTTCACAGTTTTTCTCAACCGTATCCAACGTAATTTGTCATAATTTTTATACTTCAGGGCCACTGTATTTATTTTGATTATTAACCGCTAGTTTTGTATTTTTAATATTGGTTTCTCATTTAATATTTCGTATCTGCATACTGTTGTTGTCAAGAGGAATTCAAGTTATTTTTTATTATTTTTAATATTGTGTATTAACATTAAAACTTGGATTCATTGGAAGTGAGAAAACAAATATTACAAAAACAACAGTGGGCCCTTATAAACATTGGAAATTATTGTAGATACGAATACGATTTCATGCAGCCCAAATAAATATCGTCTAGTTTTAATAACAATAGTTTATGGTTTACTTTGTCGAACGCTTTGCTAAAGTCGGTATAAATAACATCCTCTATTAACCAATTTTGTAAATTGAAGTGTGTTGGTTATAAGTGATAAACCTTTACGAAATCCGTGCTGAATAGGTGTAAGTAAAGACGAGACTGGATGAGTGAGGAAATCGGTGGTACATTTTCTGAAAAATTTCGCTCTGTAATTTATTGCATTTGACTTATTACTAGATTTGAATAAGGGAACTATATACATAGATATCTTTTCATTTGTGAGGAAAATATCCCTGCTTTAACGAATAATTAAAAATAATAGACAGTGAAAAAAGCAGATGGAAAGTTAATTAAAATGCAATTTGGTACGCCATCTTTAATTTATAAAACTTTATTTAAAACACGTTACAGTTCCTAGTACGTAAGATAGTTGTTGCGAAGGACGATCGTCATAAGCATAATTTAAAAGGTTATATTACCCACAAATTAAAGGATGTTCATCCCGCTGTTTCCGTATTTTAAAATAAAAAAAATAATCAAGATTTAAAAGAAAGCATGGCTTAATGTAAAGAAAATAAAATAAATTTTTAAATTGATTTATTTTACTATTTTTTACTACTATACGGTAAGCATACTTATTTTTAATTGCGATAAAAAGTAAGTGCATATGTAAGTATCTTAAGCCAATAACTTGATTCTATAGATATATATATGTATCTTCGTTTATTTCTTAATCACACAAAGCAAAATTAAAATACATAAGTTTATTACATTATTTAATTTCTTTTTATTAACAATAAAATTAATTAATTGGTTATTTTGTAATCTCTTCATGCATTTCATATTTTGACAAAAAATCCAACACATTTCTTAATGACATCACACATGAACATTAGAAAATTGTTTTTAACGTCATCTTTGTTTATTGCATCATGGGTGCAACTTATAAGAATATTTTCCATGAGAGCATTCGCAAAGTGGGTGTGATAGCGGGTGGATATGTACATATCGCACCCTAAATACAAAAGGGGCACAACTCAAAATTTTCCAAAACTGACTTTTTTCCATAAATTAATTCAGAATACACATCTCTAACTACTGCAAAAATTTCTTTCACATCACTATCTTCTTTAACTGGAAAAATACAGTTATGTTAAGTGTGTTGCTTCTGCACGATGAACTAAACATAAACAGTTTTTTTGCCTCTCCTGAAAATTTTAGTATTTTGAGTTGTGCCCCTTTTGTATTTAGGGTGCGATATGTACATGCATATATTGATGATTTAAAAGTGTGTTATATATGAATTGTATTGATTGAAAATGTATATATTGTTTGATTTGAAAAAATATTGTAAGGACAGTCGATGGAGTCATCATAATGGGTATTAGAATAAATAGAGGCAAAAAAGTCTGCAAATATGATGCTAATTACCTTTTCGTGACTTGATTCAGAGAATACTTATTTCATTATGTTAGGGACGCTGGATAATTTTCTTTTCAAATTAACAAAGGTATAAAATGACTTGGTATTACATAAAAATATTTATTGAATAGTGTTTATATAGTTGCTCTACAACTGAATGTTTAGCTGGTTGTATTGCATGTGAAGAATATAAATAATATTTTCCACAATAATTGGATGAGCCCGATATTTTATACTTCATGAAATATATACGAGTATTTCATATATAATTTTATAAAAAAGATTTATTATTTCATAAATTGTGCTCGTATTATAGCTTGTAATTGAAACCAACTAGTATTAAGAGATTATTCAACTGCAATACGTTCGGTATTTGGTATGTTACAGTTTATTTCTATTGTAGAATGATACCTATCCTCAGGTAAAGTAATTGGATCAACCCAATTAATTGTAAACTTTGGGATTATTTACAAATATTAAATCAAGTAGTTTTCCGAGTATGTTTTGAACACGATTACTTTGATGCAGAGAGAATTCAGACATACATATGTGTGTATATCTATCTATAAAAACCATCACCAGAACTAGATGTAGAATGTAGGTAACATTCCATGCAACTTGAGATAAATTAAAGTCACCAAAAAGGAATACCAAATTGGACGAATTTGAGTTTATGATTACAGTGCTAATCGCTTCAATATGTTGCTTGTAAATTAATATAGCCGATTGAGGAGGAACATGTTAGCAAGTTAAAAAAATATTGACATGATTTATTTTCAGAACAATAGGAATGAATTCAATATCGTATAATGATGCAAATGGTAGTCCTTCTGAGGTTAGAGGTAGCAATTAAAATTCCCCTTCCTATCACGGTTGTAACTCTGTCTGGGCGAAAAATTTGGAAATCATTCCAAAGTGTGTCAGAGTTTCAAAAAGTATAATTCAGCCAAGTTTCGTTAAAAACAATAATGTGATAATTTTTTTCCTTTATTTATTTTTTATTATTACGCCTCAGGCCAAAATGACATTATAGAGGCAAAACTGGCAACAAAAATTTCAGATATAATATTTATTTATAAAATAATTAATAAAGTAATATCTTTTAAGTAATATCTTTTAATCGATCAGGTAGTTGGTTGTACTCCATTGGGCCAGCAAATCGAATTCTCTGCTTAGTACCCTCGAAACCAACGAAAGAAAACTCTATAGCGCTAGAATCAAAACCATTTAAGCTCTTAAAGACATATAACAATAATTGCTGTTTGTGAAGGTTTTTTATTGGCAGTATACTATTAGCATATTTTTTAAACAAATCGATCGTATTATAACGTAACTGGAGATTAAAAACTATTTTCAATGCTTTGTTTTGGGCTGACTGTAGCGAACGCACAAAATATCAATTCCAGATGAAACTTTGGACTTTAAGTAACTTATGTGATCCTCCCATGAAACTTTGCGAGTAAATAGCATTCCAAGATTCACCACCACACCACCACACATTCACCATCAATATAGTCAATAACATTGATGACAGCTTCAGCAGACCCACAACCTTTTTTAAACCCATATTGGCGGTCAAATAATAATTTGTTTACGTCCAGATAGTTAGTTAATTGTTCGGAAATTACCTCATCGTAAATGTTATCAATGACAGAAACAACCGATATCGGACGAAAATTTTCAATTTTATTTGTTCCAGGAGATTTAGGTATTGGAATAGTTTTATGTTTTTTCAGAACATCTGGATATTTTGCATCCTCTATCATTTTGTTAAATATTCCTGTTAGTATTTCCAAAACAGTTGACTTGCGGACTAATAGCATTTTAGGTGTAATATTGTCGTAACCAGGCGTTTTATTAACGTCCAAACTATTCAGAACAGATTCCATTATCAATAGCATGTAAGTTAAAGTTGGTTGAAACAGGAACGAAAAAAATGTATATTGTCATTATGATCCAGGTGAATTGTATTTCTTATTTCAGAAATTGAGTTATGAAAGAAGTGGTTAAATGATATAGCTTTTTCATCCTTTGAAATAAAAATCTAATTGTTGATGTTTATAATTTCACTCATTCGATCATTTTTCCTGCCTGAAGTCTCGTTCAAGAATTTCCATGTTTTTCTACTGTCACCACAGTATTTATCCAAATGATACACATAATAATTAAACCTTAACTCGTTACTACAATGTTTTCAAATTTTGCTCACTTGTTGCAAATGTTTTTCATTTTTCCTACGTGGTTTTAACAATTTATTTTTAAACATTTGACATGCAAGGACACATTTCATGTCGTAAATTTGTTTTACTAATTGTAGTCTTACAACTATGTTCTGCCGCCACAGAAAGAATTTTGACAAGTTGGTCACATTGTTCAGACGAGGAGTTTGTATTTGGTATATTCAGATTATCTATCATCTAATTACATAATTACAATTATTATCATCTAAATACATACCGAATTTTCTATAATCTATCCAGTTTTCCTTTTTAATCGTCACTTCTCGCCGACAAAACCGAGTATTTATTTGACAAAATATTATATTGTGGTCAGATAATTTGTTCTGGATTGAATTAACCAGGATGAATTCTAAAATGATATCCCTCAGAAATTTGCTTGGTCTATCTTCAGAAATCAAGTCGACATTAAAATCTCCATCAAAAATGCAGGGTGAGTTTTTAACCTTCTCGTATCGTACACTTTTGAGATCTATACAGCGATGTTATTGCTAATGGCTTATTATTTATTTTAATATTCGGCAGCAACAAGCTAGTTAAGTCCAAAAAATTTTTGCTCTGAGAAAAAAATACATTATAGCTTATCTGTTGAGATATGTAAACTAAAGTTCCTCCGTACTTGTCACTTCTGCAGCAGTGCTCAGCCTTATATCCGTGAATCGAGTACAAATCAACACAGTTAATATCGAACAACGTTTCCTGAACCGCTTTAACCTCAGGTAATGATGACAAAATAGCTAAGTCAGATTTAAATTTATTAAATTTGTCAATAAATGAAATACTTCTTGCATTAAGCGATAATACTTGAAAAGAATTATACTTATTTTTATTGAAGTATGTATTAAAAGAATCTACGTTAAAAAAATATTTGCAATTCATAAAGAGTAAGTAAATATTAACCATATTAAAACATTTTTACTAAATTATCTAATTTAAAGATTCAAATTTATTTCTGCAGATCATCATCAATTTCAACAGCTTCATCGTCATCACTATTTGCATCTCTACCATTGAAATGTAAGTCAACATCAATATTATAATACGCTTAGCACCACAATCAACAGTTCTTTTAATAGCTTATCAACATCATCAATAGATCTTAACCAAATTTTTCTTTTTTTTTTGCATAAATATTTCTTCGTTTGGCATAAACAAATTTGAAACCAACTTCTTTCAACGATTCAGCATATTTCATAAGATCCAATGATTCCTTGCATAGAAAATCGTTCACAAAAACATTCTTAAATTCAGGTATTTGTTTTAATTGCGTGAGAGGTCTACACGCATAAACAACTCTTTAAATTTTTTAATTGCAAGTTTCACGACGATAGGCTTTTTTCCATTTTCTTTATTACGGTTTCAGAAACACACATCTTCTAAATCATTGCTGGAAATGTTTGCACCTATTTTCTGCGCAATGTGTGTGCATTATCTGCACTCAACTTGTCATTATTTTTAACTCCGTTTATAATGCAGTCCGTTTGTACTCTTGTGTTGTTTAACAAATAAACAGATGATTTCAAAGTTTTAACCTCTTCTTTCAGTTCGTCGTTTTGTTTTTTTAATACCTTTATTTGGCTCTCGTTCTTTTTCACACTCTTCATTTCATTTATATTTTTAGAGCATATATTCTCAATTGGCGTATCCTTGTATTCCATATTCGGATTGTTATCAATGACAGAAACAACCGATATCGGACGAAAATTTTCAATTTTATTTGTTCCAGGAGATTTAGGTATTGGAATAGTTTTATGTTTTTTCAGAACATCTGGATATTTTGCATCCTCTATCATTTTGTTAAATATTCCTGTTAGTATTTCCAAAACAGTTGACTTGCGGACTAATAGCATTTTAGGTGTAATATTGTCGTAACCAGGCGTTTTATTAACGTCCAAACTATTCAGAACAGATTCCATTATCAATAGCATGTAAGTTAAAGTTGGTTGAAACAGGAACGAAAAAAATGTATATTGTCATTATGATCCAGGTGAATTGTATTTCTTATTTCAGAAATTGAGTTATGAAAGAAGTGGTTAAATGATATAGCTTTTTCATCCTTTGAAATAAAAATCTAATTGTTGATGTTTATAATTTCACTCATTCGATCATTTTTCCTGCCTGAAGTCTCGTTCAAGAATTTCCATGTTTTTCTACTGTCACCACAGTATTTATCCAAATGATACACATAATAATTAAACCTTAACTCGTTACTACAATGTTTTCAAATTTTGCTCACTTGTTGCAAATGTTTTTCATTTTTCCTACGTGGTTTTAACAATTTATTTTTAAACATTTGACATGCAAGGACACATTTCATGTCGTAAATTTGTTTTACTAATTGTAGTCTTACAACTATGTTCTGCCGCCACAGAAAGAATTTTGACAAGTTGGTCACATTGTTCAGACGAGGAGTTTGTATTTGGTATATTCAGATTATCTATCATCTAATTACATAATTACAATTATTATCATCTAAATACATACCGAATTTTCTATAATCTATCCAGTTTTCCTTTTTAATCGTCACTTCTCGCCGACAAAACCGAGTATTTATTTGACAAAATATTATATTGTGGTCAGATAATTTGTTCTGGATTGAATTAACCAGGATGAATTCTAAAATGATATCCCTCAGAAATTTGCTTGGTCTATCTTCAGAAATCAAGTCGACATTAAAATCTCCATCAAAAATGCAGGGTGAGTTTTTAACCTTCTCGTATCGTACACTTTTGAGATCTATACAGCGATGTTATTGCTAATGGCTTATTATTTATTTTAATATTCGGCAGCAACAAGCTAGTTAAGTCCAAAAAATTTTTGCTCTGAGAAAAAAATACATTATAGCTTATCTGTTGAGATATGTAAACTAAAGTTCCTCCGTACTTGTCACTTCTGCAGCAGTGCTCAGCCTTATATCCGTGAATCGAGTACAAATCAACACAGTTAATATCGAACAACGTTTCCTGAACCGCTTTAACCTCAGGTAATGATGACAAAATAGCTAAGTCAGATTTAAATTTATTAAATTTGTCAATAAATGAAATACTTCTTGCATTAAGCGATAATACTTGAAAAGAATTATACTTATTTTTATTGAAGTATGTATTAAAAGAATCTACGTTAAAAAAATATTTGCAATTCATAAAGAGTAAGTAAATATTAACCATATTAAAACATTTTTACTAAATTATCTAATTTAAAGATTCAAATTTATTTCTGCAGATCATCATCAATTTCAACAGCTTCATCGTCATCACTATTTGCATCTCTACCATTGAAATGTAAGTCAACATCAATATTATAATACGCTTAGCACCACAATCAACAGTTCTTTTAATAGCTTATCAACATCATCAATAGATCTTAACCAAATTTTTCTTTTTTTTTTGCATAAATATTTCTTCGTTTGGCATAAACAAATTTGAAACCAACTTCTTTCAACGATTCAGCATATTTCATAAGATCCAATGATTCCTTGCATAGAAAATCGTTCACAAAAACATTCTTAAATTCAGGTATTTGTTTTAATTGCGTGAGAGGTCTACACGCATAAACAACTCTTTAAATTTTTTAATTGCAAGTTTCACGACGATAGGCTTTTTTCCATTTTCTTTATTACGGTTTCAGAAACACACATCTTCTAAATCATTGCTGGAAATGTTTGCACCTATTTTCTGCGCAATGTGTGTGCATTATCTGCACTCAACTTGTCATTATTTTTAACTCCGTTTATAATGCAGTCCGTTTGTACTCTTGTGTTGTTTAACAAATAAACAGATGATTTCAAAGTTTTAACCTCTTCTTTCAGTTCGTCGTTTTGTTTTTTTAATACCTTTATTTGGCTCTCGTTCTTTTTCACACTCTTCATTTCATTTATATTTTTAGAGCATATATTCTCAATTGGCGTATCCTTGTATTCCATATTCGGATTTTTTAAAAGCTTTTTTATCTATATGACTGCAAAGTGCATGTCAAGTTTTTCTCCAGCCATCACATTCCACGGCCTCATCATTTTCCAGTATATCTGTTTTAAATTGTTGGCATATAATTTTATTTTTACTTTTATTATTTAAACTTTTATGTGTCTTACAAGCCATATTTTACATCACATTCACGAAGTATAAGTTTCTTTACATGAAATTGATGTTCTTTTAATACTTTTATTTCAAAGCTTAGATCACTTCGGTTTTAGTAACCGGACATTCTAGTATATCATATGAATTTGGCTGTCGGAAAAATTTATTCGTTTTTTTGTTGAATTGCTTGATTAGAAGGTTGAGCAAAATTATTAACACGTTGGTGACGAATCCGTTCATATTAACGAACAACAACTTGATTCAATGTTTGGAACGAAACTGTTATTTTATATACTATACTTCTGCTTTTTGAATAAGAAAATTTGTTAGTCTCTTTTATTATACAATAAATTATAATCTGTTTAAATATTGTTATTTAAGATCTTTCAGTGTTTGACTTAGAACAAAAGCTCTTTATTTCAAAAACATAAAACCTAGCTCAATTCTTCTTCTTTTACTTAATTCTAGTTAAGTTTAAATTAAATTTAAAATAAAAAAAAATCAAATAAACAACAAAACTTATATCTATATAGGTATAGAAAGAAGAGTATTACTTTATATAAGTACGTATGTACTTTATATGTACATATCCACCCGCTATCACACCCACTTTGCGAATGCTCTCATGGAAAATATTCTTATAAGTTGCACCCATGATGCAATAAACAAAGATGACGCTAAAAACAATTTTCTAATGTTCATGTGTGATGTCATTAAGAAATGTGTTGGATTTTTTGTCAAAATATGAAATGCATGAAGAGATTACAAAATAACCAATTAATTAATTTTATTGTTAATAAAAAGAAATTAAATAATGTAATAAACTTATGTATTTTAATTTTGCTTTGTGTGATTAAGAAATAAACGAAGATACATATATATATCTATAGAATCAAGTTATTGGCTTAAGATACTTACATATGCACTTACTTTTTAGCGCAATTAAAAATAAGTATGCTTACCGTATAGTAGTAAAAAATAGTAAAATAAATCAATTTAAAAATTTATTTTATTTTCTTTACATTAAGCCATGCTTTCTTTTAAATCTTGATTATTTTTTTTATTTTAAAATACGGAAACAGCGGGATGAACATCCTTTAATTTGTGGCAAATATAACCTTTTAAATTATGCTTATGACGATCGTCCTTCGCAACAACTATCTTACGTACTAGGAACTGTAACGTGTTTTAAATAAAGTTTTTCGTATAACCTAATTATGAAATTCCATAAATATTTATACAATTAAGAAGTTTTTCAAAAAAGTGATAACCAATATCAAATTTAGGAAGTGAAGCTTAAAATACACAGCCTCACGAATAAATACAGGTAGGTGTACACATTTATAATTGTATATTTGCTATGCGATTAAATATCTACATGTATTATTTTCAGGGATGAATAGCGACAGGTTGGGCCCTCTGGTGGATCCCCATCAATTTGGCCTTTTTATGAAGCCTTCACTTAATTTTGAGGTCTTTCAAATCAAACTGTATTGAGGTGATTATGGAGGAAAGCATAGGTAAACCACCATAAAAATATTTTCTATTTGTACCTGCTATTAATCACATTTTTTTGTCTTTAACAGACACCCACAGCCCATCAAATAGTGGAGAAGTTCAACGCATCAATGATTCATCACAAAACTTATTAGATGAATCATCGCTGGCAGTCCTTTAATAAAAAAAAAGGAAAAACTTGCAAGCCATAATGTTGGAGAAAATTCAGGAGTCTAATGACATTATAAGACAGAAGATAAGATAGTGCTGTGGTGAACATAAACATGTTGAAACTGCAAGAGGATTTAATGTCGATAGAGCGTGAAAAAAACGAAATTCTGAAGTCATTTTTAAATAAGTACATAAAATAAAGCTTTTTATCCTAATTTAGTTAAAGAAAATACTGAATTTTTATTGTTTTTTTAAGATATTTTTTGTTAATTTCTCTTTTTATTAAATAATTCCTTGTTAATTTCTTTCTGATAAAACTATTCATTGATTAAAAAGTTTGCAATAGCGTTTCTAATTTCTTCACTTTTAGGATTGTAATCGTAAGTAAAATCTTCACTATTCGGCTGTCCCTTGATTGTTTCACTGTTGACTTTCCAGGTCTCATTAAATACTTCATTATTGTTATTTAAAAACTTGTGTAGGACGCACCAACATTTGATTACATCATTATATTCTCAATTTTATTGTCTATTGACAATAGACAATCTCTAACTCGTCGAATTCGAGCTTTTAAATGTCCGAACGCATTTTCAACAACTTGACAGAGTATAATTAAATATTTTTTCTTTTTCTGATGCTTTGAAATAAAATGGATAAGGTTTCATCACGCATTCAGATAAGCAAAAAGCAGAATCGCCTATTAACGAATTTTCCCACCATCGTAAAAAATATCTTGTTGTTGAAATATGGGGCTTAGCATTTTTTTTTCCTGAATACAGATCTCTCAAATATTGTCGAATCATTGCATCGACCTTGACATCCAACATTAATATATAAGAAACGGTATCCATAGTCAACAACAGCGAACAAAACAACTGAGTACCACCCCTTGTAATTGAAATAATCATAAGTTTCCGAAGAAGAGGGGTGAATCTCAAAATGGCAACCATCTATTTAGAAAAAATTAAAATAAATAATACTAAAATTAATTAATTCTAAGATTATATAATATTCATACCTATTGCTCCAAAACATTGTGGAAATCCAATTTTTTTAACACCGTTCACACACTCCTTTATTTTCGTTTCGTTTATAAAATTTGATGGCAAATGTTCTTATGAAACACTTTTCCAGACCTCTTTACAAAATTCTTTTAATATGATCATACACTAGCTTTGGATACTCCTAACATGTGCGCTATTGACGCATACTCAGAAGAAGACTTGTGACAATAACGAGCAATACCAATTCGTGTTTTTAGTGGGATACATTTTCTAAACGTTGAATCACTACTGCTCATCGTGTTAAACATAAGAGCTCAAAAGTTTTTCGGCTCATTCTAAAATTTTCATTTAACATTTCATCTCACATAGTAGGAACATCTTCCTCCCAAAAGGAATCATAACGAGTCTAATAAAATTGTTTGTATTAATAAAACAAAAAACTGAATATTATTGTCTATATGTATTTACATGTACCCATTCCATTCTGCTATTTAACAATTGTGTGTAGTAGTAATGTAGATGCTGACGCTTCTTTTTACGCAACAACATTACTTCCGATTGGATTTTTTTTGCTCTGGATGAACAAAATACTAATATACTCGTATGTCCAACACTTTTCATTTTTGTTTGGTATCAAATACAATTTGGAAATATAAAAATGTTTCTTTTATATTTTAGCAATGTAAATGAACTAGATTTTCAGAAAGATTTCAAATCTAATCTACTAGATTTAGAGACAATGTAAATGTACTATTACAGATGTGGGCAGTCTTTTTATTTATATATTTATCACTACAAAATTCTATCTATCGCTTCAATGTATTAGGGTAAGATGGAAAGTGAAAAAAAATTATTTTGATTTATTTGAAATTTCCAAATCAATTGGGCAGTGTTTGCATTGAAAGCTTTTATATGATGAAACCTTAGTATAATTAAAATTAATATTCCAAAATGAAAATATTTTACATTTGGAAGATGAATTTGGAACTAATCAACAATATATTGAGCTCTCGGATTTTATGTAATCATATATATATAATAAAAAATATTTAAAAAAATAGAACGAAAATAAGCATTTTGACCATGGTTTTTACTCAAATAATGTTGTCGTGAAAAATTGGCCTCATAAATGTATTATGAAAAGTGGTTAGATAGTTTTCGTTTTTTAACATGTACTTTTATATAAAATTATATTATAGCCTATAGGGCCAAAATATATAAGCCTGGAACCACTATTTTTGCTGGGGTCTAATCTAAAGGATTTCGTAAAAAAAATCTGTTTCGAAAAGTCTGCAAAGCCAATATATTCTACATTCATTCCTGATTTTCCCCGCAAAAATGTAAAATTAATTAATTAGATTTTTTGTAGATCAAGAATTTTGACCTTAAATTATAAAATATAGTGAAAAAAGTAATTATTATTTTGAAAACCGCGTATTAAGTGTATTTTAAGTGCAAAAAAGCAAATTGTAAACAGGAAATGCGCAGTGGACAAAAGCATGCAAAGGGATGAAAAAAACAAGTCAGAAAGTGTGCTAAAAACTAATTTTGTGTGTGTTTTTAATAAACCTTGCTATAGCTGTTAACTTTTGCACTTTTCCAAAAAGCAATGAACAGCAAACAATGCTTTGAATAAAATTTTGCAATCGGCCGGACACTATTAAGTTACAAAATTAGAGAATTTGCTTATTATATTTTAAATAGGATGATTTTGAAATTCTTTAAATTTTAGTTTGGGTAGTTCTTTATTTAATAATTACGCATAGGGTAATAGAGCAGTACCGACTATCACCATATGAAGAGCAACCAACACTGACACACACGAAGACAGTTTGTAACTCTGCATAAAAAATGTTCATGTCGCACTTGATCAACAAGGGAGTATTAACTCAAAATTTTTAAATTTTAGGATTATTTGAAAGTTTAGAATAAGGTCGCTTGTGAGAAAATGAATCAAAATATAAAAGAAAAGAAAGCTTATAGCGTAGACAGACGACAGCGTTAATTTGCATTAGCAGTCTTAATTCAAATTAACTTGTGAATTATCCCCATCCCAATGTGTATAAGATCTGTCGTAAATGCACGAAATCAGAGTGAATTTATACTGAATTTAGGTATTTCGATATGGCAACACAGTCGACAATCAGTCAGCTGTTGGCAAATTGCTTATTATTGTAAAATTAAAATGGATTCAAATTCAGCAAAGGTAAGTTATTTTAATTGTTTTTAGCGATAAAAAAAAAGATTTTACAATCGAAACGCATTTTTTCCATTTTAAGATTGAGGCGAAAGTTTTCTTTAAATCTGTTATCGTCCATCGTCAGCACGTCACACTCCCAAAAAGTGCTGTTGCGGTCCTTTAATAAATCCCATATATGAATTATATGAAAAGATACATATGTATATTAAACCTACAAATTTCCACAATTGCCTTTCCCTTATATCAGAGTATCCTATTGCGATCCCAACTTGTAGCAACACGTTCAGATTTATGGTTGCTAGTGCATGCACAATTTTTGCATTATGGCGCAGTTTCAGCAAAAGTAATTTCAGCTTTCTTTCAAATAAACAGTGATTTTTCACCAAAAGCATAGCTGCTAGTCGTATTTTCTGCCTTCTGTCCATTTGATCTCGATCTAATTGCAAAAAAAAAAATTTGTATACAAACAAACAGATGATTGATAAATGCAAAAACTGTCGTCTCTCAGAGTAAAATTTTAATTCACATTAGTAAGCTTTTAATGCAAATTAACGCTGTCGTCTGTCTACGCTATGGTATTAATTAAATCTATAGTTGCATCTATTTCTTTTAATCTTTCCAATCTATTTCAAAGAATGTAAACTGATAATTTAGTAGGTATATATAGGATATGTATCGTTTGGGCCAGAGTCTGATATTTATAATTATTTTTTTAGGTTTTAGGACACTGTCTGGTTATGATCATTCTGATTTTATATTTTGTGGTTTGCCTACATCACTTAGCTATATGTTTATTTTTATTTTTGCACTGGTTTATTGTCGTTATTTTTGTTGAGAAGTTGTTGACTTTGTAGTTGAGAGCTTGATCAGAATTATAGCGGTATTATTCCCAATTATTGTGTTTTATGCGAAAAAAAATAAAAAGATTACTTAAAGTTTTAATGTATTGTTATTTGTTGATTGAGGATATGCAAGTTTTGCATATGTGGCAATAAAAATGAATGCATGTAGTATGTAGATATAAATAATTTCAATTTGTAGCACAAACCTATTAATGGTTTTATAAAAGCACAAATCCAAACAAGATACTAAAAAGCACGAGAATTAACAAAAGCGAGTAAATGTTTACGTTTTTTTATGTTCTCCTTTTTCTTTTTGCCTTTTCTAACACTTTATGCCAGTAAAAGTTTACAGAGCTCAATATAATAACGTCTTACTTTCACGATAGTCACTTTTTACATCCTATCGGAAACAACTTAAGTCACTATTATCTAAATAGTTGTTTCTTTGCAACTTACATTTATTTTAAGTGTCCTTTTTGCTTACACTGATTACAACAATAATTTTTGAGTTTATAATACATTTTTCAGCTTAATGATTTGTAGTCTTACCCTTTATTGCTTACTTGCTTCTTTTTTATTTTAGTAACTAGGGTTCTGCTTTATGAACTTAATATTTTCTTCTTTCACGTATATAAGATCATACTTGTGTTTTAGATATTCCACGTTGTTTGCGGTTTCTACAACTTTTTCAAATGTGCATGTGATGGACTCCAAAATAATATTGTCTTGGGCCAGACCCTTTTCCAACCCCATTACAAACTTGTCTCTTATAGCATTTTCCAATGTCGTGGCAAAATCACAATGAATACCTAAATGATCGGACTCGTCAGTCTAGTCATTAATAGACTCCGTTAGGCTCTTTGTAGCCTTTTAAAGCTTGTAACATTCGGCAAATCCTGATGTAGCTGGCTTATGGTGTTGTTATAATGCTGATAAACATTTTAAAACTGTTGTGCTCGCATCTTCCAACTTTGATTACTTAAAAAATTTACTACGCTACAAACGAACGGGAAATGTTGCCGATTGTTTTACCATAAAGAAAATAAGAAAGTATTTATATAGCGCCGCAACTATTAAAACTATCACAGATCATCAGCCTCTAACACATGCCTTAAATAACGGAAACACTAACAGTTAATTCAGGAGGTGGAAAGCGACGTTAGACGAGCACAACTAGGAACTGCTGTACAAGCCTGGAGATGCAAATATCATACCGGTTGCTTTATTAGACCACCGCAATAGATATTTGAAATTATAGCAAGGGATAAAACACAACCAGCTCGCTACGAAATCTGATTCAGTATATTATTATAGAACCAAATGAAACAGTCATACAAATTTCAAATCATCTTCCCAAAGTATCACAGACATATTTTTTTTTGGAAATATATGTATGTAGGGTGAGACTATTGGCCACTATGTATACGTTGAGAAGTTGATAAACTTACCACTACACAATAGCAGAGCTGTACATATGAAAACAAACTTAGACATTCCAGACACTCTTTTACTTGCAATTAATACTAAACTATGAATAAATAAATTAAATGGATTAAGTAAGCAAAAGAAATCGCATTCCTTTATATAAACGATCCTACACGTAAATATTAAAAAATATCTAAGTCTTTAGTAACAAACTGTTTAGTAACAAACTGTAGCTAGTCGTTCGATGTGTCAAAACACTCGTGTTTGCTCAAAAAGTAGGATAGTCTAACCTAAAATCACACCTGTGTGACAGATTTGACAAGTCTGTCCGATTTGGATTATTTTCATTAGGTAATAGATTACTCCCAACACCAAAACATTTTCTCCTTTTTTAACAAACTTTGAGAGATATATCGTATGTATTATTTTGCAACACAAATGAAATATGGCTGGAATAATTTTTTATTGACAAAGTGAAAAACATATGTTTTTGTATGATACATAGTACAGTATATACATTTTGATACGACTTTTCACAGTCGGAAAAATTTCTATCAGACTTCATAAATCAAGAATCTTATGACTTAACTGGCACTTACCTTATTATATTAAAGAACATCATTGCTTGACGCTTTTTACAAATTTCACCAAGGTATTTCTCACGCTATCATATAAAAATATAACAACTATTGTATTTTAGAAAGGCCTGACATTGGAGGGCATACCTTAAAATTGTTTGAAAATTATTTAAAATCTAGGATATTATTTTTAAGATGTGAAAGAACCTAAGTGAAGAACCAGATTTAGGTCCCACACCATACATAATTTACAAAAATGAGTTTGTCAAAATGTTATGATTAGTAACATATTAATATTGTATTTGTTACTTCCAAGTGTTTAAATATATTCTGTCGGTTTTTGTCGTCCATAAGTTCAAACAAACACTTTTGTGCAAATTTCAACACCCCGTCCAAAACGACCCTGACTTTGAATTATTTACTTTTTTTGGTTTCTTCTGGTTGTAATATATGTAATATAATTTTTGTTTCAATAATATATTATTATCGTCAGGGTCTGTAAATTTTGAAAGTTTCTTAATATTGCTTGTGGGAATTCCTTTTCTTAACAAATTTAGGTTCTTCTTTATGCGTAACTCTCTTATAGTTCTTAATAAATCCATGTTGCCTTTTTCAGAATATTTTTCCCGGCCTTTGCTTGCATGTTTTATTCTTATTCTTTTATGTTTAACCAAGCTATTGTAAATGCCACTCTGTTTTACATTATTATTATCTGCGTGAAATGGTGTATATTTTAAAAGACTGTGGTACAAGTCATTGTAATGGTAAATGGCTTTGTTTATCTGTTATTTATATAATTGGTATTTTTTACGATGTTTAAGATTTAAATTTTTTCATTTACTGTGTTGTTTAGTCTTTCGATATCTGTATTACCGGTGTGGCTATTTGGGTTAGTAAACTGGAAATCAATACATTCCTTAGTTAAGAGATCTTTAACGTTGGTGTTATTAAATTTATTATCAGCCACAAGTTTATTTGCCTTTTATAGAAAGATATTCCTGTATATTTGAGGCAAGGTTCTGCTATTTCTGTCTGTTTTGTAAATTTATCAATATATATTATAAATGCTATACACACAAGTGACATGCACACTGCCAATATACCCTAAATTCCCACTACAAGATAAGACATAACGAACAACTAATAATACAAGATAAGACAAAACGAACAACTAATAATAATATTTCTTATTTAAGCTCTACTCCACATATTCCATAAAACAAAACTCTACGCTACATATTTTTGAAGATAAGAGTTTATGTAATTTAATACACAACGCACAACTAATAATATTTCCCACGCACAAATAAATAAATATTTAATAAACGGTACTTCATGTACATATTTCATAAGATAAGAGTTTATATAATTCAATAGCGGAGTACAGACCACCAATAAACTGTTGCATTCCGTAACTATCGATAAGAAACAAATACTGATAATTCTAGACTAGTTTTAAGATTTTCACGCTTAGTACTTAAGGTTCATTTTTCAATAAAGTTTCAGTTTATGAACAAAACTCATAAAACACACACGTATATTTTACTCACATATACATATGTATATAAAAATTTTTGATATTTTTGGAAAATTTTCTCTCGACCGTGAATTATAAATTTTTGTTTTGATTCCTTGATTCCATTATACCAGCATGTCCTGTTTCATTTTCGTGAAAAATTGCTATTTGTCTATGGAACTCATCTTTGTTATCATTGAATTTCTTGTTTCATTTTATTGTATTCGTGATCATTCACGTAAGTATATATTCCAATTGTTACTTTGGAAAAGTATTTCGAAATCAATCTTGTCATAGCACTTTGTGATAGGTAATTTTTGTCTACACAGATTCTCTCATAGTTAAAAGCATTTTCGAACTCCCTATACTTTGTGTGTCGAAAAGTTATCTGTTGGCGGAATCTGTTCACGACAGTAGTAAGTATCGGAATGTGATCGTGATTTATGCAACCTAAAAAGTCCGTGTTTTATTATCTTCTCCTTTTATACGGTCTATTCTGGCGTTGTTTTCTCCCAATTGTCAGATCTCAAATGCGAATATGTAATTTGTGTCATTTGTATTTACTTTTGCATTTTTTCGCAAATATTCTATCATTGGTGCGGTATCTTTTGCATAGTCCTTAATGAACTTTCTATAAAATCCTGTTATACCCAAAAATGGTTTTATTTGTTTTTGGTTGACCGGTAATTTTTAATTCCGAGTCATATCGACTTTTCAACTATCCGGTTTTACGCCTTCTGTCGCCAAAACATGTTCCAAAAATAAGGTTTCTTTCTTTAAGTTACTCACAGACTACATATTTTTTACACTGTAAATGTGAAATGTTATACTGCTGAGTAACTACATGTCGTGTGCGGCTTCAAAAACAATGCTTCTGTAAATACATGAACAATGCCATCTGACAAAATTTCAATTAGAGCATGCTTTAATTTCTATGCTTGTAACATTTAACACCAAATTTCTATGCAAATCGCAAACATTCGTCGGCGTTTGATTTTGTGCAGTTCCTTATTCGATTAAAATAAGAATTTTGCAAGAGCTATTAGTCCTTGATTTTTAATTTAGCTTTATGTTTTAACAAAAAACATAAAATTCATAAATTATTTTTTGATAAAAGTTCAAGATCTTGCAGTTAAAAATAAGAATTTGATAACTAAGATTACGTGAACAGTACTTTAGCGATACCGTCAAAAATATTTTCAGCGGTTCTAGATCCACATATGACATACATAATAAAAAAGAAGATAAAGGGGAAGAAGACGTAAAACAAAAATGGAAAAAAATGTTTAATAGTAAACAAATTTATAAAATTATAAAAAATATTAGAACATCGTTCATGTAGACGACGTATGTCTTGTTTATGTAATTTCTGAGAACGGCGTTTAACCGTTGGAATGTGGAGGGGCCATTTTTCAGCACGAAAGGCATAATGTCCATACTGTGTTGAAAATGCCGGTTTAGCCCTCTCTTTTTCGTACAGTTTTATTTGATAGAATGTTTTTGCGAGGTCTAATGTGGTAAAATATTGGACCTTCCCAACTTATCCAATATTTCATTTAGATTGGCAATTCGGAATTTATCGTCAAGAGTGATATCGTTTAAGAATTTGTAGTCAACGACCAGAAGCCATTTCTCTTTGCCCGAGTTGTTTATTTTTTTCCGTATGATCGGTCCACGGAAGTGGACATTATAGGGTGAACTAGTATTTGTTATTATATTTTTTTACAGCATTTCATTAATTTTTCATGTATCTGTGTATCTTAGAATGTAAAGGTTTGACAGTTTTTGTGTTAATTTCGTGAAACACTATGTCAGTAACTGTCAACTTGTCGCCCTCCTTATAAAACACGTCGTCAAACTCGCCTAGTACTTTATTTATCTAATTCTTTGATGGCAAGGAGTGCATATTATTTTGAAAAAATATTTTGTTTTCAAATATTTCAATATAACGGTCATATGAACTAATTTTTGCTTTAAATGGGATTAAGAAATTCTGTTTAATGATGATATTACATATATATTATATACTATATATTATAATTTTTACTATGAAAATCTATAACTTTCAAAGACATTGTCCCTATCGAATTGAACTCCTTTTTTATTGGTGCGGTGATACAGTGTGTAACTTTAACTAGACCGGTTATTGTTTTATAGTATAATTTAGTTTTTAGAGGTTGTGATTTGAATCTTAAAAGGGCTGTTGGCTTGATAATGTTGTGTCTGATCCTGTGTCTACCAAGCACTTTTGTCCCCTGATGTTAACTATTATTATTGGTAATTTAGACTGGAGGCTGCATCGTAAAATTTATCTCATCATCGAGAATAGTATTTTGATGTTGGCCATTATCTATTCACATATGATTATTTGTTCGGGGTATATTAGAAGGGTAAATTGATGAGTTTGGTCAAATTGGTGTATAAAGTTCAGATTTTTCGCCATCGAATTGATATACATACATATTTGATTTATTTTAAACCTAGCCCTTTTAAACTTATCAAATAATTCTCTTAGGCTACTTACTCTCAACATTGACTTGCCAGTTGGCATCGAATTCATATTGTCTTGTTGTCATTGTGTATAAACTAGTCTATATGTTATAGTTTTTGTTAATTTTTCTTATTCTTTGCAATAGTTTCACTTTAATCTTAGTAATTATTTTTTTTATTTATTCTTGGGAATAATATGGCTTTAGTTCTTTTTACTTACTCTTTGAAACAAATTCGCCTTTGTTTTAGTTAGTGTTTTATTTATTCTTTGGAATAATTTCACTTTAATTTAATGAAAAAAAAAATAAAATAAAATGTTGGTACAAACATACATAAATATATGTATTGTATGTATGTATGTATGTATTGTTTTCTATTATTTCAACGACACTTACATTTATGAAACACTTTTGCTGTCGATGCCTTTTTTTTAAATTATGTGTTAGTTTGCATATCAATGTTTACTTTTTATTAAAAATTCCTAGTTACATTTATATTCTACTTTCGTCCAAATACTTATTAATTATATTTGATATGTCGCCCCTTCCAGAGATGGCTGCGGAATTACATATGTAACTCGCGTGATACATTCGCGTACGAGACAGAAAATTAAGTGATGCAGTAAGAGTAATGAAAGCACAATATTACGTTGAGATATTTTATTACAACAAAATGAAGCTGATGCATTTTAAAATATCATATTTTATATATGAAGTCGTTAAACAATATTCTGCAACATTGAATGTCTACATAGCTCTAGACTCCAAAAATTTATTTATAATACTGATTATAGAAACACATATAAATATCTCAGAAATCATATAGGCCATAATTTCAAACGGAATATACATCTACTAGAAACGCATAAAA
This sequence comes from Epicampocera succincta, assembly GCA_932526305.1. Lineage (NCBI taxonomy): Eukaryota > Metazoa > Arthropoda > Insecta > Diptera > Tachinidae > Epicampocera > Epicampocera succincta. Next base: position 37,682,016 of record OW052034.1, read on the forward strand.
AACTAAGAAAAGGTTTATGATAACCAACTAAGTTGCGGCTCAAACGATAATATAATGAGAAAAATTTACTTCCCATTTGTGCAGCGTGTGGAAACTCCTCGCGTTTAAATTATCAAATACCTACACTCATCACAATAACTCAAGTCAACCGACATTTAAACATCCACAAAATTTGAGCTGAGCGCTGAGGATCGCTAAGTATAAAATGTTTACATCAATACTAGCCACAAAATTATATATGTACCTAAAAGCATATATAGATATATACAAATGTAAATGAAATATATTTCTATGTTGGATTTATTCGCGCTGGAAACAAATCTTCTTAAATACAATGAAAATCTTAAGACTTTTATAACGACGCTAGCTGCCCTTTAACCTTCTCAAAATTAAACTTAAAGCTATAGTAAGAAATCTCATCTCAACGAAATCAATTGTAAAATCAACTCATTTATAAATTAAAATCAATGTAAAAGAGGAATGAATAGCAATAATTAGGGCATGGCAATCTATGCAATAGCGGTGTAAGACCTTCAAACCAAAAATTATATAACAGATGGTTTACAAATGAAAAACCAATAAATACGCAACACGATTAAAGCGGTCATGAAAAATGCATAAATGTGTAGGGTCACGGTGAAGGAAATCTTATCGAATTTCATAAACGGTTGGACATACATACATACATTTACGGACAACCCAATTCAATCCTAAAAATGTTTACACTTAGAACGCTACAAACTTTAACTTTATGTTAATAGTCTGTAATAGTGGTAAGTTCACAGGCTTAATTCAAAAATAATTAAAAAGTAATATAAAAAGTACGTATGTAGATTCGGATGGGACGGTATTAAAAATTTTAAATCGTGTAATAAAATTCTAATATGCAGTAAAGAAAATAACAACTAGTAACATAATAATTGATAATATGATAATAATTACTAATATAAAGTTAAACTAATTGTATTACCTCGCGGTTATCATTCTAAAAGTTAATTTTTTTCGAATTAAACAAAACTAGTTTTAACTTCAATATTTTATACAAGAAGTATTACTTCTTAAAAATTAATACAGAATGAACTGATTTATGATATCAAACTTGTTATATGTTGGTCGCAAAATATTGTTTCTTCCCAAGTCTGTCCATCATTTTTCCAAATTCAAGTTTCGCTCGAATTAAACTTTCTATCGATTTTTTTTATTGCATAAGGTCACTGATGCTTTTGAATTACTTTCACAATACATTCAATTATACAACATGTTAGCTCATATTAGTAAAGTTTTCAATGTCTTGGTACTCAACTATTTCGTTTATTTTCTGATTAGTGGTATTTCTAAGAATTAGCAATTCGAAAAATTGTTGTAGCCAATTAACGTATGCAGTTCTTTGCGTCAAAATTATAGATAGAGATTTCAAACAGACAAAATTGATTCAGATGTGCGGTGAATTTTGTTCTTCCAGAACTCTACTGGCTCTGAGTTTTCGAATGCATTTATTTTCATCCAACAACATCGTCCGAAATTTGCTAGGTGAGCAAAACAAATAATGAAGTACAGGATCTATTAACTCTGCTGGAAGGATTTCATCGTGAGCTTTTAATGCAAATTAACTCCTTCGTCTGTCTACGCTATTAGTAAAATAACAAAGTACTATTCTATTTTAAATGATATACATAAATAAGTATTTTAAATGTTTTTAATTTTATATATTCTTTGAATATTTCACTATTTTCAAAGCTTAATTAATAAATAAAACAAAATAAAAAAATTATTTTAGGGAAAAATAAGAAATTGTCACACTGTTTCATTTACATGGCTTTTAAATGTCAGACTTTTTCGTGACATCATTTGACCAACATGCGCAGAAAATTAAAAAATTTAAATTTAAAAATTCAGAAGGATGTTGCAAGAAAACATCTTCTCCTTTAAAACTCATATATGTAGTTTCAACGAAATATGGCAGCCTAATTTAAAAAAATCGGCGCAAGTTTTATGTTTAATTTTTCTTAAAATTTTTATTTGCGTTAAAGATTCATATTATTTTCTTTATGAATTCTTTATTTACAATCTATCCATTTATTGACAATAAGTAAACTTGATACAATAACCAAAATAACAGTGCACTCCATTGAGTACAACAACAATCACACAAACATTAATTTCGATAATTCATAATATAAAATGGCAAAATATAACTAATTCCTAAACGGCAAATCCAAAATATGAAGCCAAGGACTATTGCTAATGCATTATCATGATGACTTAGAATTTCCAAATAATTTATACTGAACCCTCTTATTTCTTCCATAACTTTCGGTATGAAAAGATCATTGTGAATTGAATTATTCGACACAAACCAAGGAGCATTGACAATTGATCTTAAAAGTTTTAGACTGGTATCGGTGCAAAATATTCATATTATTGATAAAGATTTATTTTAGTTTTTTTTTATAAAAAACTCGCCTCTTTGAAATTTTAATAATAGTAAAATATTTTTTTATTATAAAAAAATTTTTTATTATAAAAATATTTTACTGATTCGTTCTTTACAAAATATTCATTTACATTGGAAGCAATATCTAATAAACTTAGCATTTCTAAGTTGAAGTTATTTTTTTCCAAACGCTTCCGTGATCTAACATGCCTTCGTGATTAAATAAGTGAATTTGATGAAGAAAGCAATATGTTGAAGAGATCATCATTCTCTCTAATGCGTGAAATCTTGCAAGGGAAAGCAGTGATATTCAATTAAGTTTTTCACATGACCCAACTTTGTATACCGTGAGAGTAAGTTTTTCTTTCGGGATATATTTGAGTTAAAAATTGGGCAGTTTTTGATGCGCGTTCCTCAAATTTTGATCGATTGATATTGTCTTTACAGTTTATTACAATAGCAAAACCTTTTTATAACATGCATATCCACACCAGTAATTTGAGCAGTATTGCACCACATTTGTATTTCCATTTCTAAGCCCAAGTTTATTAAAAATTCTTTTTGTACGATTTTTTTTTCTCAAATTCTGTTTTTCCTTTACTGATGTATTCTCGTCAAAATTTTCTTCCACCCGTAGAATTGTATATGATATATGATCTATACACCTAATTCTAAGATGCAATGGGGAAATTCCATACACAAATATACACGTAGTTATTCTCAGCACTGGTAGAATCGTTCAAATTCCAAAGTTGACGAGGTGTCTGTAATTTCATTCAATAATTTTAAGAAAGAATTTATGACTGATAGTAACACTTTTCCCATTCCTTATTTCAAAAAAGAAGGATTAAGGTTATTAATTTGATTTTGGATATTGCTCACTTTAGACTTGATTACTTCTGAAGACTCCCTTGAATACTGAAATAATATTGGGCGGCAAAAATTTACTGTTGATAGGTGATGATCTTTCTAGTACTTTAAGATTTCCCTTGTAAGTTCTTAAAGGAACTACAGAAACCATAATCATATTTGCATGTGTGTTTGTCATGCCATTTGTATTTATTATTTGTTTGGAAGTGCTTTGGTTTCAGTTTTCCTGACATTTCAGTTATCTCTAAGCCAATCGGAATTGTTTTTTTTTTTGTGCGTAAAATAGAATATTTTTCCTTTGACAATTCCAAGTGCAAGAATAATGCTAAAGCGTCTTCTAAAGTATAATTTCTATGGGAAGTATTTGGTGGCGTCGGTATGCTCTTTTATACTGCTCAGACGTTGTGGAAATTTTTTTAAAGACAGTTTAAAAGAGTCTTCAGCATAGAAGCTTCTAAATAATTCAACCAATTCTGAATTTCTCAACGACATCTCAGATCTTTTAATTTCTGTGTAACACAATTTAAATAAAGACAATAAAGAATTTATTTTTTTTCTTATTTATTTGTGACTTAACACGCGCTTGCTTCCTAAAGAATAAATTTAACTTAACTTATTGCTTTCTTCGGCTATTTATTTGTGTTTGGGAAATCCATTCGGATTACAATCCGTTTTTAATGGGATACAGTCCCATTAGAGACTGTAAATATTACTACTAACTACCCCGGAGCAGGTGATTACTTAGGTACAATAAATTATACAATTAATAAAAGCTAAGTATAATTAACCCTTATTCTAACCAGGTTTCAGCTTTCGCAATCAATGAAAATGGATTAACCAAAGCAACAATGTGTATTTATAATGCGTATATGTTTCCTCAATTTGGATTAATGGATCAAACCGAGACTCCCTGATACGAATTTTTCCACATCTACATACATACATGTTCATAAGTAAGTATGATCATAATGTGATTAGGCGCAACAAGTAAGTACTGTCAGGTTGTCAAAAATACTAGTTAACATTTTGAAATCTTAAGGAAGTAGTTTATTGATGTTTTTAAAAATCAACTGCTTAGAATTATTTTATATTGTGTATTACTTTAAACTTTGTGGGCGTGACAATATTTTTGTAAAATAAATATCTCACCGTAAAATGTAAATTATCTTGTGAACGTTAGAGGTATTAAACAATTATTTCTTGATCTTCATAAATTATTAGTTGTTTTCAAAGATAGTTATAAAATGAAACCAAAAATAAAATTCTTCGTGTTTTGTTTTTTCACACAAAATTCATCCTTCCATTATTGGAACAGTAAGACAATATACATAAATATGTAAAGTGAATCAAAAATTTACTCAGTAGAAAACCGTGTTTGTACTAGATTTGCTCAATTATTTTATCGTTTTTGTCGTAGATTGCCTACAAATGAAATTATTTCGCAATAAGAAAAAGACGACGACTTACTTTCTGCTGATATACATATATATAACACCACTGGAAAATTATGATAAGAGTGATGAAGACAGTGGTGATGAGGAGTCTTATAATATAAATAATTTGTCGAGACAGCTGGCTGTTGACGGAGGCAGAAGCGCGAGCGACCTTATCAAGTCAAATCGGTATAAACGTGATTGAATACACCTCAAAGGGTTTAGGTGATACTAACGAAGCAACTCGTTTATCCGTGGTGATGCCTAACTATAAGAAAATTTCGTGACGGGGCGAAATCTCACTGTAGCAAGCACGCGAATCCCTTACCTCAACATTCACAAAGGGACCTGGCGGTCCCCTGATCAATCAACCGTCAACCAAATTGATCACATTGCGATCGACGGTAGACACTCCTCCAGTATTCTTGATGTCCGAACATTCCGAGGAGCCAACATTGACTCCGATCACTTCCTTGTTGTAGCCAGGGTAAGATCACGGATATCAGTAGCACAACGAAGTAGAGCACGACCACAACAGTTTGACGTCGCAAAGCTACAATCGCAATCGACCGCTGCGAAATTTCCGATCTAGTCTCCCTTAAGCTCTCAGAGAGTCCAGCCCTGCCAGGCGAAACAACCGATGAAGAATGGAACCGTTGCCAAAACGCCATCAGAGATGCTGCCTCTGATATATTGGATTTTAAAATGCCACCCGGAAAAACCCTTTGGTTTGACGACGAGTGCAGGCAGGCACATTCAGCGAAGTTAGCAGCGCATAAGGCGACGTTTTGAGAGAAGGACGAGAGCAGCTCGTGAGCTCTGCGAACGTAAGAGAAAGGAAGAACACCGGCTCTCTAAAGGAAGAAGAAAGAGCATTAGAAGCGGGTGATCGAGGAACTGGAGAGGTGTTACGCGAGGAATAATATCCGAAAGTTTTACCAACGGGTAAAACAACTATCCAATGGATATAAGCTTTGGACAGAAGCCTGTCGTGACGAAGAGGGACAAATCGTAATAGAGTCGCAATCGATGCTGAGAATCTGGAAAGATTACTTCTGCAGATAGTTTACGGCGAGCAAAACACCGATTCCATCACCAGGCAGAATATTCCACTCCAGATAACGGACGATGATGGTAGAGAATTCCGTCCCCCCGACATGAATGAAGTTAAGATAGCAATATCGAGATTGAAATCAAACAAAGCTGCAGGAGCGGACGCACTGTCCGCGGAACTATTTAAGGCAGCCGGAGATGACCTGGTTGGGCTCATGCACTAGCTCATCTGTAAGATATGGTCGGAGGAAAGCATGCCCGACGAGTGGAATCTCAGCATCGTTTGCCCAATCCACAAAAAAGGAGACCCCTTCAACTGCGCCAACTACTGAGGAATAAGAGTCCTGAACATCGCCTACAAGATCTTCTCTGCCGTTTTGTGTGAGAAATTTTCACACTACGGCAGATCCTGGAAAAGACCCAAGAGATGCAAATCGACACCCACCACCTATTCGTCGATTTTAAGGCCGCATATGTATGTGCGATTTTAAGGCCGACAATGTGTATAGGGATGAGCTATACGAGGCCATGTCTAGTTGTGACATTCCTACTAAACTCGTCAGGCTGTGTAGGGTGACGATGGAGAACTCTCGCTTGCTCCATCAAGGTCGGTAAGGAATTTACCGAGACCTCCAATGTCAGAAGGGGACTTAGACAAGGCGATGCACTGTCATGTAACTTTTTTAACATAATTCTTGAGAAGATCGTGCAAAACTCACACGCCAACAACAGAGGCACGATCTTCCAAAAGTCCGTGCAACTGCTAGCATACGCTGACGACATTGACGTGATTGGTCGAATACAGCGAACCGTCAATGAAGCGTTTGCTGGTATTTCAACGGAGGCGGCCAAAATGGGTCTGGCGGTGACGAGGGCAAAACGAAGTATATGCTGTCATCAAAAAAGGACGCACAACACCGACGACTGGGCCAGAACGTCACCATAGGCAGCTATAACTTCGAGGTAGTGAAGGACTTCGTCTACCTTGGCTCCCAAGTCAACAGTATAAACAACATCAGTACCGAGATTAAACGCAGAATAACTCTTGCCAATCGCTGTTTCTTTGGGCTCAAGAGGCAATTGTGTAGTAAGGCCCTTTCTCGAAAAACCAAGCTGACACTATATACCACTTTGATAATCCCTGTACTTCTCTATGGCGCGGACACATGGACGGTGTCGAAGGCGGATGAGGAAGTCCTTGGTATTTTCGAGAGAAAAGTTCTGCGTTCAATCTTCGGCCCTGTTTGCTTTGATTCTTTTTGAAGAAGAAGATTCAATCATGAACTGTACGGGTTGTACAGCGACATGAGCCTAACCAGGCGTCTACGGATCCAACGGCTAAGATGGTTGGGCCATGTAGAGCGCATGGAGAATACTGCTTCGACTCGTAGAATCTTCGATTTCGAACCTGTGGGACAATGTATTAGAGGACGCAAACGGAACCGATGGCGCACACAAGTGGAGAGGGACATCAAACAACTTGGTGTGCAAAACACGAAGACGCTGGCTAAAGACCGTGCAAGGTGGAAAAGTTTGTTGGTTGAGGCCCAGGTTCACCACGGACATTACTCCCAAAAGAAGAAGAAGAACTATAAGAAAATGAAAACGTTCAGATATACCTTCTTCGAACCGAAACTAAAAAAATGCTATACAAAAAGGATATCACAATTTCGTAGTTTCTATCCAAGAAACAAAGCGTTTTATAGGGATTTTATTATTATCTGGCTATAATAGTGTAGCGAGGTATCGAATATACTGGGAGCAAAGGGTCGATTGCAATTTTCAGGTTGTCGCCTCTGCTATGTCAAGAAATAGGTTCAAGGAGCTGCTGCGCTATTTTCATGTTTCGGACAAAAATAATTTGGATCGACAGGATAAATATGGAAAAGTTTGGCCTTTGTGTAACTTATACAATGAAAGATGGCTAAAATACTACCACGGAAATACCAACTTAAGCATTAAGTCTATGATTCCATATTATGGAAAACTTGTCACAAAGCAGCACATTCATTGAAAGCCCATTAGATTCGGCTACAAGACATGGTCCATGTGCACTCGATTGGGTTACCTGATTTATAGAGAGCTTTGGCAAGGAGCAAGCACGCGAAATATTCACCTAGAACTGGGTGTTGATAGGTCTTTGGTTCTAGATCTTATATCCAAACTGCCCCATAGGAGTTATAGTTCCTATACGGATAGCTACTTTACTTCCTTACTTTTAAAGGATGAAATAAAGAAATTAGAGTACGATGCATTAGGGACTAGAGCAAACAGAAAGAAACAGCACGTTTGAAGGATCCAAAAGATAGGAAGAAGGCACCAAGAGGATCATACAACCAGTGCACAGATATATTGTGTGATATTACATTTGTCCGATACAATACAATAGTATTGTTACTGTTGTGTCAAGCCAATGCAGTGTGGAGCCAACCGGAAAAGTCAAATATTATTGCAACAAGACACACAAGTTTGATGGTCAGCCTCGGTGTATCGTAAACTATAATAAATACATGGGGGAGTGGATCGGTTGAATCAAAATGTAGGGTGTTACCCCATTGGAATTCGTTTGAAAATATGGTTTTGTCAGCTATTTATGTTTCCAATTAGTAGAGATATTAACAACGCTTTTCAACTTTATCAATTGCATATATCCACCTTTTTATCGTTTACAAGATACATTGTAAAAACATATCTTTTGACTAAATCTTATCTTCTTCCGCTACTAAAAATCTCTCACCTGGATCTTCTGTAGCAGTAATCAAAGGAGTTTCTGCTAAGACTTGATGTCAAGATACATCATATTATAAAAAATAATAAAGAAAGTCACTGTGCAATGTGCCACAAGAATAGCACAATGAGGTGTGAAAAATACAATATCGAGTTGCACCAAAAATGTATTCCAAGTTTCCATACCAAGTAAAATAATATGTTTTTATTTGATTTTGTATAACTTTGAAATAAAAAAATTTTAATACCTTGAATTCCTTATCATTTTGAATAAACATTTCAAACAACAAACAACAACATCGTCAGAAATTTGCTAGGTGAGCAAAACAAATAATGAAGTACAGGATCTATTAACTCTGCTGGAAGGATTTCATCGTGAGCTTTTAATGCAAATTAACTCCTTCGTCTGTCTACGCTATTAGTAAAATAACAAAGTACTATTCTATTTTAAATGATATACATAAATAAGTATTTTAAATGTTTTTAATTTTATATATTCTTTGAATATTTCACTATTTTCAAAGCTTAATTAATAAATAAAACAAAATAAAAAAATTATTTTAGGGAAAAATAAGAAATTGTCACACTGTTTCATTTACATGGCTTTTAAATGTCAGACTTTTTCGTGACATCATTTGACCAACATGCGCAGAAAATTAAAAAATTTAAATTTAAAAATTCAGAAGGATGTTGCAAGAAAACATCTTCTCCTTTAAAACTCATATATGTAGTTTCAACGAAATATGGCAGCCTAATTTAAAAAAATCGGCGCAAGTTTTATGTTTAATTTTTCTTAAAATTTTTATTTGCGTTAAAGATTCATATTATTTTCTTTATGAATTCTTTATTTACAATCTATCCATTTATTGACAATAAGTAAACTTGATACAATAACCAAAATAACAGTGCACTCCATTGAGTACAACAACAATCACACAAACATTAATTTCGATAATTCATAATATAAAATGGCAAAATATAACTAATTCCTAAACGGCAAATCCAAAATATGAAGCCAAGGACTATTGCTAATGCATTATCATGATGACTTAGAATTTCCAAATAATTTATACTGAACCCTCTTATTTCTTCCATAACTTTCGGTATGAAAAGATCATTGTGAATTGAATTATTCGACACAAACCAAGGAGCATTGACAATTGATCTTAAAAGTTTTAGACTGGTATCGGTGCAAAATATTCATATTATTGATAAAGATTTATTTTAGTTTTTTTTTATAAAAAACTCGCCTCTTTGAAATTTTAATAATAGTAAAATATTTTTTTATTATAAAAAAATTTTTTATTATAAAAATATTTTACTGATTCGTTCTTTACAAAATATTCATTTACATTGGAAGCAATATCTAATAAACTTAGCATTTCTAAGTTGAAGTTATTTTTTTCCAAACGCTTCCGTGATCTAACATGCCTTCGTGATTAAATAAGTGAATTTGATGAAGAAAGCAATATGTTGAAGAGATCATCATTCTCTCTAATGCGTGAAATCTTGCAAGGGAAAGCAGTGATATTCAATTAAGTTTTTCACATGACCCAACTTTGTATACCGTGAGAGTAAGTTTTTCTTTCGGGATATATTTGAGTTAAAAATTGGGCAGTTTTTGATGCGCGTTCCTCAAATTTTGATCGATTGATATTGTCTTTACAGTTTATTACAATAGCAAAACCTTTTTATAACATGCATATCCACACCAGTAATTTGAGCAGTATTGCACCACATTTGTATTTCCATTTCTAAGCCCAAGTTTATTAAAAATTCTTTTTGTACGATTTTTTTTTCTCAAATTCTGTTTTTCCTTTACTGATGTATTCTCGTCAAAATTTTCTTCCACCCGTAGAATTGTATATGATATATGATCTATACACCTAATTCTAAGATGCAATGGGGAAATTCCATACACAAATATACACGTAGTTATTCTCAGCACTGGTAGAATCGTTCAAATTCCAAAGTTGACGAGGTGTCTGTAATTTCATTCAATAATTTTAAGAAAGAATTTATGACTGATAGTAACACTTTTCCCATTCCTTATTTCAAAAAAGAAGGATTAAGGTTATTAATTTGATTTTGGATATTGCTCACTTTAGACTTGATTACTTCTGAAGACTCCCTTGAATACTGAAATAATATTGGGCGGCAAAAATTTACTGTTGATAGGTGATGATCTTTCTAGTACTTTAAGATTTCCCTTGTAAGTTCTTAAAGGAACTACAGAAACCATAATCATATTTGCATGTGTGTTTGTCATGCCATTTGTATTTATTATTTGTTTGGAAGTGCTTTGGTTTCAGTTTTCCTGACATTTCAGTTATCTCTAAGCCAATCGGAATTGTTTTTTTTTTTGTGCGTAAAATAGAATATTTTTCCTTTGACAATTCCAAGTGCAAGAATAATGCTAAAGCGTCTTCTAAAGTATAATTTCTATGGGAAGTATTTGGTGGCGTCGGTATGCTCTTTTATACTGCTCAGACGTTGTGGAAATTTTTTTAAAGACAGTTTAAAAGAGTCTTCAGCATAGAAGCTTCTAAATAATTCAACCAATTCTGAATTTCTCAACGACATCTCAGATCTTTTAATTTCTGTGTAACACAATTTAAATAAAGACAATAAAGAATTTATTTTTTTTCTTATTTATTTGTGACTTAACACGCGCTTGCTTCCTAAAGAATAAATTTAACTTAACTTATTGCTTTCTTCGGCTATTTATTTGTGTTTGGGAAATCCATTCGGATTACAATCCGTTTTTAATGGGATACAGTCCCATTAGAGACTGTAAATATTACTACTAACTACCCCGGAGCAGGTGATTACTTAGGTACAATAAATTATACAATTAATAAAAGCTAAGTATAATTAACCCTTATTCTAACCAGGTTTCAGCTTTCGCAATCAATGAAAATGGATTAACCAAAGCAACAATGTGTATTTATAATGCGTATATGTTTCCTCAATTTGGATTAATGGATCAAACCGAGACTCCCTGATACGAATTTTTCCACATCTACATACATACATGTTCATAAGTAAGTATGATCATAATGTGATTAGGCGCAACAAGTAAGTACTGTCAGGTTGTCAAAAATACTAGTTAACATTTTGAAATCTTAAGGAAGTAGTTTATTGATGTTTTTAAAAATCAACTGCTTAGAATTATTTTATATTGTGTATTACTTTAAACTTTGTGGGCGTGACAATATTTTTGTAAAATAAATATCTCACCGTAAAATGTAAATTATCTTGTGAACGTTAGAGGTATTAAACAATTATTTCTTGATCTTCATAAATTATTAGTTGTTTTCAAAGATAGTTATAAAATGAAACCAAAAATAAAATTCTTCGTGTTTTGTTTTTTCACACAAAATTCATCCTTCCATTATTGGAACAGTAAGACAATATACATAAATATGTAAAGTGAATCAAAAATTTACTCAGTAGAAAACCGTGTTTGTACTAGATTTGCTCAATTATTTTATCGTTTTTGTCGTAGATTGCCTACAAATGAAATTATTTCGCAATAAGAAAAAGACGACGACTTACTTTCTGCTGATATACATACATATAACACCACTGGAAAATTATGATAAGAGTGATGAAGACAGTGGTGATGAGGAGTCTTATAATATAAATAATTTGTCGAGACAGCTGGCTGTTGACGGAGGCAGAAGCGCGAGCGACCTTATCAAGTCAAATCGGTATAAACGTGATTGAATACACCTCAAAGGGTTTAGGTGATACTAACGAAGCAACTCGTTTATCCGTGGTGATGCCTAACTATAAGAAAATTTCGTGACGGGGCGAAATCTCACTGTAGCAAGCACGCGAATCCCTTACCTCAACATTCACAAAGGGACCTGGCGGTCCCCTGATCAATCAACCGTCAACCAAATTGATCACATTGCGATCGACGGTAGACACTCCTCCAGTATTCTTGATGTCCGAACATTCCGAGGAGCCAACATTGACTCCGATCACTTCCTTGTTGTAGCCAGGGTAAGATCACGGATATCAGTAGCACAACGAAGTAGAGCACGACCACAACAGTTTGACGTCGCAAAGCTACAATCGCAATCGACCGCTGCGAAATTTCCGATCTAGTCTCCCTTAAGCTCTCAGAGAGTCCAGCCCTGCCAGGCGAAACAACCGATGAAGAATGGAACCGTTGCCAAAACGCCATCAGAGATGCTGCCTCTGATATATTGGATTTTAAAATGCCACCCGGAAAAACCCTTTGGTTTGACGACGAGTGCAGGCAGGCACATTCAGCGAAGTTAGCAGCGCATAAGGCGACGTTTTGAGAGAAGGACGAGAGCAGCTCGTGAGCTCTGCGAACGTAAGAGAAAGGAAGAACACCGGCTCTCTAAAGGAAGAAGAAAGAGCATTAGAAGCGGGTGATCGAGGAACTGGAGAGGTGTTACGCGAGGAATAATATCCGAAAGTTTTACCAACGGGTAAAACAACTATCCAATGGATATAAGCTTTGGACAGAAGCCTGTCGTGACGAAGAGGGACAAATCGTAATAGAGTCGCAATCGATGCTGAGAATCTGGAAAGATTACTTCTGCAGATAGTTTACGGCGAGCAAAACACCGATTCCATCACCAGGCAGAATATTCCACTCCAGATAACGGACGATGATGGTAGAGAATTCCGTCCCCCCGACATGAATGAAGTTAAGATAGCAATATCGAGATTGAAATCAAACAAAGCTGCAGGAGCGGACGCACTGTCCGCGGAACTATTTAAGGCAGCCGGAGATGACCTGGTTGGGCTCATGCACTAGCTCATCTGTAAGATATGGTCGGAGGAAAGCATGCCCGACGAGTGGAATCTCAGCATCGTTTGCCCAATCCACAAAAAAGGAGACCCCTTCAACTGCGCCAACTACTGAGGAATAAGAGTCCTGAACATCGCCTACAAGATCTTCTCTGCCGTTTTGTGTGAGAAATTTTCACACTACGGCAGATCCTGGAAAAGACCCAAGAGATGCAAATCGACACCCACCACCTATTCGTCGATTTTAAGGCCGCATATGTATGTGCGATTTTAAGGCCGACAATGTGTATAGGGATGAGCTATACGAGGCCATGTCTAGTTGTGACATTCCTACTAAACTCGTCAGGCTGTGTAGGGTGACGATGGAGAACTCTCGCTTGCTCCATCAAGGTCGGTAAGGAATTTACCGAGACCTCCAATGTCAGAAGGGGACTTAGACAAGGCGATGCACTGTCATGTAACTTTTTTAACATAATTCTTGAGAAGATCGTGCAAAACTCACACGCCAACAACAGAGGCACGATCTTCCAAAAGTCCGTGCAACTGCTAGCATACGCTGACGACATTGACGTGATTGGTCGAATACAGCGAACCGTCAATGAAGCGTTTGCTGGTATTTCAACGGAGGCGGCCAAAATGGGTCTGGCGGTGACGAGGGCAAAACGAAGTATATGCTGTCATCAAAAAAGGACGCACAACACCGACGACTGGGCCAGAACGTCACCATAGGCAGCTATAACTTCGAGGTAGTGAAGGACTTCGTCTACCTTGGCTCCCAAGTCAACAGTATAAACAACATCAGTACCGAGATTAAACGCAGAATAACTCTTGCCAATCGCTGTTTCTTTGGGCTCAAGAGGCAATTGTGTAGTAAGGCCCTTTCTCGAAAAACCAAGCTGACACTATATACCACTTTGATAATCCCTGTACTTCTCTATGGCGCGGACACATGGACGGTGTCGAAGGCGGATGAGGAAGTCCTTGGTATTTTCGAGAGAAAAGTTCTGCGTTCAATCTTCGGCCCTGTTTGCTTTGATTCTTTTTGAAGAAGAAGATTCAATCATGAACTGTACGGGTTGTACAGCGACATGAGCCTAACCAGGCGTCTACGGATCCAACGGCTAAGATGGTTGGGCCATGTAGAGCGCATGGAGAATACTGCTTCGACTCGTAGAATCTTCGATTTCGAACCTGTGGGACAATGTATTAGAGGACGCAAACGGAACCGATGGCGCACACAAGTGGAGAGGGACATCAAACAACTTGGTGTGCAAAACACGAAGACGCTGGCTAAAGACCGTGCAAGGTGGAAAAGTTTGTTGGTTGAGGCCCAGGTTCACCACGGACATTACTCCCAAAAGAAGAAGAAGAACTATAAGAAAATGAAAACGTTCAGATATACCTTCTTCGAACCGAAACTAAAAAAATGCTATACAAAAAGGATATCACAATTTCGTAGTTTCTATCCAAGAAACAAAGCGTTTTATAGGGATTTTATTATTATCTGGCTATAATAGTGTAGCGAGGTATCGAATATACTGGGAGCAAAGGGTCGATTGCAATTTTCAGGTTGTCGCCTCTGCTATGTCAAGAAATAGGTTCAAGGAGCTGCTGCGCTATTTTCATGTTTCGGACAAAAATAATTTGGATCGACAGGATAAATATGGAAAAGTTTGGCCTTTGTGTAACTTATACAATGAAAGATGGCTAAAATACTACCACGGAAATACCAACTTAAGCATTAAGTCTATGATTCCATATTATGGAAAACTTGTCACAAAGCAGCACATTCATTGAAAGCCCATTAGATTCGGCTACAAGACATGGTCCATGTGCACTCGATTGGGTTACCTGATTTATAGAGAGCTTTGGCAAGGAGCAAGCACGCGAAATATTCACCTAGAACTGGGTGTTGATAGGTCTTTGGTTCTAGATCTTATATCCAAACTGCCCCATAGGAGTTATAGTTCCTATACGGATAGCTACTTTACTTCCTTACTTTTAAAGGATGAAATAAAGAAATTAGAGTACGATGCATTAGGGACTAGAGCAAACAGAAAGAAACAGCACGTTTGAAGGATCCAAAAGATAGGAAGAAGGCACCAAGAGGATCATACAACCAGTGCACAGATATATTGTGTGATATTACATTTGTCCGATACAATACAATAGTATTGTTACTGTTGTGTCAAGCCAATGCAGTGTGGAGCCAACCGGAAAAGTCAAATATTATTGCAACAAGACACACAAGTTTGATGGTCAGCCTCGGTGTATCGTAAACTATAATAAATACATGGGGGAGTGGATCGGTTGAATCAAAATGTAGGGTGTTACCCCATTGGAATTCGTTTGAAAATATGGTTTTGTCAGCTATTTATGTTTCCAATTAGTAGAGATATTAACAACGCTTTTCAACTTTATCAATTGCATATATCCACCTTTTTATCGTTTACAAGATACATTGTAAAAACATATCTTTTGACTAAATCTTATCTTCTTCCGCTACTAAAAATCTCTCACCTGGATCTTCTGTAGCAGTAATCAAAGGAGTTTCTGCTAAGACTTGATGTCAAGATACATCATATTATAAAAAATAATAAAGAAAGTCACTGTGCAATGTGCCACAAGAATAGCACAATGAGGTGTGAAAAATACAATATCGAGTTGCACCAAAAATGTATTCCAAGTTTCCATACCAAGTAAAATAATATGTTTTTATTTGATTTTGTATAACTTTGAAATAAAAAAATTTTAATACCTTGAATTCCTTATCATTTTGAATAAACATTTCGAAACAAAAACTTTTTTTTTTTGTTTTTCTTAAAGTCTAAGTAAAGTTTATAAAATAGTACAGTGGCAAATTATCATACTGTTCCATTTTTGGAATGGTACTAAAACTCAAAATCTGGTAGCTGAATTTTTTGTTTTAATATATATTTCTGTTGACAAGAGTGTTCACATAATACCTTAAAATTTTTATCAAAATCTAATCACTAGAAGATTGCTCGGAATGATATGGGTTAAAGAATCAAGTTACACACTAACCTTGAACTCATACTAACGGCGAGCATCATACAATGTTTTGTTTACACACCAGACAGTGCTTGAAAATATTCAAGGCCAAATACAAGTATGCATTGTCTGCATAATAGGAAGAGTTGTTATTGTTGTTCTTGTAGTACACGGCCCTCGAAATAGACATTGTGCTCCACCAAAACAACGACCGCTGTAAGAATTTATCAATATTTTCAAGTCTAATCATATTACACCTAAAATTCTCACCGATATACATATGTACACTAATTTTAAGTATTGATACGCTTGGGAAATACATAGATCTTATTACACTTATTTTCCCATAATTTTATTTTGAAAATTAATAATAAAATATGTGGAGATTTTCATAAGTAGCATATAAGCATTAATAATTTTAAGCAGAGTCTTAATCTTGAGTTTTAGCGGCCTAGAGTTGCTTCTACACTCCCTTTGTAATTATTTTATTATTATTATAGGAACAAAAAAAATTTTGGTTTTTCAGTCTTATCTCATATTTTCGTTGCTCTCCTTGCGAAAATATGTGAAAACAGTTTTTCATTCCAAGTGTTGTGACAAAAATTCACTCTTGTTAATTGTCAGCCATTGCTCTTAAAAATTCCGTTTCGGGTTTCAAAACATTTACATATGTATCTATACATACTTGATCGTGGATTTCCAATGTATCACCATCACAAGAATCCAATCTGGCACGAAGTGTACTTTTATAATCCAATTCTTGAAAAGAAAGATCCATTATTTTTATTTTATGTTCCTTTAAAATTTCAAACTTTTTTCTTGTTCGAATGTCTGCAGTCAGAAGATTTTCCACATTATTTTCGTTAAGCATTATTCCTTACTTATTAAAGAACAAATATTACGCTTGACAATAGCCGATTTTTCTTTTATATAAATACTTTTGAACTATTTACTACACCTTCCAACACTTAAAATAAATTGCATTCAAATGCTGCATATCATACCAAAAAAAAAAGTGTCAAAGACGAAATGGATTAAAAGCAAATATAAACTGAAGTGATGACTTAATAAGAAGAGTTCAATGTGAACTGAAACTACAATTCCAACATTTTAATGTCAAATGTTATCGCATTCAAGTTCTTCAGTTTAGTAAAGGTTTCTATAAAAGAGAATTTGGGGTACGCCGTGATCTGAAAACGCAATATTCACGTTACTTTCATTGATTTTCGTCATTCCGCAATTAATTGTTGCTTGGTGTTATAATTAAATAAAAAAATATATTTTCTACAAACTTTTCAATTAAATATTTATGTATATTCATGGCTATTGTTTACAGTAACTAATACCAACCAACCAGAAGCCTTGAAAAATTTTGTTTAATTGATTAATAAAGTGAGGCATTAGCCAATCGATAGTAATGTCAGTTGCCTATCTCTGTAAATATGTATGCGAAAATTTATTTAAAATAAAATTATTGTTATTTTTCTTTTCTGGTTTCAAAGGAGATGCATTATGGTAATTACAGAAAACAAACAAGTGTGCTGTTGGATATGTAGAAAGCATATTTACGATTTATACATTTATTTTATTTTTGGCTACGTCTCACTACGAAATCCTTAACATTAGGAATATTTCCTTTTTAGTTCCAAAAAATTATCAGTGCGAAATACTATGTATATACGTACATATTCTGTTTATACTTACTCATATAACTATAATTTTTATCGTAAAAGAAAATGAAAGGGTACAAGAGAAAATGACAATACTATTATTAACCCCATGTTCTATCCATGATCTCCAAACAATCGTTATGGCTAATTAGTAGTACTTTAATGTCGTAAAAAGTAAGAAGTACATATTTATATACACAGCTTAGTTTTTTTATAATCTTCAGAAGCAAAGTGTTTTCTGCTTCACGTGTTAAAGTTTAAGGAATACCTTAACATGTGGATTCACTTCATTGAAACACATACATACTTTTGGAAAAAATATATTTTACAGCGATTTTTGCACAAATAAAAACATGGAGTAACATTAGAACAAAAGCCTCTGGAAGTCCGCCATACACAATATTGAAGCGTTACAAAAACAATGTTTCTGTTGAATATGTGCGAAGCAGTATGAAAAGAATCTACGTGACTATTTGGAACATTAATTTTTTTGAAATATATACATAATACTGTTCAATTTATTAAAACAATTCGTCCTGGAAAGAGCTAGAAAATTGACGTGCATGCATGTGATGTGCTTAAATGCATTTGAGTTAAACATCTTTGAAGAATTCAAAAGTATGTACATAGTATGTATATATTATACATATGTATATATGTATGTATATATACATATATATTATACATATGTATATATATATCTATATATACATATATATTATAAATATGTATATATATATCTATATATACATATATATTATACATATGTATATATACATATATTATATATATGTATATACACATGGATGCGTATAAACCTAACCTATCGGGATTTTGAAAACTAACGCAAAGTAAAAAAAAACAACGAACTCTTCTATTCTTATGCATGTTAACCAAAAAATTCTGTGCCATAAACTAACTCAAAATGATCTACATAGTTTGTGGTTAGCTGAAACGTATGCAGAATTAGTATGTAGGAGATTGCAAGTAAAACCTGATGGAACTTACCATAAAAAAATAGTTGACGTTTGAGTCACCTACAGCTCATCGCTTATCACTGATAAGTTATCAGCCATGAACTAACTTTTAGGTAATTCAAATCCCGACAGGGTATATACGTGCATACGTATATAATTGTTTATTATTTATCGAAATGAAAATCTTAATATCAAAAAAAAATTAAAATCCGCTGTTTAAAAAAAATGTTTTTTTTATTGTATAGTTGTAAAAAGTGAATAACACAAATTAGGGTTTTGTTTCGGATGCTTTTTACACGAAAAACGACTTGAAATTTTTTGGATATACATATATTAGGGTGGATTAATTTTGTACAACTGAGAAAAAACGTGACAGGCTTATAGTAAAACCGAAATCTACGCAAAATTCTAAAGAAATTAACCAAAGAAATTGTGGGTCTAAAATGAAAACCTATATATATACATATATAGATTTATGTATATTTGCAAACATCGATAAAAACTTTGAATACCCATCGATTTCAAAATGATCGTGGAGAGGATTAAAAATTCATTGATTGGCCGACACAAGTTCATCGGGTAACCCATGAGTAGCAAAGAGATGGCGTAATACTTTTATTGCAGCTGCAGCTAATGTTGAATTCACTACGCATACTTCAAGCCATTTAGAAAAAGAGTCTACAACCAAGAAAAATATTTTGCCCTGGAAAGGCCCGGCGAAGTCAACGTGCATACGAGACCATAGACGTTTTGCTGACTCCCAATGTTGAATTGCAGTGCGAAGTTCTTCGTTGCGAGTTTGTTGACAAGACTTACAGTTTTTTACAGTATACTCGTTGTCCGAGTAACTACGTAACTACGTGTTAACGCTTTAATTTTGGCAATTCCAGGATGTGAGGCATGAAGAGCTTTCAAAATAACATCTCGGGCTGGAGGCGGTATTACAGTGCGATTTCTCCAGATCAAGCATCCTCTATTTCCAGATAGCTCCATTTGACGACAATAAAACAAGTAAAGCACATCTGAGCGATTAATCTTACTACTGAGCCATCCCTTTAAACCCAGCTTAAAACTCGTAAGAGAACTAAGTCTTTCCATGTTTGCGACGCAATATTTTGTACATTAACGGCAAACTTAGCTGCTAGTTCTATCATTAGAATGTCTACGGACGACGGTGTTTCTTGCTTAGTTTCCAACGGGCAGCGGTTCAAATAGTCCGCATTATCCATTTTTTTACCCGCACGATGTACCAATTCAATTCATAAGCGTTAAGAAAAAATAACCTACGAAGCATTTGATTTGGTATTACGTTGGGGACCGGTTTCGTTGTTGTGAAAATTCCCAGTAGTAGCCGATGATCGGTTATGAGCGTGAACGACCGACCATAGAGATAATTGTGAAATTTTTTAACCCGGCAACAAGCGCCACTGCTTCTCTATCTATCTGAGCATGGTTTCTTCCGGCTCTGGAGCGTTTTCGTGGGTAAATAGCTATCGCTTTTTCCGATCCATCTATTAATTTATGGCTAAGAACTGCCCCCAGGCCATAAGCCGGCGCATCCCACGTTACTACAAGCGGAAGTTTCTCATAGTAATGTATCAACACCCTGTCTGATGCGATTAGTTTCTTTATCATATTAAACGAATTACAATGCTGTCCACCCCATGGCCAGCGTGCACTTTTATCTAATAACCATATCAATACGGGTTATTAACTTAGAATTTGCATACAAACGGGAATGGACAATAATGTAGTTGTACTTATTATTATGCATTTACCTTAGCTCAATGCTTTTTGCTTGATGGCCGACTAAGACCGACTCATACACAACAGATAACTTGTGTCATTTTTGTTCTTTTTGTAAACCCTGAGGATGACCAACGACACGTTCTTCTGCCAATTTAACCTCATCGATCACGAAAATCTTCTTGCTCGCACCAACAAAATTTGTTCCTCTATCGCTACCGACGCACAATATGACCGCATCTGTCGACAAATAGACAAATGAAGAGAGGTGCCCACCCTTTCTCACTTCGGCGACCGATGGATACTGTTAACGCAACTCCCAAAATCCTCATGATTCTTTTGCCATCTGGTAGCACTAAATCAATTTCGAAAGAATAACGAATAAGAATTCCAACATGTACATACATTTATTTAACGAATATACTGTCTAGAAGCGTCTTACCGCCTTCGCCATTTTGTAGGAGCTTAACTGTGAAGCGGTTCAGACGTGATTGTCCTTAAATTCTATAATAGAAATTACCAGGAATTTCCATACCAAAAAGTATATAGAATTGATTAAGCTAATATTGAATATGTAAATTTCTTATATATTATTTTATTATAAAGGAATTTTAATAAAGGTTATTGCGTAATAACTCAAGCCTTTTATTACGTATTTGAAATTTATTCAAAATCCCGTGGAAATTGCTGGCTTGGCCGATAGCCTTCTCAACAATCTTAAAATTCTTTTTGAGTCTTGCAGTCCGTCCTGTTGCCTAAGTCACTTCACCATCAAAGCCAATCCCACAGTAAGTACTATGAATTGCGAAATAGAAAAGGGTCAACAAGAAAATGATAACTACGGTTCACTGCCACATAACCTCGAAATTAATAGCGCAGCGACATGTATCAAATACAGCAAGAAATATAAAAAAAATTCTATTAGCACATCAGAAGACCCTATATGTCCGCGATGTCATACAGGTAGATCAATTTCTCCTGACCATAGTATTGCCAGTCGACGATCTGTTCAATCTCAACAGTCTCAATCACGACTTATTCAGCTTAAGCTTCAACATCTTGAAGAAGATCTAGCATTAAAATTAGACCAAGTTAGATTACGCCGTGAATATTTAGACAAAAAACATAATCTTCTAGAAGAAGGTGAACAAGTTTTTGATGTTTCGTCCAATAAATCCCAAGCGATTCAAAACTCGATTGACGAAATGTCCATAGCAAACCTACCGTCTAATCAGAATATTCACGGTCAATCACCTATAAATTCAAAGAATGAAAATGCCTCAAAATTGGCACCAAATGTGCAAGCGGAGAAAAATAAAGAATCGGTGGATATTATACCGAGAACTTCTCAACATTACACTACTAGCGAGAGTCAAAACATTTCGCGCTTTCGTAATGAACACGTCGTACCAGTTTGTGCAACGGCCACTGCCACTAGTGGTGGCAATCGGAGACATGAACTCCTTTCTAGTACGCAAGGTTTTTCCCACCAGCCAACCAATGTGACATTCTCACATTTACCTGCATCCGATTACTTTCATACTGCGCTGCCAAATAATGATTTTAACTTAGGAACAACATTTCCGCGCAGCACAACTTTTCCCAGATCACTCCCAAACCCCCCAAATTTATCATTTAATTACACTAATAATCCATTGTACACCACACAAAATATTAGTAACATGCAAAGCACTCTTAACGCACGACAATCTGTTCCGAAAGAGTTGCCTATATTTTCCGGTAACCCCGAAGATTGGCCTTTATTTGTATCCACCTTCGAATGGTCATCAGCCACATGCTGCTTTTCGGACGCCGAAAATCTCATTCGTCTACAAAAATCTATAAAAGGTGATGCTCTCTAAAGCGTACAACACATGCTTGTACACCCCTCAAATGTAGCTCAAGTCATAAACATACTTCGAATGTTGTATGGACAACCTGAAAAAATTTTAAATGCTATTAGAAATAGGATAAGTTCATCCCCAAAAGTTGACGAAAATAACTTACAAAGCCTTACTTCCTTTGCTGTTAATGTCCGCAGTTTAATATCCACTATCAATGCCAGCAACCTATTAGATGAACTAAATAATTCTTTTTTAGTGCAACAATTATTAGAAAAATTACCGACTTCTTACCAAATGCAATGGGCTTCTTTAAAACTAAAATTAATTGATCAAAACAAAAAGCAAAATTTAGTTGAATTTGATAGCTCGTTATTTAACATCGGATTAACAGCGAGCACAATCCAACAAAACAATAAACAAACAAAATCCACACCAGATAAACACACCACACGCAACAATTTAGGTTTTAACAAACAAACAACAAGATCGTTTGTTAATTCTCACAGTGGTGAACGTAGATGTGTTGTTTGTAAAAGCTATGGCTGTAAAACTGTAAGTGAGTGCAAAACTTATCACTCATTGGATCGTAAAGAGAAGTGGAAAATAATAAGAGAGAATAATTTATGTAAATTTTGCTTGTCTTATCATAATGGTGAATGCAAAAGAAAAAAACAGTGTGGTGAAGAAAACTGTAATTATTATCATCATCCGTCTTTACATCGGGGTTCTGCAGCGAAAAATATTGAAAATAATAAAGAAACGTCAAATGCACAAAATATGCACATTGCAAGAAGCAAACAAGAAGAAAATATTTGTAATACACACAGAGATGAAGATGATGAAATTTTGTTTAAAATAATACCAGTTAAAATACATGTTAATGAAAAAATAATTGACACCTTTGCATTTATTGATAAAGGGTCCTCCATCAGCCTTATGGATGCATCAATTGCAAATGAACTGGGTGTAAGTGGTGTATCTAGTCCATTATGTTTAAGGTGGACGGGAGGTATGCAAAGAAATGAAACAAATTCAGTAAAATTAATAATTGACGTTTCAGGGGCAAATAATAATCTAATAAAGCTGAACGTAAATACAGTGGAGTCTTTAAATTTGCCAACCCAATCATTGAATTACACAAAAATGTGTCAACGATATCGCCACTTGCGAAATTTACCGATCAAGAGCTATAGCGTCGACTATACCGAAGATACTCATAGGATTAAACCACCTCAACATATGTAGGAATTTCAAACAAAACCCGTGAAGGTGCTCCACATGAGCCTGTCGCAGTACAGACAAAACTTGGTTGGCTCATCTATGGATCAACAGCTGCAAATAAACACACAAGTAAGAATTTCAATTTTCATATTTGCAATTGCGCTGAAACTGATAGAAAGTTGGAGGAATTAGTTAGCAGTTTCTATACATTAGAAAGTGTAGGAATTTGCACCAAAGACTCCCTCGTCTCAAATAATGAAATTCGAGCATTAAGTTTGCTAAACAATTTCACAATATGGAAAGAAAATGGACATTACGAGGTTCCATTGCTATGGAGACACGACAATTTTAAATTGCCAGACAGTTTTAATATGGCTCTTAAACGACTTATATATATATAGAAAGAAAATTAATTTCACATATTTAAAAATACAATAGAAAGTTATATGAAGAAAGGTTATATTCGAAAACTAAATAATAAAGAAATTAACCGTAATGACGGAAAAGTTTGGTATTTGCCTATATTTGCTGTGTTCAATAAAATTAAGCCGGGAAAATTGCGAGTGTTGTGGGATGCAGCAGCAAAGTCTGAAGTCTGTTTATCTTTAAACTCATTTTTACTAAAAGGCCCTGATATGTTGGCCTCTCTGCCTGCAATCCTTTTTAAGTTCAGGCAAAACTCTGTGGCTGTGTGTGGTGACATCGAAGAGATGTTTCTTCAAATTCATATACGGCCAGAAGATCGCGATGTTCAAAGGTTTCTATAGCGCGATTGCGATCAGGACAAAACACCTGATGTTTATGTTATGGATGTTATAATATTTGGAGCCACCTGTACTCCAACCATATCTCAATATATAAAGAATATAAATGCAGATAAATTTAAAAATCAATTTCCATGCGCTGTCAAATCTATTAGAGAAAACCATTATGTGGATGATTTATTAGATTCGGTTAATACGTCAGAGGATGCAATCAAACTAATCTCAGACGTATCCTACATACACCGCCAGGCCGGTTTCAACATAAGAAACTGGGTGTCAAATAGTGAGCTTGTTAGACAGGAATTCTCAACGAGGAGCTCAAATGACGCAAAGTGCATTAATTTTAAGGATACCAATCAAGTGGAAAAGGTCTTAGGAGTCTTCTGGGAATATAAGGAGGACACTATTACCTTCAAAATTGCTCCTCGGCTTCTCGAAAGCGATTTAATTTTACTAAGAAAATCTCCCACTAAGAGAGAAATGTTGAGACTTATTATGTCAATTTATGATCCACTTGGTCTCATTTCGCATATAACAATGTTTGTTAAAATACTGATGCAAGATGTATGGCGAAGTAAAGTCGATTGGGATGAGCCAATTTTCCCGAAGCTAATAAATAAATGGTCTCAATGGGTAACAAGCTTACCACATTTACAAAACATTAAAATACAAAGATGCTACTTGCAATCATTACAAGATTATAAAAACGTGTTAATACAACTGCACACATTTGTTGATGCTGGTGCTGACGGTTACGCAGCAGCATCTTATTTTAGATTTAGCAGAAACAATGTAGTTATATGTTCATTGGTTAGTGCCAAAACCAGGGTAGCACCGATGAAATTAGTTTCTATTCCCAGACTTGAACTTATGGCTGCCCTAATTGGAGCTCGTCTAGCCAAATTCATAGCAGAAAACCATGAAATTAAAATAACCGACAAATATTTTGGTGTGATTCAAAAACCGTGTTGAGCTGAATCAATTCCGATCACCGAAAATACAGCCAGTTCGTAGCCTTTAGAGTTACAGAAATTTTAGAGTTAACATCTCTTACAGAATGGAATTGGGTGCCAAGTAGACAAAATGTTGCAGATGAGGCAACAAAATGTACTAATATAAAAAACGCATTCAAATCTAATCGTTGGTTTAAAGGCCCCGAGTTTTTATACAAACCTAAAGAGCAATGGCCACAAGCAGAACCATTTTCACGAACAGAAGAAGAGCGAAAACAGAATGTACACCAGATAACAAAACGTGAGGCTGTTATAAATATATTTCGATTTTCAAAATACAACCGCTTGGTTAGAGCAATGGCATATGTTCTGCGATTCATATATGGAAGTAGAATGAAAGAGAAAGGTGAATTAACTCAAGAGGAGTTAAACAATGCTGAACTTGCATTATATAAACAAGTGCAATATGAATCATATTATTTAGAGATTTCTGCACTTAAATCTAAAAAGTCCATCAAAAAATCAAGTGAAATTTATTCTAAGTCACCCTATCTAGAAGACGGAGTTTTGTGCGTCGATGGAAGAATCGATATGGCGTTTCTTTACAGCAGAAACGTCTAGTAATACTGCCAAGAAAAAATTATTTAACCAAGCTTATATGCCTACACTATCGTGAAAAACTTTACCATGGAAATCATGAGACAGCTGTCAATGAGTTAAGACAAAAATATTGTATATCAAGACTTCGTGCTACATATAAATCTATTATTCGATGTTGCCAAATGTGTAAAATTACTAAAGCTACTCCACAGACCCCTCAAATGGCTAAACTGCCACGCGCATGTGTTGCATCGTATAGTGCACCGTTTACATATACCGGGATTGATTTCTTTGGCCCAATATTAGTAACTGTAAACCGCCACAGGGAGAAAAGATATGGCTGTTTGTTTACGTGTTTAACAATTCGAGCGGTTCATATTGAAATAACACATTATTTAACAACAAGTTCCTGTATTTTGGCTATTCGTAATTTTATGGGACGAAGAGGAATTCCACTTGAATTTTTTAGCGATAATGGAACAAATTTTGTGGGCGCTGATATGGAGCTACGAGAAGCTTTAGCAGATATTGACCGCAATAAATTAGTAAAAACGTTTACAACATCAACAACTAAATGGAGTTTCAATGCACCGGCTTCACCCCACATGGGTGGCGCATGGGAGCGTTTAATTCGCTCGGTAAAGACAATTTTATACAAAATTATGCCATTAAGGCACCCAACTGATGAACTCCTGTTAAGCATGATTGTTGAAATTGAAAATATAATAAATTCCAGACCGTTGGCATATGTTCCCATTGAAACAGATACGGCAGAGGCTATAACTCCAAACCATTTCTTGATGGGAAGCTCTAGTGGATTGAAACCTCTAACATCGTGCGACGACAGCGGGACGGTATTGAGACAAAACTGGTTAATTTCTCAGCAGTACGCAAATATATTCTGGAAGAAGTGGTTATCTGAATATTTGCCGACTTTGACCTGTAGGACAAAATGGCATGAAAAAATAAAACCTATAAGCCAGGGGGATTTAGTTATCATTGTTGACCCTTCTCTTCCCAGAAACGTATGGCCTCGTGGTAAGGTACTAGAAGTGAGATTGGCCAAAGATGGACAGGTGCGAAGTGCAGTGGTCCTAACTCAACGCGGAATAATGGAGCGACCTGCCAGCAAACTAGCAGTTTTGGAAGTAGCTCCGGAAGAGAAGTCTGACATCGAGGAAGCTTCTTGTCATACTGCGGGGGGAATGTTAACGCGACTCCCAAAATCCTCATAATTCTTTTGCCATCTGGTAGCACTAAATCAATTTCGAAAGAATAACGAATAAGAATTCCAACATGTACATACATTTATTTAACGAATATAATGTCTAGAAGCGTCTTACCGCCTTCGCCATTTTGTAGGAGCTTAACTGTGAAGCGGTTCAGACGTGATTGTCCTTAAATTCTATAATAGAAATTACCAGGAATTTCCATACCAAAAAGTATGTAGAATTGATTATTGAATAATAATAATATTGAATATGTAAATATTGAATATGTAAATTTCTTATATATTATTTTATTATAAAGGAATTTTAATAAAGGTTATTGCGAAATAAATCAAGCCTTTTATTACGTATTTATAATTTATTTAAAATCCCGTGGAAATTGCTGGCTTGGCCGATAGCCTTCTCAACAGATACCATTACCTGCTTTAGTTCAGTTATTAAATTGTCTATATTTGTAAAGTTAATTGTGTAACGTATTTTTGTTTGAAAAAAAACGTGTTCGTGTTTCCACGAGTTGTGTATTAATTCTAATTGTATGTCGTATGAATTGAATGGTTGTGTTACTGTTTCCATTGCGTCACTTGTGGAACTTTCCGCTGAATGTACAGTGTCGATTGATGAATTGTTTATGACCTGTCGGAATAGCGCCGGTTGTTAATTCGAATGGTTTGTCATAGTTTGGTTGGAAAAGTTCAACTTGTTCCCATAAGCTGGATTTCAATTTATTTGTGGCTTCTATGACCACTTGATCTAATTGAATTCCTGTGTTCTTACTTTTATTTTTTCCGATGTGTGCGTTTTCACCTTTCAAAGTCAATGGTTTAACTATTTGTTTGTATAATTTTGTACAAAACGTCTATAATATCCAGTCCTTTAAAGTGGTTGAAATAGGGAAATTTTTAATGACTTTAATATTTTCTGGGTCTGCGAAATCTTATTACGTTTAATAATATAGCCGAAATATTCGACCTCAGTCATAAAAAATTTTGATTTCTCGGCTAAAACTTTCAGTGTGGCCTTCCTATTCAGTGTGTTGAATACTATTTGTATGTGCTTTATATGTTCTTCCGCGGATGAAGAATATATAAGTACATCATCTATATAAACGTATACAAATTTTCCAATATAATCTCGTAAGATATCGTCTATAGAACGTCCGTATATATATCATTTAAATTACCTAAATACTGTTTAGTCCAAATCGGATCTTTTGTTGTAGTCCTAATACAAGCTTCTATAGTACTATTACTTATGAAAAGCAATGTCCATATTTTATTATTTTTTTTCATTAATCTATTTATTTCGTTTTCATAAGTTCTATCTCCTATGGAATCGTTGATTTTCCGCTCCAGACAAGGTACTATAAATAATTTTTTATTAGTGTCTATAGTTGATTTCAGTTGATTTAGTCCTTGCACTCGTTGCCATCGTTCTATCGAGTTATTGATGCCGTCCTTGAAGACGCGTACTGCTTCTTGTTTAGCCTCTTGAGTCATGACGTTTATAACCTTCTGTGGATGACCAGACACGGCTATCTTGAATGACAATGGAGAGGGCTTCTACATAACATTTGAATTTTTATGTGTTTTAATACCATCCATTAGGCATGATACGTCTTCTCTCCAAATTCGAAACTTGGAAATATTGCCATCGAATATGGGAAGAGCCTTAAAGACATCCAAATTGATATTACGTATGACATATTAAGGGACCGCAATGGTACCGTGACTGGTTGTGCTTTCACTGAATTAATTGGACTTTGATTCAAACAAATTCTTGTGTTATTTTTCGCTTGCAATGTTTGCATGGCCACCTGTAGTGTAGCCATTTGTTCGATGATGCTGCTTAAGTCTAGTTGAGCCATGTCGTCGATTGGTTCTAAATTTCTGTTTTGGTCTAAATTACGACTATTTATTTTTTTTTTTTTGCATATTTTTTCATTTACATACATGTTCTAGTCACGTGGTCCTTTTCATAACAATTATTATTTAATTTTCACTAAATGAATTTTTAACTTTTTCTCTCTTCTATGAAGATTTAATTTTATTATCCTTTCTATGAGGATTTAATTTTTTTATAGTCACTGCTGCGACAGGTTTTGGTCCACTTAGTGGAGTAACAATATAAATGCTACTCCTGGCAGGATCGCCAATTAAAGATTTCTCTTTTAGTCTGAATTAAAAAAAAAATATTTTTTGCGACGCTTATGCGTCTTTCGTTATTATACATATATTCTTAACTAACTTATTTTCCTGAGACTCTGCTCTTCTTATTGCCAACTAATTTTCTTATCATTAGGAAAGACTTCCTGAATCGTTGGGAAGATGACAATACTTGTTTTTAAGAAATGTGTTGAAATTAAACCTTCCGAGTCTTTCGTCATTGAGCAGATGGAGTAGTATTAAAAAGCTGCAGCCTGGCAACAGTTTATGCATATGTATGTACATATATGATGCTCTCAAATCAGCCATTCAAAAGGTGCAACTTTTTGAAAAATAATGTATTTTAATTTTTAACGAAGTATCTATAAGAAAAGATTTCACATATCTATAACAAATGCGCAGATGTTATAGATGGGCTGGTAGATATGAAATATGAAAGAGTGAATGAAATGGGATCCCAAGTTTGCGCTTTTCTGATAAGAGGAATTGTAAAAAATTGGAATTTCATTTTAAATTATTTTGTTTCTGCTAGTTCTATAAGAGGAGATATTATAAAAAAACGTTTATTGACTAATTTAGATATTTTAAACGAAATAGGACTAAATTGTACGTGGGCTAACCTACCACCAGGGTCCTAATGACAGAAAATCCTACGATATGTTAGGCGGATCCAGTAAAAATCCATATTTTCTTTATAAAAACACAAACATTTACTTGATGTGTCTCATATTTTCACGTCTATAAGAAACAAATGACAAAGTTAACAACGGTACACATACATAAACCCTAATAACTTTCAAAAGATGCGTGTTAGTATAGCTTTAGAAACTTTGAGAAATTCAGTTGCTGCCAGTCTATCCAGTCTGCTAATGAAAATCATCAATTTATACGACGTTCATCAGCACTAGCCACTTTCACGTGTTCTTTTATAAAAAAAGCTCAACGACTATTTTGATTGCTTAAAATGCATGTATTTTAACGACTCAAATCCACTGAAGCGGCGATTGAAGATTAATAGCACAGCTTCGCGAGTTCTTGAAGAGCTCGAAACATATTGTATAACACAGGTTAAACATGTGGGCAAAATATTTTCAAACGATGGTTTAATTCAAACTACGAGAGTTATCTTATCTTTATCGGCAGAATTGTTTGAAGAAAGTTCAAATTTGCTTTACATTTTAACGAGCCATTTTAATCAAGATCAATTAGAAAACTTGTTTTCATATGCAGCCTTCAGTTTATGAATTTAATATCGCAGTGGTTAAACAAACTTCTATAAAAGTAACTCAATTTAGTACACCATCGAATTGTGCAAACGACGGCGCAATGTTTCTAACAGTTGAGATACTCAACGAACTGACAGTATACCGTCAAGTAACTACACTCCGGACGTAGATGTTGCAGATATATTCGATGAAAACAAAAATTATTTTAATGAAGATGCTAATTGTTTTACTTCCGAAAATATTCCAATAGATTTAGCATCTGGCCGATATTATGTTGGTTACGACGAATATCTTCCCTTAAATGCCGTATGGATGTTATTAAACCACAGTAAATTTTGACATCTCCTTCAGAAATGTTCGTTCATAAAAAAATCGTGGCAAAGACACAGACTTGTTTGTGTGCTAAATCGGACTTGATTTCTCAGTGTGTAAAATTCACATGTCTTCGAAAAAAAAATTTCTGACAGCAAAGAAATAAGAAACATTAAAAAAACTATTGTTGAACAATGCGTACATTGTACCAAGAATACAATATATGTATGTATGCACAAACATACATATTCCTTTTGGTTCGAGGAAAGTAACGCATGCTACAGCCGCAGGATGGAGATGCTTTATTTATTAATCCTCATGTTATTACGAAAGCATTACTCATGCGAAACATTTAAATACAAATCTTCTAGTGCTGAAAAACTTAAAACTTTGCAACAGCAAACTACATATGTACATGCATAAACATGTTCTTATGTAGGAAAGTTATATAATAAATAATATATGTATGTATACAACTTGCAAAACCTATACAAACTTTTGTTTTCTTATACATATGTGCACATATGAATTCTCTAACAAATGTAATTTTAATTCGTAAAAGAAACTTCAGATTCTTCTTATTTTTACTTGAATATGCTTAAAATTCCTACTAGCAAAACATGAAATTGCCGAAAACAATGCACATTCGCACTTCATATGCATATTTATGAAGGTATATGTGTTATGTATGTATTTATGTACATACATATGTATGTATTCTTTAAAAAATGTTGTCTATATATTTATAGTCTTTTACTATAGGCTATTGAAAAACGATATGAAGAAAGACTAAAAACAATAGAATAAAAATTGAAGAAAGCAATTTGCGGATATGCAGCTACAATGTCATATGCTGATACAGTGCAATCCAAAACAATATTAATAAAAAAAATGCCATTAATAATAAAACCGAAAGAAAAACAAAATGTTGAAAAAACAAAGGAAGAGTTAAATAAAAAGTGAATCCCGTTAATTTAAAAATAACTTATGTAGAAAAAAGAAGAAATGAAGCATTACTTATTCAAAGTGTAAATATAGAAGGGACAAAATGAAAACAGTTATACAAAATGAATTGAATAAAGACTATGAAATAAAGCTGCCTAACGCAATATAATTTTATAAATGTAAAATATCAGATCATGAAATGAATAAAGTACTAAAAAAGATGAGAAGAAGAACGTCGGAAGGGAAAATAACACTTCAGACTTTTATAGATATAACAAAAACCAATTTACAGAAAAAGCACACCGAATTAATCTAGTAAATGAAAAAATGAAATTTTTAAGTATTATAAATACTAATAAATAAACAGTTAAGTCCATATTTTTTTATTTATTATGGAAAGAAAAACTTTTCCGATATCTTTACTAACACATCGTTACAGTAATTGCAAGTAAGAAATGATCAGAACCAACAAAATTATTTGGAATTATTCCAATTTTTGAACATTCTCCAAGAGAAGGTAGTTTGTATATACTACTGACTTCCACTGCATTATGTCGTGATTTCAAAATATAGTCTACCGTAATCCACCTATGATGAAAAGTAGATGCGGTGTTTAAATTTCCAAAATCAATCGCTTCTAGTTGAAAAGATTGTTTATCAAAGTAGTCGCCGTTTTCATTTTCATCCGAGTTTGATATAGGTTTTCGCAGTGAAGTTAAGGTTTGAAATGCTTGCCCATCGGAAGTGAAATTAAAATCACCAGTCAATATTACCGGCAATAGTTTACTTCTTAGTTGTACAGCAGTTGAAAAGTCAATAAGTGTTTCAACCAATTTATTAACTTGATGAACACGAATATTCTCAC
Source organism: Epicampocera succincta (assembly GCA_932526305.1). Lineage (NCBI taxonomy): Eukaryota > Metazoa > Arthropoda > Insecta > Diptera > Tachinidae > Epicampocera > Epicampocera succincta. Next base: position 37,714,853 of record OW052034.1, read on the forward strand.
GCTTTGGATTGTATAACAAATGCGTTGTTGCAACTACAAATAAGGAATTTGTGTTGAATTTTTCTTGAAGTTTTACCATAACACCAACATTTTCTCGATTCAGTTCCGCAACTCCAACAGTGTAGTATTCCACGAAACGTTCAGATATCAACTTAAATTTATTTTTGTCAAATATAATAATGCACCCGTCACTTCTTGTACCGGTTTTTTTCTTAAAAACATATTCCCATTTTCTATGATGCACAATACTTATGTACTTTAAAATTTGTTTTACATGATCGTACTGTACCTCCTGCAAGCAAAGAATATCCGGTTCTATATCAGAAATTTCCTTACAAATGATTTTTAAACGAGCCTCCCAACGAAGCACCTCATTATTTATTTTGTAATATAGATGTAGATGTTCTACTAACAAATCTTGTGAAAGAATGTTGTAGGACAATAGTTTAAAACAATTCCTGTTTCCGTTATTGGTATTTTCCAACTGCTCTAAGTAGCATTTCCATTTTCTATTCATTGAAACGGCTATATTACAAAACCTGCTTTTAAAAACCACTTTAATGCCTTGAATTTTAGTTAAGCTCTGTACTTTCTTATAAAATTTGGAAAATCTATTCATTCTTTTCAAGGCGAATTAAACTAGGTGGCTGCAAGACTACACTAAAGTACACAATAACAAGAACCACAGGCATTTTGTTATTGTAAACTTTCGACATCAATGTCAAAATCTTAATTCGCTTTGGCTATCCAGCTGCCAAAAATCAGCAAAATAATAAAAGAAAATACAAACAAGATGAGTTTATTATAAAATACATAAACAAGTGAGTGATTAAATCACTATTGAGTTTATAAAATTTATATACTCAAAGGTTTAAGTTAATGCAATAAATATAAAAAACAATTTGATATTTTATTATTATTTCCTTACAGCAGAACAATTTCTGAAGGAAAATGTGTATGTATCAAGGCAAAAGCCACTTCCAAAGAGCTTTGCTTTGGAAACAGCGGTACACATAAAACTCCATCATCAATTGAAAATTTTCATCACGAGTTCAAATGATCACAGCAAAAACTAAAGGCAAGGTAAATAGCGAAATTTTAATTATATACATATGTATATGTACTTGCAACAACTGACATACATAAATAAGAAAATCTGTTTTTGCAGTTTTTTCCATCTCTTTATGGGAACGATTTTGCAAGTGTTTAAGGCCCGGTAATAGTCACCTTGATTCTATAGGCAATACCGAAGCTCCCAGTTATGATCCCAGTTATTGTTAATCAGCATATTAATATTAAAATGCCTGCTAAATCTAATACCATCATGGGGACTTTAACAACCAATTTCGTACATGCCTAAGGGAAACATTTTGGAGTGAACTAACAGAGAAAAGTAAGTGCATCAACAACTCTTATATATCTCTACAGAATTTGGTATTCATTTTCTCCTGTTTTTAGGGTGCTATAAATGCAATTTAGTTGAATTTGTAACGGCTACAACAGGCCATGTCGTTCTTCACAACAAAACATATTTATACATACAAATACCAGGCAACTCTCGCTGATGCTCCTATGGTTTCCATGGGCCGAAGTATGTGCATCACATTTCGAAGTAATTCCAATATAAATTTTGTCTCCTTTCAGAGTTTAATTGTATTTTTGTGTTATAGTCGACAAACATTAGTTAACAAATACATATGTATGAATATATGTATTTTTACATATTTTATGTACATATCCCAGTAAAAAATATATGGATTAATCCATAATCGAGCAATAAAGGAGTAATGGCTTGTTCATCCATTTGGAGTATCGAAACTTTTTTGTTTGTTTTGTTGTTTATGCCTCGCTTAATACTCCAAATGTATCAATGAGCGAGGTATCAGTTCGCTTTTGGTTTTTTTTCTTTGACATAACTGTTAATTGTTGATGTTTTCGTTTTGTTTTTCTATTTAGTCAGTTATAAAGGTAAGGGTATAGTAACAAATTGTTAAAAATGTGTCAAATTAGTTTCTAAGCGTCATTTAAGACGACTAGTTAGTTGAAAAAGAAATTGAAAAATTCTCAAATTGTAATCGGGAGACTTAGTGAACAAAAGGCATCAGCACCTAACAAAGTCAATGAATTATCAAATGAAGATAGCCAAACAGAAAACTTTGATGTTCATTATGATATCAATTCAAGCAATATCAGTGAAAATGTTGATCAGAAGCTTGCTTCTTGGGTAATTGAAAATCGCGTTTCGAACGAATGCTGTAATTCACTACTCTACATTTTAAGAAGTTCCGCAGAACAGCTGATTAATCTGAGCCTTATTCAGAAGTGGTAAGACTGAGTTTTTTTAATGCAATCAGTTAAACAAGTATTGAAAATTCTTTGTTTTTATTTTAATTTATTTCAGATTTCGTATATTAAATTGAGGTTTGACAAAATCAAAATTGAAAAAGCACTACGCAAAATGATCGGTTGCTCAAATTAAATTGTGGATGGGTCAAAAAATATGATAGCCTTAAACAAATACAAATTGTTTAACTTTTTTATTTCGGTAATATCATGTCTTAAATAATATATTACGTGTTATCTTTTCTTTAATTTTCTTGCAGAAGCACTTAAAGGCACGTATCCAACATACCCGGAATATGAATCTATCTTTCAAGCTTGCATTTCGTAAATGCAAGGCAACTGTTTACCAACAGACCTAAAACTACGACCTCCTTAAATCCAACAAAACAACAATAATAACATTTTGGAAAAAACTTAAAAAATAAATGAATATTTTCTTGTTTTTGTAAAAAATAACCAAATTTGTATTTTATATGAATGTTTACTCCCTTTATGCTCTTTTAGGAGACAAAAACGATTACTCCCTTTATGCTCTTTTAGGAGACAAAACGATTACTCCCTTTACGCTCTTTTAGGAGACAAAAACGATTACTACCTTTATGCTCTTTTAGGAGACAAAAACGATTACTCCCTTTATGCTCTTTTAGGAGACAAAAACGATTACTCCCTCTGTCGTCATTTTTAAGATAAAAGGATGTACTCCATAAGGAGCTTAAAAGGAGTACTCGTGTCTGCGGACATGCTGTGTTAAAAATCCAATGAGGTCCGGGGTTTTATGGAGCAATCCATTACTCGCAAATGAGCGCTCTAAGACTACTCTTTGGATGATCCTATTTTTTACTGGGATAAATACAATTTTATATATGTATGTATAATTAAATCAATTATAAATAAAAAAAATTAAAGAAATAAATATCAAATTCTGGTTATGGTTCTTTAGAGTAGATGCAGGTTAGAATTTAGTATTAAGGTAGGCAGATTTTAAGAAACAATAAGAACTTCTTTTAAATTTTTTTTGGACCGATGTTGTTCTTAAAATGGGCAGTTTAAAACGCAAACGATAGCTCTTTTTGAATTTTTTGGGGACCTTAAAAGGACCGCATTTGGCCCTTAAGAGAGCCGGTGCTAGCCCTGAAAAGGGCCGATTGAACAAAATAGTGTGAACCAAAATGTAAATTAAACGAATGTATAGCGGTACTTCCCTTTCGATGTGCCTGTAAGCCCAGTCGTGTTCGCAGTTGATAAGTAGGTCTGAAAACAAGTGTTGAGAGCCATATATATGGTTTATATGTGTGTATATACATGAATAAAAAATATTTCAATAGTTACCTCAAATTTGAATTTTAACCATTTTTCGGAATCTCATTATCTCTTGTTTGGATTTCCGCACTTTTAGCCTGTGATTAAGATGCCTCACTCGGAAATATATTAAAGAATTAGTAAATAAAAAATAACATCAGTCATATTACTTACCCGTTTGATTTAATTGTGGCTGGTGCTTTCGTTGTAACATTGGGCGCTGCAGCTGGCAAAAGCAAAATTTTTTCAAAACATAAATGCGATGTTGCTTTTAATTCCTTACCACAAATTTGGCTCCACCTGCTCCTTCTACCGCCATCTTGTGGTACCTTAAACAACATACCACCACCGGCCATACAACTTCTTTTTGCACTGAGCACAATATCTTATAATTAATATTTTGTTTTTCGATAATACATACATATGTATGTAGTTTGCACAAAAACACGCTTATTTTTTATATTATATATATGTGTATATTTTTGTTTTAAGTTTTTTTCACATCCACCATTGTTTTTTCCATAGAAATGCCGAGAACACGTTTGTAAACAAAACAAGCAAAATTTGACATTAATATTAGGAAAAATACGGGAAAAAAGTTACTGGTCCTGTCAAAGCCACCTAGTAATGAATTCACCTTCGGCATCAATGTCAAAATCTTAATTCGCTTTGGGTATCCGACTCACAAACACAAGGCGAATTCAATACTTTGTATTAAAATTTTGCTATTTACCTATCGTCTAGTTCATAAAATTTTTTTATTTCACTGTTAAACTCTGTAATAGTTATTAAAAAGAATTTTTAATAAAACTATACATTCATAAACGTTTAATAACGCTAGTTTAACAATTAAACACTTTTCTAATTTTTTCTTTCCTATTGGCAACCTTGTTGTAAATAATTTGTCTGGTTTTGTTTAGTGATGTACAAAATATGACTCTAATTTGTAAGCAATGGGTTGAAATAAAAAAAAAATTCTTTAAATTGCTGAATAAAGAAGTAAAACAAAGCTAATTATTAAAAACGACCAAAACAAAAAAAATGTTTACATGAAAATGCATCCCTGATCTAATGATGTGTGAAGGAATTTGAAAAATTTTTAAAAACGATGAGAGCCGTACGATTGTAAAATTTTCATCCGTATTTTCTCTCTATGTCGCATGATTTCATTACATATTAAATTTAGACGGTACCATCCGTGCTCTTCTACTCAAAAATTTGACTTATCGTACGACTTGTGTTACCGTCTAAACCCCTTTTAGCATTTATGAATACACATTTAGCGATTTTTGCCTATTAATGTGTTATTAAACTGCTAATAATCGTTTATGAATTAGACTGGTAGCCTTTAGTTTTTTGCTGTGAGCATTTGAACGGCTGATGATGAAAATGTTCAATTGATGACAGAATTTTATGTGCATCGCCGTTTCCAAAGCAACGACCTTTGGAAGTTGCTATTGCATCGGTACATACCAGTATATACCTACTTTCCGTCAGAAATTGTAGAGCTGTTACTAAAAGTGCTACCCATACTTCGGTCCATGGAAACCATTGCAAAAAGAGTTGCTGTTGCAAGCTTGTCGGGTTGTTCATGCTGTTGATGATGAACGATATGATCTGTTGTGAGTTTGAAGTTGCAATAATTGTCGCTATTGTTCCATTAGAAATTATATAGCTGTTAATAAATGCGCCAGTTATGAATTGCTGTTGTTGCTGCTGCGTTTGTAACCGCAATAAATGTAATTGATACTTCCATTTCTTTATTAGTTCGACCATATTTTCGACCATATTTGTTGTCCTGTAAGGAAATAATTAATATATAATTTTTTTAAATTGATTGCGTTAACCTAAACCTTTGAATATTTAACTTTTATAAATTTAATAGTAATTTAATCACTCACTTGTGTATGGATTTTATGTTAAACTCCATCTTGTGTGCGTTTTCTTTTATTATTTTGTTGATTTTTGTCAGCTGGATAGCCAAAGCGAATTAAGATTTTGACATTAATGCCGGAAACAAGGCGAATTAAAGAGTATATATTAATAATATCTATTTAAAAACAAAGTATGTTTTTTTATTAATCATTTTATTTCAAAATCTAAAACAGCGAAAACAATTTATGACGTAATATCCAATTAAAAATTTATATAAAATAAATATAAAAATTAACATCAATGCATTAATAATATAATTAACATAATATCGTTCCATGCATATGTTTTATTAATATAGTATATATACTTTACATCTATTAACCGGCATGCGGTTCTTTTTATATTTTCCCTCTATTATCTGTGCAGCATTTACATTTTTTGTATGTAAATCTAAATTCGGTGTTTCCCCTTTTTAAGTTCATGTGCCCACATACAAGAACATATTGGCGTTTTTATTCATTTAGTAACTGAAATTTTATCTGCTAACACCTGCTGTACATTAGCAAAAAACAATTATCACTCCTTGTAAGTTTACAGGAAAATCAAAAAACGTTGTAAAATGTACAAATTTTGTGCAGACATGTAATTTGATCAACCAAAGCATAATCAGTAAAAGTCCCAATTTTAATGTTTTTGATGATACATATTTGATTTTGCATTCTCTATGACGATTTGTATATTTTGTATAAAAATATGTGGTATATTGGAATCTGTAGTTACATAAATCGAATGTTTTAATAAAAAAAATGTTTCAATATATATTAATATAACCTCTATTAACCGTGTATTTCGATGATGCCTGCTGGTCCCACGAGAGCCGGATAATCGAGGTGTGTATTTATTTAAGAATTAAAATAAATTAAAGTAAAAAAAGAGCAGTGGATTATTTCATATACATTTTTTGCGATTTTGAATCAGTTCGTTGTTTTCCTAGGAAGAAATATGTAGTCCCATTGGTGACAAATATTTTTTTGTTTTTGTTTATATATCCTATTTTATTTCTTTTCTTTATATTCAGTATCGTACTGATACTTAAAATAGTCGCTGACACATCATTCAACTTTACAAATTCTGTGCTACCGGAGCATTACGAAAATCTTTTTATTGGTTTGAATTGATAATATCTACCTAAAAAACTAATAGCCAGTTTTTAAGTTAAAAATTAAACGGTTTTTAAACATAAATTCTGTTTAAATACCGAATTTATTTTTATAGATCATATTTAATTATAACTTAAATCACTGACCACGTCCATTTAAATACAACTTGAGTTGTTTATACTACCATATGATTTTGACAGTTCTGCATATTCTCATAGCGCATTGAAGTTTTTCATTATTTGATAAAAAATATTCAATAAATAAACTCGTCGTAAATAAAAACATTGTGCTATTGTGTTATTATTAATATCAACTAAAACAACGAATTCAGATGAAGTTCAGTTTACTTAAAAAAATAGGTCAATGTATTGTAAGTGAACATATGCTGGAAATAGTAAAAAACAGCAGCATAATCGAGTGCAAAAAGACTGACCGATTTGGTGCAGAACAAAATGTGAATGTGTGGAAGGATGTGGAGGGAGAATTTAATAGCAAATTGATGCAAACATTTCGAAACCCCAAAATTTTGAAAACAAAATATTTTAATATTAGTTAACTTAATAATAAGCAGTTGTTAAATGAAGAAGTTGTTTATATTTTTTTGACATTTAATAGTGCTACCATACTTATATCACAATTAAATACCAAACGCAATTTGAGACTGAAAAAATGAAACCATATTTAAATAAAACTTAAATTTAAGGAAAAATTAACTAATTTCATAATTAAATAATAAGTTAAAAACTAGTCATAAGTATGGTCTAATCACATCATATTTATTTCAAATCTAAAAAAACGAAAAATAAGAAAATAAAAGTTATTTAATTTAATAACTTAATTAAGTTTAAGATTAAAGAGATATTTTTATAACGTATGAAATGATTACAAAATTTAAACTAAATATATTTATTATATTTGATCTATATATATAATTTTTTCGCTGCATGCATAGTTTTATTAATATATATACATATATATTATATTAACTCTTCATTATTTTAAAAGGTGCTAGGCAGAAATAAATATTATTTTGTTAACGAAATAAACTAATTGACTATAAACGAAGTGTTTTACAACAATTTATCTAATAAAAATTTGTTAAAAATTTAAATATATTCCTTGTGTACGTTATTCCATGAAATTTTTTAATTTTTGAAATTTGCAAGCGTTTTCACACTAGTAAAGGTAATTCGCATCACTAATATGCTTTTTTATGTTAACAAGTTTGTAAATTTTTTGCAACCCTGTAAAAAAGTTTGCTTTTCACAATAGATTTATTTCATTTTATGCGTGTGTTAACAAAAATTAAATGTAACGAGTGGTCGAACAGCTTATAACTATCTAATGTACATATGTACGTGTTAATATATAAGAGGCGTTATTACGTGCACATATTTCAAAATTGATCGAACATATAAATATAATCAATTCAATGTACTACCTTGTAGCATACAGTTGACAACTAATTGTAAAACAAAAGATATGTTTGCATATGTGTGCAATTACGTATTGGATACCAATGATTCCTAAACGAATCATCATCCATCATTACCAACAATAAAAACTAAGTATGTATAAAGCCAGAAAAAGAACAATAAATAATAATTTTAAAATCGATTATTTTGCTTGTAATTAATTTTAGTTTAAAACAAAGGTTGCATGAAAACGAAGAAATCTGGATTATTTTCAATTGTGATACATACTGTGATACATACAAATATACTTATATATGTACACAACTGAACACAATTACTTTTCAAGTTAACAGAATTGACGCTTTTGGTGTCTTAATTTACTGAACAACATATCGTTTAAAAACGTTCATAATATGAGTATACACATATCACATACAAACATTTTAGTTTGGTACGTAAATACATACATTTGTATGTGCATTTAACGAAACAATCTATCGTCTGAAACATTAAAATATGGTTGGTAATACTGGAACATTAGTGACAATGAGTATTGTTTGTAGTAAACTTCGGAAACGGAATGAATGCTTTGCACCTGTTAACACATTCGTCAACATTGAGAGTCAGCAACAAAACGATGGTCGTCATAGCAAGAGCAATAGCTTGGATAATCGATGTAATGAAGTTCGAGATCAGCAAATCAAATTTTTGAAGTCTGGCGGTAATTCACCAAATATTTCTGTTGGGCTAGAAACGATTACGTTTACCCGAACAAGTGGCAGCCGGAGCACACCAAATGGCTGGGTATTCCCGCCAAAGGCTCCATCACCAAATGTTTATAACTGTGTTAACAATGTAAGTACTCTAGAAAAATCTTAAATATATAATGGATATATCAGTCGCACAGCAGATTTGGGCTGAAAAGCAGCTCTCGCGTCATCGCAATTACGAATTTAAAAGAAGAATGAAAAAAGCGAAAAGCAGTTTTCTTTTCACACAATATAAATACATGTGTATGTGCAAATAACGGAAGAACAATGTATGCCCATTCTGTCATTGTATTACAAAAATATGTGCTTTTTTGTTGTGCTGTTGCAAGTAAACCAGCTCGCACCGAATTTGAAATTATGTTATTATTTTTTATTATTATAAGACTTATATAATGAATAATGGAAGTTACAATAAAATTTTGTAAAACAATTAAAAAAAGGATAAAAAAACTTGTTTCTGCTGAAAAATATTGGTGCACACTCAGTTTCCGCATCTTATTAAAAACCAGACCTGTCGCGAAAACTGACCCAAAAATTCCTTCAAAGTATGTTACGTATTTTTTTTTCATGTGTACATATGTATATTTTTGTTAAATTTATGTACATTTTAGTTAGTTTTAAAAAAGTTAAAAATTTTAAGTTGCTTTTTTGGCAAATTATTTATACAGTGCATTTTGCATTTCATTTTCCTGTACGAAAATTCTATTGGATTCCAAAAAATTGAGCTGTCATGAAAAAAAGTCTCAATTTATATGAAGTTCATCAGCAGTAGGCACTTCCACTTGTTTTGTTATAAACAGCTCAATAGCTGTTTTGATTTCTTAAGCAGAATGTACTGTAACGACGCAAATCTACTGAAACGTGGATAGAAAATTAAAAGCACAGCTTTGCGCGAGTACTTCAAGAGCTAATAACATCACAGACTAGAAAACTTGTCTTAATACATATGTAGGTGCCAAAGGCGGTTATTGCAAACATCCATCAGTTTATGAATTTAATCTCGTAGTAGCTAAAGTAACATCTTTAAAAGTAACTCAATTTAGTACTTCATCAAATTGTGCAAACGACAAAGTGATGTTTGCACTGTTGAGTTTCAGGCAATTTCAGAAGATACTCAACGAAATAACTATATATATAAACTATATATATAAACTATATATATAAAGATTCTGATTGTTTTACTTCTGATATTTTGTTGCATAGCTCAATGAATATCTTGTGTTAAATGCCGTATGGATGTAATTAGACCTTATTTTGCCATCTCCTTGAGAAATGTTCATTCAAACAAAAAATTGTGACAAAGACACAGACTTTGGAACTTGTGTGCTCCATCGGACTTATTTTTCTTAGTGTTTATAATTGACATAAAGGTCTTCGATAAAATTTTTTTTGACAGCAAAGAAATAAACATTAAAAAAACTATTGTTGTTGAACCATGCGTATATTGTACCCAAAATACAGTATACACCTCTTGGTTTGAGGAAAGTAACGTATACTATAGCCACAGGACAGATGCTTAATTTATTAGACCTTACATTATTACTAAAGCATTCCTTATGGGAAACATTTAAATACAAAAGTTCAAATGCTGAAAAATTTTGCATCCACAAACAACATAAACGTGTACTTATGTATGTATAAAAGTTTAATAAATAATTAATAACAAAACTTATGCAAATTTCCGTTTTATAAGATACGGTGCAGCGTTGATGTAGTAGGTACACGCGCATTAAAAAATCTTAAGATACTACCTATTGTAAGTACACAAATTAATTCTCTAAAAATGTGATTTTTATTCGGTGCGAATCGATGTATTTTCAATCGTACGACAATAAATCATGTAGTCTTACCCAACAAAAAAAAATATCGGTCACATTGTTTTACGTAGCTTATTTGCACATAAATTATATGAAAATAAGAAACTTCTTTTACTTTCTTCACTTTTTTACTTAAATGTGCTTAAAATTCCTACTAGCATAACAACAAATGAAATTGACGAAAACTGCACATTCACACCCACATGGTTATTTAATTTTCATTCGGATTCAACTGTGGAAAAAAATAAAAATTGGGTACAATTTTTTTTACTTTAGTTATGGTTGTTTGAAAAATAAAGAAGTTGTAAAAAGTGTGTATCTAAAGGATATTTTTTTATAGAGGTATAAAACTTTAAGTTGGCAAGTTTGGCATTTCAACATGAAAGTTCTTCAAAGTATAATATTGTGAGACATATAATTTCTTAAAATAACTTGGCAAAATGTTTCTAAATTTTCTGCAAATTTCCCGCTGAAAATAATTTGAAATTATTTGATGAACTAATCTAGAACTAAACAAATTAGTATACAATTTCAGTTGAGACTTAAAGTCTTATTTAGCTTGTAATAACTTATTGATATTCTAAGTAATTCAGTATTGGCATTATGTTACGCCCCTTAATTTTGCTAAATAAATTTTGCTCATAAACACAGCATAAATTTTTATTCTATTTTATAGAGATGAGGATGTCAGAATTTAACAGCGGTATTGCTCTCGAAATGTCACACGGTGTTGGGCTATCCACCTTAATTCCGATAATTAAAATCTATTTCCAAAGCAGTACCACTGACTTGGCTGCTGCACATAATGCTACAAAATCAGATTCTTTAGTAGTAATATCTGTTACTCAGGGGTATCATAGAAACCAATATTATTGGAATTGGTTTTGAAAACGGCAAAAAAAAAAAAATAACTTGGTGTCATGAATTCCAATGTTATCGGTTTTATGTTCGAAACAGAATTTGTGTTGGTTTTAGGTGTCACAGAAACCAATATTATCGGTTTTTCTCCTGAAAAAAATCAAGCAACTGACAGATTTCATTTGCGCGCTTTTATTTTTGTGTTCCAATTTGATATTTTGTATAAATGTAAGTAAATTTTATATAAAAAAAGGAAATATATTTTTATGGATTCTAATATTTGTTTACATATGTAGGCGAAAATGACCTTGAGGTGAGGCTTTACAAAGAAGGGTAAACCAACCGTAGACTCTTCGGGAACAACTGGTTGACACTGTGCTCCTGCCCAGCCATATGCTAGAGACGTTTCAACCAACTATTTCTTCTTTGTTTAGTCGCTAGCATCCCATGAACCTGCAAAGGAGCTTTAATTGTTAACGCACATTCTAAACTTTATAAAAAATATAATTAAGTTGTCTCCGGCAGCGCAAACGAATTGCTACAATCTCGCAATATTTTTCTTCTGAACTTTTCCAAACGCTCTTCCTCCAATAGCAAATATTAAACAGCACCATAATTTATTTTCCTTCTTTTTTTTATTTAAAACACTGAAATTTTTGATATTTTTTGTAAACACTTTATATTTTTCCAAAAAATTATAACTAAAATTGTACACAAATGTAAACAACAGCTGATTCGAATATTGGTTTTGTTTGCATTAGAAGATAACAAAACCGACTTGGTTTCATGACACCAAATGAAACCAATATTGGTTTGCAAAACCAAGAAATATCCAAACCGACTTGGTTTCTATAACACCCCTGATAATATGAGAACTGCCTTAAGCGTTTTCAAGGAACAAATTTCTGAAGCTATGCGTACAGTCGTACAGTCATAATATGTAGAAATTCTGAAACCCTCGAAACAACTTTGGAAGTACTACTCTAAGCTGGATATGCATATATTACATCATTTCAGTATTTTCCACCCAGGGAAGATCAATAAACACGGAACACAGAAACCGACAATTTCACAGACAAACTAATGGGAACACCTTCAATAATCATTATGTAACAAGAAACTATAGTAACCATAAAAACACCTCGTATAACAAACCGAGGTCCCAAAATTGGCAAGGAAGCACGGAATCTCCATCTAAGTCACAGGAAATCATCCACATAGATATATTTTACACCTTAGGAAAAAAGTTGTTTACGACAGCAATTGATAAACTTGCAAAATTCGCACTAGCATATCAAATTAATGGAAAAAGCTGGACAGAGTTTCAAACGAAACTGTTACAAATTATTAACACATGCGGGAAAATAAACAAAATCAATGAGCTCGGATTTAAAGGTATACCCATGCGAGATTTCTTGAAGGAAGAGGATCTAGAAATCGACTTTACTTCTAACAATAACCATACATCCAATGCAGATATTGGTTACATAACACCATTAATGAACAAATATAATTCCTAAGACATGATAAAACAAATAAGGACGAAAGTATTGAAGACAAAATAATAATGTTCTACAATAATACTATGTACTACATTATTGTAGATTTACTATAATACTATGTACTATATTATTGTAGAACACCACAGAAATAAAACCGATTGATTTCATAAAATGGCGAGATACATGAGAATAGATATAAGGAAATTCATGACATAATCAGGGGTGTCATAGAAACCAATATTATTGGAATTGGTTTTGAAAACGACTAAAAAAGTTATTTGGTGTCATGAAAAAAAATTATAACTAAAATTGTATACAATTATACAAATGTAAACAACAGCTGATTCGAATATTGGTTTTGTTTGCATTCGAACATAACAAAACCGACTTGGTTTCATACACCCCTGAATAAACAAAAAAAAAAAGGAAAAATATATACAAAAACTAAATGAAACCAGAAAAGATGTAGAACTAGAGGACGGAACAAACTTTATAAGGAAATAGAAGGTGGAAAGAACCACAAAAAATATAGGAAAGTCAGTATAAAATAGATAATGACAATTAACAAACTATAGGAATTGGACACAAATACTATAAGATTCATGTTAAACCTAAAAAGAAATATCAAGACAGAGATAATCCAACTATAACTTCCTTTCAGATGAAGACTTGTACTTTAATATTTACTTTTATAGCCACTGCAGGTGCATAATACTTGGATATTCATATTAACACACAAAACATTTTTAATTTCATTTTCATATTTAAATGTTTTCTTCGAATTATTGCGAAATATAAATACTGACGCGCTGTCGCAGTCTATTCTATTTTTTTGTAATCATGTTACTTACCTAAAATGTAATTAATTCAAACTGCATTTTTATTTTAAAATTTGTCTGTTTCATTTATTGCAATCTTGCTTTTGCCCATTTAAAACAAACTATAAATTTACAAAGAATTCCATTTGTTCTATTCGTATTTTTATTATTTAAAATAAAACCATAAAATAATTTCATTTGTTGTATTATTGTTACTAGTCAGTCGTAGTCAAGTACTCGAAACAAAAAAAAATTTTTAATTTAACTGGCGCCCAACGGAAAAAGAAGTGCAAGATTAAATTCGGTAGTCCTTAAGAAGTACATACAATAAATATTGAAAGTCCTTAAGAAGTACAATAAATATTGAAAGTTCTCAAGAAGTGCAACTTTTAATTCCTTAAAAAAACTGTGTTAAAATTCGGTAGAAAGAAAACGCAAATAGTGTGACAAAACGATTCTGAGTAAATTTGAAACGGACTAAATTCTTTGTGATTTAAAATAAAAAAAAAAATTTAACAAAAAATAAGCAACATATTAAAATCTTAAAAGCAACAAAGAACAAAAACTACATAAACAAAACTAAACAACAAAAAAGAAAGGAACAATTTAAATACATGAAATATTTTGAGTGCACAATTACGATACACGTACTGATAAATACCTTTGAAGATAGCATTGAAGAAAGAAAAAATGAACTTACACAAAAGAAACTGGAAGAGAACTATTGTGAAACAAACTTTAAACATCTTCTAACTACAAACCAAAAATACATCAACAAACTTCGAGTTATATTTATACAGAAGAAATATCAAACCAACAACTTAACAACAACTACAATTATATCATCGAAAATAGAAATAAAAAGCAACGGCATCAACACAAACAAATCAACCGAAGGAGTAATAAACAAAAACCAAACAGTAGAAGATGGAGAAAGAAAAAAAATGTTAATTAAATAAAACTAATCATTTTGTAATTCCCTTTCAATAATGGCAAATCAAAACAACTTAATTAGATCTCCCATTCTAAATAATCCTCCACAACAACCTCAGGCTCAGCTTGTTATAACACCCGAAAATGAAATCGGGATGGTTAATATCGTACGTAGAATTTTTATTGAGAAACGAAGAGAAACAGAATCAAGACTGGTAGACCAGGGAATTGACCGTATCATTGACTTAGAGATTTAGATAAAATTCCGGACGTAGTACGATCACAGAGAGAATTCTCAGGAAATAGGACTGAATTTAGTTCATGGAAGAAAAGTACAAAACGAATATTACAAATTTACGAACCAATAAAAGTTAGGGCAAAGTATTTTGGAATTTTGAACGTGATCCGAAATAAAATTATTGGCGATGCGGAAGAAAGTTACAACACCCCATTAAATTGGGAGTTTAACAACTCACTATGCAAATCAAAGAGACCTAGGATCTTTAGAATATCAGCTTACTTCTTTGGTTCAGGGCACGAATTCAGTGCAAGAGTGTTATAAAAAAATTTACAGTCATTTATCCTTAATATTAAATAAAATATCATGTTTAGAAGAAAGTCAAGAGGCTATTCAGTTGCTAACGAAGAATTATAAGAATAAAGCACTCGACACCTTTGTCAGGGGCTTAAGAGGTGACTTACCTACACTCCTAGGAATCAGGGAACCCAAAGATTTGAACGAAGCCTTACACTTGTGCATGAAATTTGATAATCAGCAATTTAGAGCTCAATATGCTAACAGCTCGACTAAAATTCACAGTCACATATTCCTTCGCAAAAACATAATAACGATAGACAACATCAAAACTTTTACCCATAGCTTGCACATATCCCTCAACCTGCTATGAATTTTCATAGAATGACATATCCCAATCAGTCAGGTTTTAATTCATATTATGATCAAAGAAACAAATATCAAATCCCGCATAGACAGAATTCTTATACAAATAATACACATCAGCAGCAACCAAACCAGACCTTATGCACCAAAGCCCCCAATCCCAATGGTAGTTGACAATTCCATGCAATCTAGAAGGGTCAACTATATAAACCGACCCACAATGGACAATAGATTTGCAGGAGTCAGACCCTAACCGTAATCAATGCACTCCAACCAACCAAGAATACAACCACGAATAAATCACATTGGAGTTGATCAATGTGATCCAAACCCCAATCCAAACGATCAAGAAAGTGAGATCGACATTGCCGCAAATACATCCGAACCTCAACATGAAAACGAGGAAATTGAAGACTTAACAGAATATCTGAAACAATTTGATACGTCACATGAATACGAATGTACTGAATATTCATTTATTAATTTTTTAGACTAACAGATTCTAGGTTACCATATTTTCAATATAGGACTAGCAACAGCAAGATATTTCAGTTTTTGATTGACACAGTGTCAAATAAAAACTATATTCAACCCGAATATATTCAATCCGATACTTAACACAACAATATATCCGGCAAACTCCATTGGTGGGAAAGTTACCATCACCCACCACACTTTCATTAACTTATTTGGAGTACGATCACAAAATTTGAAATTATTTTTACTACCTACATAGCTTTAAAAAATTAAACGCAATTATTTATACTTCTGGGAACTATATAATAATTAACGATTCTATAAAAGTACATATAAAACAACAGTTATCAGAATCTTATCGTATAATAAATAATAATCGTTTTAGGATTTCTTTTAATGTAACAAAAGTTTATTTATTTATTTAATTTTGCGCTATTACTACTTTATTACTTCTTTATTACTCTCTCCTGTATTACTAACTCTATTAATAATTAGAAACTAAACTTATATACTTTAAATAAAAAGGCGTCATGAATGCATGCGATTAACATGTGTCATTGCACTGATCAAATTCTTATAAGTGCATTGGCACATATGACGAGTAATTTACTTATCAAGTGTCAATATAAATAATCCACGTTTGGTTGCAATTACCCCTCTCAAATTTCATTAATGTTTTTATGTCGCTGTTTTAATGCAGCAAAATATAGTTTTCAAGTGGCCTAAATATTCGGCATTCTTTAATGACACATGCATTAATAACACTTCCCTTTTGAATGAATGGTCTTATAATTGTTTGGACAATTTGAAGACTATTCTTAAGAATATTATTGTTATTTTACATATTATTTTTTTTTTGTTTTATATGAATATATATATAATTTTTAATGCATAATTATTGTAAAACTTAAAATATACACATGTTTTAGTTGGTAAAAAGTTTTAGGGGATCCTCCTAACTGTAGTTAATCTTTATGAAATAATTTTACTCTATTTTTGTGAACCGTAGAGGTCTTATTGTTTTTTATTCTAATTACTATATTCTTATCTTCTATTGCAATGACCTTATAAGGCCCTGTGTATAATTGATCTAATTTTCGTCCAGGTGCATTCTCTACTAGGACCATGTCATTTATTTGAATGTCTTGTGGACACGAAATTTTGTCATAAATTTCCTTTTGCTTAAGTTTTTTCTTTTCAATTAACAATTTGGCTTTGTTGGGTGACAAATAAGTTCTTAAATACTCGTTGAGAGTTCTATGAGAACGTTCAACGGCACCTAAAGTTTCATGGTGGTGTGCTGTGGAGTGTAATTGCTTTATGCCAAGTAATTTGCAGAGTTCTGAAAGTACTTGATTTTTGTATTCCGTGCCCATGTCTGTAAGTAGTATTTTCATGGGTCCGAATTTTAATATTCAATTCATGAAAATTGCTTTTGCCACATATTTGGCTGATTTATCAGGTATAGGGACGGCTATTAAATATTTAGATAGGTCACATAAGATTGTAACTGCGTACTCATTTCCTGCGTTTGATTTTATAAACGGACCTATTGTATATATAATGACGATGTCAAAGGGCTTAGCTGGGGTTGGTGTAATTGTTAAATTTTCTTTTTGTTTTGAACGTACTTTGTTCAACTGGCATTGCACACAGTTTTTTACATACTTGGTGACTTGTTTAGTCATGTTTTTCCAGAAATAGTTCCTTCTGAGCTTATTTAATAATCTTGTGATCCCTGGGTGGCCACCGAGCAGTGGATCATCATGATTTTTCTTTATTATTTCAAGCTTTTCTCTTTCATTAGTTATTATTTTTATTTTCGGTGTTAACGCAATTTCTAGATTGTTTAGTTTGTTGTTCGCGATTTCCTTAAAATCATTAACTCGAGTATTTTCAAATATTATATCATTGAGCGATAGTTGCAACTTTTGAATGCCTATATTATTAGCCATATTTTCTAGCTTTGGTAAGAATTGATCTAAATCAATCTTTCCATTAATAATAAATTCATCCATCGTGATTCTAATCAATATATGTTTTCCTCTTATTAGTGAACACCTAAATGTATCTACTATTTGAGTAAACTTCAAACGAACTAATTTTCTAACATAATTTTTGTTAGTAATTTCATATGCGCGAGGCTTATTGCCTATTTGTTCAGTATTGCAATTTGTATTAGTGTTATTAATAGTTTTGTTTTTATTTTGTAATCGTGTAGTGACTTTTAGTATATTAATGTTTTCACCCATTTCTTTAATGCCACTAAAATTCATGCGTGATAGAGCGTAAGCTCCGCAGTTTTGTTTTCCTTGTATATATTCTATTGAAAAATCGTATTCCTCAAGGTCTAGTCTCATTCGTGTGAGTTTAGATGAAGGATTTTTCATTGAAAATAGGTATACTAATGGTCTTTGGTCACTTCTAACTAGAAATTTCGTTCCATAGACATATGGGCGGAAAAAGTTAATGCCCCAATGTATAGCGGTCAGTTCTTGTTCGATAACTGATTTATTTGATTCACCCTTAGTAAAGGCCCTTGACGCATAAGCTACAGGTAGATGAACACCATTATATTCTTGGCTCCGCAGGCGTCTTTGCTTGCATCAGTTGTGATGCAAAATTGTTTTTCAAAACTCGGATATTGTAATATTTGCGGTGATAACAGATAATTTTTTAGATATTGGAATGCTTCTTCGCATTCTTTTGACCAAATAAATTACGTATTTTTTCTCGTTAACCTTGTGAGATGTATTGAATACTTAGCAAAGTTTTTTATGAACCTACGGTAATAGTTACAAAAAGCAATAAATCTTCTTGCATCGTCAGGGTTTTTGGGTACCGGGTATTTTCTTATTGTTTCAAATTTTCTGTCGTCTGGGTAAATGCCTTTGGCAGTACATTTATGACGCAAAAATGTTACCTGATGTTTAAAAAATATGCATTTGTCAGGGTGCAATTTTAAATTAAATTTTCTACAAGTTTCGAAGATATCTTTAAGATTTTTGAGCATATGATTTTCTGAGCATCCTAGGACAACAAGGTAGTCCATATATAAAAATGCTTGAGACGGTTTTAGGCCAGCGAACGCCATAGTCATCATGCGTTGGAATGAATTCGGAGCTATTTTGAGTCCATAAGGGAGTCTTGAATCTGTATGATCCAGCATTAGTGGAGAAGGAAGTAATATCCCTGGAGCTATCCTCAAGTTTTATTTGATGGAATCCCGACATAAGGTCTAGACACGAAAAATATTTGGCTCTTCCCAGTTGATCCAAAATTTCATCAATTCTAGGAAGAGGGAATTTGTCCGCTGTGAGTTTTTTATTGACTTGTCTATAGTCAATAATTAGCCTCCATCTTTGTTCGTTGCTATTTGGTAACGATTTTTTGGCACAAGCAATACTGGGCTATTGAATTCGGATACAGAAGGTTCCACAAGATCACCACTAATGACTTTCTCTACCTGATTATTTATTTCGGACTTTTGTGATTCTGGAATCCTATAGTTTTTTATGTAGACTGGTGTAGTGTCTTTTAATCTTAGTTTTTGCTTATAAAAATTATTACATGAAATTTTTTCATTTTCTAAACCAAAAATGTCTGTGTATTGTGAACATAGTTTTGTTAAATTATGATATGCAAAGTTTCGGAAGTTGGATTGAAGTTTTTCTAAAATTTTCTTTGATCTGGACTCACTGTTTTTATGTTGAGTTTTTGGACATTGAATTAAGTTGTAATTATCTAAATTTTCAGTGATAACATTTGTATTTGGGATGAAAGCATTTTCATTTGTCGTGTTAATGATACGGACGTAGGGTAATTTGTTTGATGTGATGGAATTGGCTATGTATATACCGGGAGCGACTTCCTGGGTGGGTACAAATTAAAGAGCTGCACAAAATGTATTGAAAGTTCTGTATTCTAAAGCACACTACTTCCAAGCCTTGTATTTCAGTGTAAACATTATCAACAAAACAAGCATAACAAAACATGACTCACTAAAACAAAACAAGCACCATTCGAAAAGTTTCTCTCTATAGTTTTGTTAGTGCTTGTATGTTCAAACGAAGTAGAACATCAAAACAAAAACAGATAATGAAATAAAAAAACGGTAAATTACACCAAAAGCATCGAGTACACTAGAAGAAACACAGAAAAGCGTAAAAATGTAAACAAGAGTGTTATTAACTAATATCAGTTAGGAGGGAAAACACCTTGCAGGTATCTAATTTTTTTCATAATTTCAACTTTCTGATTTTCGTGATTTTTCTAAATTTTAGTAACCTTGGTCGATTTGTTTCGCAACAAAACCTAACAAATTCCATAGACATGGTTAGGGAAGAACTGAAAATGTATGAAAATACAGTCATACACTTTTACGATGACTTTGATGCAATAAAATGGTAGGATACAAACAAAAACCAATTTCCTCTTTTATATAAAGCTAGTCTCAGGATTCTGGCCATTCCTGCAGCAAGTGCATCTTCAGAAAGAGTTTTTTCTGCTACTCGAAGCTCATTAACTGACAAAAGGTGTATATTGGGTGGAAATACAGAAAAAGTATCCCAAATTATGTTTTTAAATTATAATAATTAAGTTATTATTATATTGATTTCACTATACATACATGACAAAAATATTTTTTGTGGAATATTGTTTTTTTGTTCTCTTCCATTTTAAAAGTGAATTTTTTTTCTTAATTTCTTTTAAAATAAACATGTTAGATTAAGCTAGATATATACATATAAGTATATATATATATATATATTTTAATATGAATTGTGATATTTTTATTTTATTTGTTTTTCCAAATGTGAATTAAGAAAATTTTATTTTTGCATACATACATTCGATTTTTTATGTTTGTATGTAAGTTTGTCTACGAGTTATTCAAACATGTTTTGAATGTTCCAAAATAGTTTTGATGTTCTACTTCATTTCTCTTCTACTTCAGCCTTGTTCTATTTTAACATTGTTTTGTTGTATTTGTGTTCTCGTCTTCAATGTTTTGATCGTGAACAAAAGAAATATTTTCGGAAGTATGTGTTTTGCAATGAGCAAGTAATATATACACACTAATTGTAATTTCATGAAATGCTTGTAAGACACTTTTGTTGTGTTTGTGCCACACTTTAGTACAAATAGAGGACTGTGTTTTGTTCCAACATTTATTCTTCTAATGACTTCGCTTCGTGCCGGTATTGATAACACACTTTGTGATGAAGGTTGACTTCTTAATTTGAAGCTTATTTCATTTGGAAAGTCGTCTGGTCTAAGTATTAAAAGTTGATTATTTTTGCCAAAATCAAGGATGCAATTATATTTTGTAATGAAATCAAGGCCTAGAATACCATCAGTAGGTATTGGAAAATTATCATTAACGACAAGAAAGTCATGTTTAATAAAAGTATTTTTGTTAATTAAATCGCAAGTGATTTTCCCTGTTGTATATACTGGGCTACTACCTATACCCGTAAGTTTACATTTGTATGCTAGATTGAGATTTTCCTGAGTTTTAATGCAAAAGTTTTTTAAAACTGATACACTAGTACCAGTATCTGTTAAGAAAGTATTGACGTTTTTGCTTAGTGTGTTCTTAATAGAGCAGTAGCTTGATAAATTTAGATTGAAGTGGTAAATAACGTTGTTAAAAGTTGCGGAGTTGACGCTATTATCATTTGTGTTTAGTTTTCCCCCAGATGGGTGATCAGGGGGTCCTCGCCGTTTCCCTGAGCATTGCTATTAATAAGACGAACATTTCTATTAAAGTTGGTGCGTCTATTCTTATTATGGTTATTATTGCGGCTATTATAGTTGTTTCGGTTATTATTACGAAAACTTCTGCCGCTATTGTTATTTTGGTAATGATTATTATGGACATTATTATAGTTGTTGTTAGGGCGGTTATTATGGGTTCTATAATTATTGCGATTATAATTTCGACTGTTACTAGCTCTGTTTCTATATCCTACAAACATGACAGAATTATTTGGGTGTTCTATTTCCAAAAATTTAGATGTTACTTCCTCGATTGAGTTGAACGTGCCAAATTCCATTATTAATTTAACTCGTTCAGAGTTCGCATTTTGTATGAATGACTTTGTTGCGGCTCTTGTAGCAATTTTATTTGCTGCCACTTCGGTCATACCATCTGACATGTAGGTATTTGCCAGTTCGTTAGAGAGTTGTTCAATTTCTTTTACATATTGTGTTTTATTTTTGTCATACTGGTTGATCGCATTTAGTTTTGTTATCAAGGTGTCAGCAGAGTCCCCTTTGATAGCATTTTTTAATTTTTCTATTATAGATTCAATCGAACTAAGCCCTTCAATTTTACTGCGTACATTACTTGTAATTTTTGTATTTATAATATTTATGAGGAGAGAATCAGGATTTGTTCCTTTTATTGAAACTAGTAAATTAATAGCATCAATAAATTTACGCAAATTTGTGAAATTACCGTCAAAATCAGGCAAGCTTTTCCTGTTTCGAGAAATTTGATGGGATCAGCCATGGTTAACTCTATTTTATTACTAAGGGATAGATTCAGCTTTGGAAGATATATTTTTTGGGCATTAGAAGGTAACGTAAAAGCTAATTCAAGTTCTTCGAGAGTTTTTAAAATTTTGTTTCGCAAGTTTTCTAGAATTGTTCAGCAGTCCTTAAAATGCTCATCAGTTAACTTGTCTTTAATTTGATTAAATAAAGTTACTATTTTGTTATAATTTAATTCCAAAAGTTCCAAATGCTTATTGATAGTTTTTTTACTTGGTTTTTGTGTTTTATTTATACATTTGAAACTTTTATCAAATTCAGCCTTATAACGATCCAATTCTTCAACTATTTCTGACCAGTTTTCCTGAGCCATTAAATCAAAAAGAGAAAATAAAACAAAAGGAAAAAATATTCTTGAATGCTTTTCAGCATTTCGAGTTATTCTATATTTTTGACATCATATTTGAATTTTCTTTTGCAATGAAACATATTGCATTTCGAAAAAAAAAAATTTTCATGCATATTCAACTTGATTGAAAAAACAAATTTAATTTATAATAATTTTGTATTAAACTTCTAATAAGTATGTGAAATAATATATGAATATATAAAAATAAGAGTTTTCGGATATAAAAAAAAAATTTACCAGCATCTTTATGATGAGGTTTTAGTTATCCATGGATTTAGTTGATTGATATGATGATGAAATTTTGGTTGTCCAAAGATATCAGATGTTTGAAGACCTTGGTTTGCTGCAGTTTCAATGGCTTATTGATGTTGCATCTGCTGAATGTCAATATAGATGATTGTTGTAGAAAATGAAGTGCGGCCTATCACTAACACAAGTATTTTGATCGTTTTTATTTTAAAGTTTTTGTATTTTTGTATTTTTTTGCAAATGTTTTCTTTGTTTTTATATGCGGGGCTGGGGACGTTGATTTATCATTACATTTATTAATTTTTTGAAAAATAATGAAACTACACCTATGAGTAGCAGCAATCCTAATCCTACTTCGATGATTAAATGAATGTTAATTTATTCATCTTGATTCACTTTAACTATGATTTTTTTATTGTCACCATTTTCCTGTTCATTGTAGTTTTTCCCGACTTCGTATCCCGCGAACAGCACGGGTACGGTTTTGAGGATCTTCGTCCACCAGCCAATTGTTTTTTCACTTATTTCACAGTGTCCTGTCTCGGTCGCCATATCGTATAATAAATAATAATCGTTTTAGGATTTCTTTTAATTTAACAAAAGTTTATTTCTTTATTTAATTTTGCGCTATTACTACTTTATTACTTCTTTATTACTATCTCCTGTATTACTAACTCTATTAATAATTAGAAACTAAACTTATATACTTTAAATAAAAAGGGCGTCATGAATGCATGCGATTAACATGTGTCACTGCACTCATCAAATTCTTATAAGTGCATTGGCACATATGACGAGTAATTTACTTATCAAGTGTCAACATAAATAATCCGTTTGGTTGCAATGACCCGTCTCAAATTTCATTAATGTTTGTATGTCGCTGTTTTAATGCAGCAAAATATAGTTTTCAAGTGGCCTAAATATTCGGCATTCTTTAATGACACATGCATTCATAACAATCTGTTAATAGCTTGAAAATAAGATCAGGTCATTTGACAGATTAGCAGACAAAAAAATTAATAAATCTATGTGAAAAATAGTCATCGCTGTTTTCCGAAGCGGACGAAAAACTGACATACACGACAGTGGTACAAAGAGATTATAAGACCATCAAGATCCCCATATAACTAATAATAGTACCCAAAAAATTAAATGCCTTTATTGAAAAAAAAATTGAATGGTCGTTGATTATAGAAAGCTTAACGCTGTGACCATTCCTATTAGAAATCAATGAGGTTCTTGCCCAACTTGGGAAAAATAAATTGTTTTCGGTAATAGATTTGAAAAGCGGGTTCCATCAGATACCGCTTAAAGAGAGGGACATTGAAAAAACGATATTTTCCGTTAATAACGGAAAATATGAAGTTGTGCGTCTTCCATTTGGCTTAAAAAATGCCCTGCCGTGTTCCAACGTGCATTAGATGACATGCTGAGAGATCACATCGGTAGGATATGTTTCGTCTACATAGGCGATATAATAGTTTTCGGGAAGATGAAGATTCGCATCTCAAAAATATTGAAACAATATTCAATACTTTATGCAGAGCGAACGTGAATGTGCAACTCAATAAATGTGAGTTCATGGAGAAGGAAGTCGAATATTTGGGATCTACAGAAAAAGGCAGTGCAATAAAAAATTAGCACCTCCCAAGGCCATAAAATAATTAAGATCGTTTTTAGGACTATCAGGATTTTATAGCGGTTCATAAAAGATTATGCGAAAATGACACGAATGTACAAGGGGAATCTGCAAAAATCCCTGTTATACTGGATGACAATGCCTTAGAAGTCTTCAACAAAATAAAAAATTCTCTCTCTTCATAAGTAATTTTGGCATTTCCTAATTACGATAAAGATTTCTATCTCACAATAGATGCGTCTAACTATGCCCTCGGTGCAGTTATTGAACAAGATGGGAAACCCATCACATTTACATCAAAAAAACTGAGCAAAGCTCAAGAGAACTACGCAACAAATGAAAAAGAAATGCTTGCGATAGTTTGGGCTCTTAAAACGTTGAGAAACTATCTTTACTGGGAAGCAAAACCACAAATTATAAATTAAAAAGATGGAAAGCCTTCCTAGAAGAACATAATTATGAAATAAGATACAAACCAGGCAGCAGTTATATTGTGGCAGACGCACCATTAAATGTTTTTAAAAATGAAATAATAATTTCAACGTGACGTTTACCTTCTTATAATTTTGAGATAATATTGCCAACATATCATAGACACGAGATAGTGGACACCGACTATGATGACACTAAACTTGTAAAAATTTTGAAATCCTACTTAAACCCCTCAGTAACTATTGTTGTCATGACTGAAGACAGAATTCTGGGTAAAATACAAGAACTTTGGTCACCAAATTCTTGTAAATTTCGTCCGAAATAAACCAGGAGTATGGTTAGGGATTTGACAACGGACAATGAAGAAAAGACCCGCATAGAAACGGCACCCAAACAACATATTTTTAGGAAAACACCAATTCCGAACTACCCAGGTGAATATGTCCATATCGATATCTATCATACAAACAACAGAATAATCGTTACAGCATTAGATAAATATTCAAAGTATGCCTTGGCTGGAATAGTGAAATTAAAGGCAACCGAAGATATTAAATATCTTTTACAGGAGTTACTCATGTGTTTTGATATTCCAAGTTGTCATAGACAATGAGAAGTCCCTTAACTCGGCACCGATACCTTTATGTTGGAAAATAAATTGGGTATTAATGTCTATAAAACACCACCCTATAAAAGTTCTGTGAATGTTCATGTGGAACGTTTTCATTCCAACTTAACTGAAATAATGAGGTGTATGCAGAAAACATTCATGAACCTTTTGATTAACTGTTTGAATAAATACAATCACTCTGTACACTCTTCGATAAAAAGAAAGCCTATTGAAGTAGACCGTCATAACAAAAACAAAAAAAAAAAAAGACTTACAAGACTGGCGACAAAATTTTTGTGAGAAACAACAAAAGAATAGGGAACAAGCTAACGTCAAGATATAAGATGGAAACGGTACAGGAGGATAGAGGAGGAACTGTCTTGACGACTTCAAATCGAGTAGTTCACAAAGATTTCATAAAAAATTAATATTTGTTTCTACAGCTTGTTTTTAAAATTAACTTGAACAGAAGTACAAAATTTGGAGATCAACACGTGCAGTAAGATCAATTAACGCTTTAAGAACAGTATAGAAGTGGGTGGCAGGTTCTCCCGATCACGACGACTTTAAGACTAAGCACAGTGTTACCAAACTTTTGGAAAATAATGATCGAGAAATCGTAATAAATAGGGCTATAGAAGCAAGAATGCAGGAAATAACAAATATCACCAACAATATTATTAATAACATAGGATATAGAAAGAAAATTAGAAATAATGAAAGAAGAACTAACTAATATCGGTTATTCAATGTAATAGGCAAAATCTGGTATCGGTTCTGTCCGAAAATGAACTGAATGTCACTGCTAAACACTTTGATGAACTTAATATGCCTTACGTGAATTTAATAGAAGCTTTGGAGTTTGGTGAAGTCAAAGTTGGGATAAAGCAAACGACCATTCTTAATACTGTCAATTTGCCAATTACTGAAAGGGAAACTTGTAGAAGTTTATTAGTAAACCCTGTAAAAAACCAAAATGTATCTATAAAAATTGATAGAGAAAACTTTGTATTGTGTAAAAACTCTTTGCTTGAGGTAAAGTCATCTTGCCGAATTGTCAATGATGTGGCTTTTTGTAGAAATCACAGTTTAGAGAACAAAACGGATTCTAGTTGTTCACCGAAATTGCTCAACGGCATGCCATCAGATTCCCCGACATCTAACAACCAACACTTATCCGTGTTGAAAGAAATTGCATCGGGATTGATGCTGTTAAACGGTTATAATGGAACAATACGAATAGAAAACAAGGAAGTCGATCTTCACGGCACTTGAATTACCATAACTCTGCAATTACCACAAATAAAAAAACTTAATGCAATAAGGAGCTTACCATGATAAAACCTTTACCAGCAGTTGTCAACGCGCCAAATAATTTTGCAAATTATGAAGAAATGCTTTTCCTGGAAATGCTTAAAGAACTTCATATAAACAACCGTGGTGAAATTAAAAAGCTAGCTACCAATTATAAAACCAGCATTGGAATGTTAGGAATTCTTGCGATGATATTAGTAAGTGGCCTAATTTTGCTATTGATGAAGAGAAGAACTGCTTTTATGGTGAAAACTAACAAAGAGGAAACCCATTCTAATGAAGCATCAAATACTTACTCTCACTACACATCCATCGTGGACGTTGGAAATTAAGAGGGGAAGAGTTAACACACAAAAAAATTTTAATTTAATTTTCATATTTAAATTTTTCTTCGAACTAAATGGTGGTTAAATTGTATGGGCCGATGTTGAATGTGAACCACACCTAAACGCCAAGTTTTTTTCCGAGTTTTATTTGACATTTCTCTATTTCAGACTTACTCAATTTGAACCATGGAGAGATACACAATCCAACAACGTGTTAAAGTTATCCAGACTTATTATGAAAATGGGAGTTCAAATCAAAATGCATATCGTGCACTTCGTAATTTTTTTGGTCAATTTCATCGTCCAAATGTGCGTACAATTGCAAAAATCGTGGAAAAATTCGAGCAAACCGGGTCTGTAGAAGATGTGAGAACACCAGTGCTCGTACAGCTCGTACTGCAGAAAATATTGCTGCTGTTCGCGATAGTGTGGCTGAAGAGCCGTCCACCTGAACTCGTCGTCGTTCCCAACAATTGCACCTGTCACGCTCGTCGTTGATGAACATTATGCATAAAGACTTGCATTTACACGCTTACAAGGTGCAATGGCTCAAGAACTAAAGCCTCTTGACCATTCCAAACGTCGTGAATGGGCAGAATGGTGGCAAGAAATGGCAACAGTGGATGATCAATTTTCGAAGAAAATCATCTTCAGTGATGAGGCACATTTTCACCTCAGTGGATTCGTCAATAAACAGAATTGCCGCATTTGGGCGAATGAGAATCCAAGAGTGATTGTCGAAAAACCAATGCACCCACAAAGAGTGACTGTTTGGTGCGGTTTATGGGCTGACGGCATCATCGGGCCGTATTTTTTCCTAAATGAGGCCGGTCAGGCAGTTACTGTGAATGGTGTTCGCTATCGTGAGATGATAACGAACTTTTTATGGCCCGAATTGGAAGATATGGATGTGGACGATATGTGGTTTCAGCAGGACGGTGCCACTTGCCACACAGCTAACGAAACAATGGCTCTTTTGCGCAACAAATTCAATGGCCGTGTTATCTCACGTAATGGCGATGTCAATTGGCCGCCAAGATCATGTGATTTGACACCGTTGGACTTTTTTCTTTGGGGTTATTTGAAAGAAAAGGTATACGTCGATAAGCCAGCAACAATTCAAGACCTAAAGGATCAGATAATTCGGCACATTAACGGCATAGAACCTCCATTATGCCTCAGCGTCATCGAAAATTTGGACCATCGGATGGAGGTGTGCCGCCGAGGTCGCGGCGCCCATTTGGCCGATATTTTGTTCCATACATAATTGAGTAATACCAATACATCATAATAAAATAAAATTACAATAATTTCCTAAATAGTTTGTGTTTTATTCAAAATCAACATCGGCCCTTGAAATTTAACCACCCTTTATTGCAAAATATAAATGCTGACGCTATGTAGCAGTCTATTCTATTTTTTTGTGATCAGTAACATGGTCATGACCTAAATTGTAATTAATTCAAACATTTTTATGTTAAAATTTGTCTGTTTCATTTATTGCAATCTTGCTTTTGCCCATTTAAAACAAACCATAAATTTACAAATAATTCCATTTTTTATGTTGTATTAGTAAGCATATTTTATTATATAAAATAAAACCATAAAATAAATCCATTTGTTGTATTCTTGTTAATAAGGAAAATTTTATTGCTTAAAATAAAGAACCTACGCTGGCAGAGTCAGTCGTAGTCAAGTACTCGATACAACAAAGTTTTTTTAATTTAACTTATATAAAAATATATGTATGTATGTACATTAAGGGCATCTATTTTGCAAAATGTCGAATTTCAAGAACTGCGCCCCCATATTTTTACGCTTGGTTTAAGTATTTAATGGTAATAATCTGACAGTTCTAAACCGCGCCACGTAGAGATCAGAAGGTCAAATTCGTAATTTTTTCTCAAAAAAATCATAAAATACGTATTTTTTCTAATTTAACAATAAAAATTACTAAATATATTATTTTTTATTTATATGTTAGTTTCCTGCCTTAAATAATTTACCCTAATAATGCCTTGGGTCAGAAATGGCCCATTATTTAGAATTTTTGTTTTAAAATGCACTATTAATTTTTTTTAAAAAGAAGTATGTATATATTTTATAAACAAACAAATAAATAAATAACAATGGGTTATTGGGTAATTTACCCAACAAAATTGATAGCAAACAAAATAAAAACTAATAAACAATTCCATAAGAAACCAATAAAAAAACAAAGTAAAATTAAAAAAATTAATCAGTCTAAAGTAAGAAACTAAATATGTATTTAAAAATGGAAGAAACGTCTATAGTTCGAATTCAGTAAATAAGTCCTTTAAAGTCGAATTTTTTGAATATTGGTGCCTATAATGTTGAACAACCTAAAATGCAAGGAAAGTTTAAGAATATTAATTTTAGATATTTAACTCAATATATTTTACCTTAAAAAGATACTGTCGCTGCTCTTCGTCTTTTGATAATTTTTGATGGTATTACTCAATTAATTTTATACCCCTTTCTGCACAGTCATTCAGCCCAATTATAAATATTCGCAAGGAATTTGTTTCCCGAGCAAAAGTCTTCTCGGAAAAAAATTCCTCCAATTATAATTTCCGCGGCAATAACACATTTAATAATTGGTAACGCTGATACCAGCGGTTTAGATTGTTTACATATAACTTAATTTATTTTTGATGTGCAAGAATATATTGGTGTTTTTGATCAAAATAATTAAAAAAAATTGTAAAAGAAAATGAATAGCATAGCTTTGCGAAATCTTGCTGATGAAATTGGTGTTGCAGAAGAACATATACAAAGTAGCCAAAGGATGGCTAGAAGGCATTTACGAGCTGCCACAATCATTATAAGTAAGTAAATGTTAATACATTTTTGTTTAACCTATAGTTCCAAAAATATTACAGAGTAAATAAACCAGCTTTCCGGTATTTGCTCGATATTGTAACAACCCATTCACAACCAACAAAAAAACAATTTGGAGTTCCGCCAATTGTCAAACTGAGTGCGAGTTTACGTTTTTTCGCTGAAGATGGATATCAGACAGCTGTTGGCAAAGATTGCGACGTCTCATTAGCCCAACCCACTTTCAGCAAAGTACTTACGGAGTTATTACACATTTTTGAGACTCATCTCTGTCCAATTTGGATTGATGCACCAAAAACCAGAGAAGAAAGAAGGAAAATTGCAGTTGATTTTTACACGAAGCACAACATCCCTGGCGTTGTAGGATGCATCGATGGAAGGGAAATATATAATATCATCACATCCTGGTGCATGCCATGATTCCTTTATATAGAACACCAGCGAGCTAAGGACATACTTTGAACATCTTTATTTAAATGGTGAAACTAACTTTTGGTTGTTAGGTAAAAATTTCCAAAATAAGAATAATTCCACACTAATTGTTATTTTTTATACAAAAAGGAGATGCCGGATAACCTTTGGAATCATGGCTATTAACCCCGCACCGCGTTCCTGACGACGGTACACCTGAAATGCGATTTAATGAAGTCCACGCAAAATGCCGCAATATAATCGAGCGTACGAATGGAGTTTTGAAGAACCGTTGGCGCTGCCTTCTTGGCGCCCGAGAATTGTAGTACAGCCCATCGAAGGCAGCAAAAATTATAAACGTATGCTTTGCATAACGTATGCATTGGATATAATGTACCAGACGAAACCAGGGATTTCATAGAGGTAAATAGTATGGAAGAGGACGCAACACCACTAACTTCAACCGAGACCAATCGAAGAAACCTAGCTGCCGCTCAAGCCATAAGGGCCAATATTGCACAAAATCTGTTTTAGGATAAATAATTCTCAAATATAATTTATATGCATATATAATTTTTTTTATTAAAAAAAACATTTAACATTAGAAAAAAAACAACCAATTCAATTAAAAAAATAATAATAAAAATGATTCATAAACAGAAATTACTAAAGTTTTATTCCAGTCTTTCATAATCCTGAATTTGCAGTCTGTTTTTTTTCCAATTTGTAATTCCCTTCTCGCATGCTTAATTTCTCCATATAGGCATTGTTGCGCTGCATTTCTTCTATTTCTTTTTTCTTCAGCCTTTCCATTTCTTTAAAATACTTTTGCTGAACATCGGCTAATTTATCTATAGATCAATAGATTTTTTTTTTGTAGTTTGTTAGAACAAATCTTCTTGCTTGGAAACTACAATTTTTATTAATTCTAAGAGTTCGTTTTGGATTACAAGTTCGGCCTCTAGTGCATCATGACAACTTTTAAGGGAACTTTTAACAGAAAATTTTTTAAAAACTGAAGTTTTTTTTCAATGTATTTTTCAATGTACTGTAACTGGGATAGCTGGCGTTATGTTTTCTTTAATTCTTTCCTCCTCAGCCACATACACTTCATCAATACTTAAATCCATATATTGCGCTGTATCCGGTAGTTCATGCTTGTAAGTTCCATCGTTTATACCAGAAGTCTTCGCCGAAACACCCTCCACAGAAGTTTTCATATCTACTAGGTTATATATAGCTTGTTCCATAGCAGAAAACTTTTGATTGTTGTTTGGGCCACCTCCTGTGGCATTTTGGTTTTTTACATTTTGTGCTGCCTTTTGCCGCACGTACTTCTCTTAGTCTGCCCAAACCTGTGTTTAATAACGATAACGTTAGAAACCAATTATTTTATGAATATTAAAACAATGCCTTTTTCCATTCCGCTTAGTTGGAGGCCCATGGAGTTAAGCTTGATTTCAGCGTTCTTCCCAAACCGAGCAAGTTGCTCTTTGCTACCTTTATGGAAACCGCAAGCAATGTCTGTATTGGATTCCATCAGTACAAGCAAATGTTGAATTTGGGTCTTGTTTGTTGTTTTCAACCTACATATGCAAATACATAAAGAAATGAAAAGATATATTACTTGAAACTTTATTTTATAAAAATATTACTTAGATTTTAATTCAAACTCTTCTGTTTTGCCAAGGAAATTTTTTTGGGGAAAACCAAAACTCAAATATATTTAGAATAACTACTTTTTAGCCATTTAATTTTTTCTCCATTTCACACGGTTGATAAAAACGGATTAAAAAGTAAAATGAGGGAATTTTTATTCATAATAGGAGTAAAGGAAAAAGGGAAAAATTTCATGAGGAATTTCTGTTTATAATTGGGCTGATAATCAATCGTAAGGTGTTCAAAGATGTTTTACCCGTTCCTATATTCTTCCGAATCTTTCCAAGTTCTTGGAGCTCATCTTAAAAATATCTCAGAAATGTTGAAACGCTTAAATAAGGTTTTGGTATTTGGAGAAAATAGTGCTTCCAAAATTATTGAATCATCTCTATTAATAAAATGTTTTAAATCTTCTGGTTTTAGTAAAAGGTTTTTTGGAACGCAATCTTTGTCTTCTAAAGATTCTTCAGATATTCCAATGCCGATTTTCTCTACCAACTCCGCGTTAGTTTCTGCACAAATCCTTGGATCAAATAAAACAAATCCGACACACTCTTCGCTTAAATAATATAAATGGTTCACTGATTTTGTAATTGCTTTTTCTGCAATTTTTTTGTTTATTTCCTTATACTCTTCCAATTTGCGTAAAAATTTTATATTATTTAGTGGGGCTAATACAGCAATTGAAGCGTCGGACCAAAAAACTAAATAGCATTTTATTATGAATCCGCCGAGTTCTATTAATCCTTTACTTTCGCAATCGCTGAGTTCAGAAAACTAGTTTCGAAAAAGCAAAATTGTGAGGCAGTAAATGGCTTTAGACATCCACCTAGCTAAATGAAACGCCCCAGGCTTGTAACACGAAATACCTTTAGGTGGAGTGCATCCCAAAAAAATTACAATAAGCTCCAGAAATTTTTGTTACAAACAGCAATTATTTCTACATACTCATCTTTTAATATATCCTTAATTTTTGAGTCATGTATTCCAGGCTCGTACTTGTCTGTCTGAATTTGATGTCAAACCTTTCTAAATTTTTTGAACACAACTATATCAGGACCTGTGGTATGTATTCCAATATTTGCTTCCAAAAACACAGCAGACAAAACTATTTCGAAAATGTGATGCCGGCACCCCATATATAAAATGTCACTACCAATTCTTTCTTCTAGTAAAGTGCATGCCCCTTTGAATCTTCCAGTGTTTGTTTGATGATGTTATATCGAAAACAAATGCCTCAGTTTTTTTCTAAAATACTATGTTCATCCAAAGTGTCAAAGACAGCGGGAGATATTTTAAGACCTGTGACCTCTTAATCTTTGATTTATCAGAAATAGTTTGTCGTCCTCCACGTTAATTAGGTTTTGTACTTATTTTTATCTTATTAATTTGTTCGTCACTGTATTATTTAAAAATTACGAAACATGCATTGTACTTAAATTATGTCAACTTAAATTAAAACTGCAACGCATGCATTGTTTTTAAATAAAAAATTACAAAATACATACATTTAAATAATGAAAATTCCATTTTCATTAATTTGCACTTTTAATTTAGGTCAACTTCTTAACTATTTTTGATGATAAGTTTATATTTATTTCCGCATTATAAGGTATAAGTAATTCTAAATATTGTATAAAAGATGAATAATAACACAAATAAATGCCATTGATTCTACAGTCTTCATACACAAATCTTCTTCTTCTTCTTCTTTTGGCGCTACAGTCCGTGGTGAACCTGGGCCTCAACCAACAAAGTTTTCCAGCTGGCACGGTCTTTAGCCAGCGTTCTCCAATTTTGCACACCAAGTTGGTTGAGGTCCCTCTCCACTTGTGTGCGCCATCGGTTCCGTGGGCGTCCTCTACTGCGTTGTCCCACAGGTTCGGAATCGAAGATTCTACGGGTCGGAGCAGTATTCTCCATGCGCTCTACATGGCCCAACCATCTTAGCCGTTGGATCCGTAGGCGCCTGGTTAGGCTCATGTCGCTGTACAACCCGTACAGTTCATGATTGAATCTTCTTCTCCAGAAACCATCAACGCAAACAGGGCCGAAGATTGAACGCAGAACTTTTCTCTCGAAAATACCAAGGACTTCCTCATCCGCCTTCGACACCGTCCATGCTTCTGCGCCATAAAGAAGTACAGGGATTATCAAAGTGGTATATAGTGTCAACTTGGTTTTTCGAGAAAGGGCCTTACTACTCAATTGCCTCTTGAGCCCAAAGAAACAGCGATTGGCAAGAGTTATTCTGCGTTTGATCTCGGTACTGATGTTGTTCATATTGTTGACTTGGGAGCCAAGGTAGACGAAGTCCTTCACTACCTCGAAGTTATAGCTGCCTATGGTGATGTTCTGGCCCAGTCGTTGGTGTTGCGCGTCCTTTTTTGATGACAGCATATACTTCGTTTTGCCCGCGTTCACCGCTAGACCCATTTTGGCCGCCTCCGTTGAAATACCAGCAAACGCTTCAGTGACGGCTCGCTGTGTTCGACCAATCACGTCAATGTCGTCAGCGTATGCTAGCAGTTGCACGGACTTTTGGAAGATCGTGCCTCTGTTGTTGGCGTGTGAGTTTTGCACGATCTTCTCAAGAATTATGTTAAAAAAATCACATGACAGTGCGTCGCCTTGTCTAAATCCCCTTCTGACATTGAAGGTCTCGGTGAATTCGTTACCGACCTTGATGGAGCAGCGAGAGTTCTCCATCGTCATCCTACACAGCCTGACGAGTTTAGTAGGAATGTCAAAACTAGACATGGCTTCGTATAGCTCGTCCCTATACACACTGTCATATGCGGCCTTAAAATCGACGAATAGGTGGTGGGTGTCGATTTGCATCTCTTGGGTCTTTTCCAGGATCTGCCGTAGTGTGAAAATTTGGTCGATGGTGGACTTCCCCGGCCTGAAACCACACTGATAAGGACCTATCAGACTGTTCACGAATGGTTTCAGGCGCTCACACAAAACGGCAGAGAAGATCTTGTAGGCGATGTTCAGGAGACTTATTCCTCGGTAGTTGGCGCAGTTGAAGGGGTCTCCTTTTTTGTGGATCGGGCAAACGATGCTGAGATTCCACTCGTCGGGCATGCTTTCCTCCGACCATATCTTACAGATGAGCTGGTGCATGCGCCCAACCAGGTCATCTCCGGCTGCCTTAAATAGTTCCGCGGACAGTGCGTCCGCTCCTGCAGCTTTGTTTGATTTCAATCTCGATATTGCTATCTTGACTTCATTCAGGTCGGGGGGACGGAATTCTCTACCATCATCGTCCGTTATCTGTAGTGGAATATTCTGCCTGGCGATGGAATCGGTGTTTTGTTCGCCGTTAAACTGTCTGCAGAAGTGATCCTTCCAGATTCTCAGCATCGATTGCGGCTCTACTACGATTTGTCCCTCTTCGTCACGGCAGGCTTCTGTCCGAAGCTTATATCCATTGGATGGTTGTTTTACCCGTTGGTAAAACTTTCGGATATTATTCCTGCCGTAACACCTCTCCAGTTCCTCGATCGCGCGCTTCTCGTGCTCTTTCTTCTTCTTTTTGAGAAGCCGGTGTTCTTCCCTTCTCTTCCGTTCGTAGAGCTCACGAGCTGCTCTCGTCCTTCTCTCCAACGTCGCCTTATACGCTGCTAGCTTCGCTGAATGTGCCTGCCTGCACTCGTCGTCAAACCATGGGTTTTTTCCGGGTGGCATTTTAAAACCCAATACATCAGAGGCAGCATCTCTGATGGCATTTTGGCAACGGTTCCATTCCTCATCGGTTGTTTCGCCTGGCAGGGCTGGACTCTCTGAGAGCTTAAGGGAGACTAGATCGGCAAATTTCCCAGCGGTCGATTGCGATTGTAGCTTTGCGACGTCAAACTGTTGTGGTCGTGCTCTACTCCGGTTTGCTACTGATATCCGTGATCTTACCTTGGCTACAACAAGGAAGTGATCGGAGTCAATGTTGGCTCCTCGGAATGTTCGGACATCAAGAATACTGGAGGAGTGTCTGCCGTCGATCGCAATGTGATCAATTTGGTTGACGGTTAATTGATCAGGGGACCGCCAGGTCCCTTTGTGAATGTTGAGGTGAGGGAATCGCGTGCTTGCTACAGTGAGATTTCGCCCCGTTACAAAATCTAGCAGCCTGAGTCCGTTATCCGATGTGTCGTCATGCAGGCTGTGTTTCCCGATGACTCTAGCAAAGATGTCTTCCTTGCCCAGCTTTGCGTTGAAATCTCCTAGGACGATCTTGGTGTCGTAGCTGGGGCATTGATCGTATGTTCTTTCTAGGAGATTATAAAAGTCATCCTTGCTGTCATCATCTTTATCCTCCGTAGGGGCGTGGGCGCAGATTAGGCTAATGTTGCCGAGCCTAGCCTTGATGCGGATTGTAATGAGGCGTTCACTCACGGATTTAAAGCTTAAGACTTTTTGCCTAAGTCTGCCTCGAACAACAAACCCGCATCCAAACAGGCGCTGTCGCCGCTCTTTGTAGCAATCACCGTAGTAGATGTCGCAGTTTCTCACTTTCTTTTTGCCCGGCCCATCCCATCGCACTTCCTGGATGGCGGTGATGTCAGCCTTATAGGCTTCCAGGGCCTCCGCAAGTTCATCGGCTGCACGTGGTCTGTTCAGGGACCTGACATTCCACGTGCAGAACCGAAAATCGTTATCCTTATTTCGTTGTTCCTGGTCGTCAGCAATAAAGTCATCCATATTTATATTGATTCTTTGTTGTTGTGTCGAAACTAGTGTGTTTTTACACGGTAGGGAAGTTACCCCCACGCACAACCCCCGAAACCTGGAGGACCGGGTCCTGGCTTAGACCCCTGGACAGAGGGGATTCGCTGCACACTTTGGTTCACCTCTAAGCGGGTGCTGTAGGGGCTATCCAGGGGCGCCACGAGGAGGCAGTATGTCAGCTTGACCAGTCCATTTTCAGGGATCGCTGCTGGCTTCTCGCCAGGTTGAGAGCAATCAACAACTTTGCCCTGAGTGCACTGGCCCATTCCCCCTCATACACAAATCACGTCTCCGTATTTTATAGTCTTTCAGTTCAAGTACTAGAAAGTCATAGGAAAAATAAAATAGTGTAAATTCTGACGAAACGTTTGAATTTAATTCCACTAGATTTCCTATTTGTTCATTGGTGACGCCGACGTGATCTGTGTAGGAAGGCACGATCAATTTCAAGTTAAAAAAATTGCGATTCGAGTAAGCGAACCAGCAGTCATCAGAATAAGCTTTCTGGCCTTTCGCATCCACTTTTCGCCACCGTCTACAACAACATGTCTTCAGTGGAAGAATTGATTAGCCTACAGAGTATCTTAGGTAAAAACATTCAGCAGATCATCCGGAACTTCAAGAAGGATTCTGCTGATAGAAAAAATAAGGTTTCCTATTTTGAGGAACGCCGTCGTCGCCTTTCCGTCAAATGGAACGAATTTAATGAGGTTGACGAAAAATTGCGTGTAATTATTGAAGACCAGTCTGAAGTAGATTACTTCAAAACCAATTATTTTGAGCAGATTCGGGCATTGGTGGAAGAACATATTGGCCTATTTCAATCTGAATCAGTACGCTTGAGAAAGGAAGAACACAAGAACCCGCAGGCAACTCCACATGAACACAATGTACAGGCATCAGCGGGGATTACACAAACACCTGGCAGCAAAGAATATGGATCAGAAGACGATTCTTCATATAGTTTAATTGGAAAGTTTAACGCTCGGATGTCAGCATTGCAGAGGTTATTGGTTGGAATGTCAGGACTGAGTAGCGATGAACCTCAACAGTTCTACAACATTAGAATTGAGACCATTAAAAAACTATGGAACCAAATAGAAGAACTATATGATCAAATATGGGATCGATGCTTAAACCCCCTAGCCAATGGTCTGGATCAAAATGCTTATGAAAACCTGAGTGGAATGGTCATTGATGGTTTGACAAAGTTACAGGTGATGTCAGATCATCCATCAAACACAAGTTCGGTAGTCCAACATACAGTCATGGCAACATCATTGCCGCTGCCGAAGATCTAAATTCCAAAGTTTGATGGGGATTATGCAAAATGGACGCAATTTTATGACATGTTTCTCCATATGGTCCATCAACAACCGATACCTGATGTCCAAAAGATGTGGTATCTGAAATCCAATCTTACAGGAGAAGCAGAAAAATTTGTAAGCCATCTATCAACGACAGAGGGCAACTATGATTCAGCATGGACTATGTTGCAAGAACGATACAACAACAAACGGGTTCTTGTAACAACACTGGTCGAGAAAATCATAAACCAACCATTATGCACTTCAAATTCTGCTACCATTAAAAAATTGCACGACACAACTCGTGAATGTCCTTTGGCACTAAATAACATTGGGATTGAGACAAAGGGCTGGAACCCTCTCCTTTTCCAAATATTGATTAAAAAGCGAGATCGAAGCATGCAAATGAGGTTCGAACAGTCTCTTAGCAAGCCGAAGGAGTTACCAACAGTTGAAGACCTGTTTTCTTTTCTGGAATTCCAGTTCCAAACCATCGAATCCATCACCATCAAATTGACACATACTTCAAATAAAACAGCAGCAACTATGGTGAAGAGAGCAACTAGGTGCAATTTCTGTGTAATAATAATGGAAATCATGCTTTATATCTCTGTGGAAGGTTCTTAAATTTATCAGCTATAGAAAGGCTAAGATTTGTCCAATCACAAAAACTTTGCTTCAACTGCTTCAAAAGAGACCACTCCTCAAAAGACTGTTCATCAGGCTCGTGTAAAAAATGTAGCAAGAAACATAACACATTGTTACATATTGAATCGAAACTAAGTCCACAACTGAAGCAGACTTCAATTTCCGCCCCGAACATTGAAGTAAACCCCAATAATTCCAACGCAGCGGTGACATCTGCTTCTGCAGACGCCTCATCATCAGAGAGGGATTATGTAATACTTGCAACAGCAAGAGTAAAAATAACAGCATCTAACGGAAATTCAGCAGAGTTTCGCGCTGTTCTTGATTCTGGTTCACAGGTGAACCTCATTTCCGAGCAAGTGATCAGAAAATTGGGTGTTTCAACTTCAGCAGCATCATTATGTATTGATGGTGCAGGAAATGGCAAGAAACGAGTTACAAAAAGGGTAAATTTAAAGCTACAATCGAGAAATAATAAGTTTGAAACAACCTTAGAAGCATTTGTCATCCCGACAATTATTCCCCCGCAACCATGTCAGCATATAAATATTTCTAAATGGCAAATTCCAAAGATAGATTTAGCCGACCCATACTTCAATCTACCGGGGAGAGTAGACATTCTGTTGGGTGCTGAATATTATTTTAGTTTGATACAAAGAGAAAAGATAGAATTGTCAAGCAATCTTCCAATCTTGTTAAACACATCACTTGGATGGATTATCAGTGGAAAATTATCTTCAAGCCAAGATGCAAATAACGCTGCAACTTGTGCAGTTTTCACCAATAATCCAGAAAATTTTGAAGACGAGTTACTAAGTAACTTCATTGAACGGCTGTGGAGAATGGAAGACGATGGATCTACTGTAAAGGGCTTTTCGCAACATGAACAACAATGTGAATCACTATTTGCTCAAAATACCCAAAGAAACGATGAAGGGCGTTTTGTTGTCAAGATACCCTTCCGTGAAAATCCTTCTGTATTAGGGGATTCTAAGGCAACAGCCTACAAACGATTCCTCAGTCTTGAACGACGCTTGATGAAAGATCCATTGACCAGAAATCAGTACATAAGTTTTATGAATGACTATGCACAAATGAAACACATGACAGAAATAGATATCAACTCAATACCAACTCCCAACTATTTTATTCCACATCACTGTGTTATAAAACCAGATAGCACCACCACTAAACTTCGTGCTGTTTTTGACGCTTCTGCTAAAACATCGTCCTGTTATTCACTTAATGACTTAATGTACACTGGTCCAGTTGTTCAAAGTGATCTATTTTCGATACTCATCCGTTTCCGTTTACCAAGATATGTATTTACTACAGACATTGAAAAGATGTACCGACAAATCTTGATGCATCCAGATGACAGGAGATACCAGATTATCCTCTGGAGGAATGATCCTTCTGCTCCAATAAAATATTATCAGCTCAACACCGTCACATACGGCACAACAGCTGCTCCATATTTGGCAACAAGATGTCTTCAACAGATTGCTTTCGATAATGAGAGAGATTATCCACTAGGTGCTCAAATGCTAAGGGAAAATTTCTATGTAGATGATGGTCTTGGAGGATCAAACATTTTAAGTACTGCAATCGAAACACAACAATAGCTCGATTACATTTTAAAACAACATGGCTTCAACTGTCGTAAATGGAGTGATAATAATAAGCAACTACTTCAGAACATTCCACAAGATGACCGGGAAGTAAATCTTGATTTTAACAGCACACAGAAGGAATCTATTAAAACCCTGGGTCTAATATGGCTGCCTAAAGTAGAACACCTTTGCATAAAGGTAAAGGTGGAACCTGTAAATATGATTACTAAACGCACTGTTAGTTCCGATTTGGCAAAACTTTTTGATCCACTTGGACTGTTGGCACCAATTGTTGTGAAAGCAAAGATATTTATTCAACATTTATGGCAGATGAAATTGACATGGGACGAAGCACTACCTGAAGATCTAAGCTCAACATGGTCAAATTTTCGTGAAAGTCTAAACTCATTAAACAACCTTCAAATAACACGACACGTGTTCAAGGATAACATCCCATTAACTACTCAGCTTCATATCTTTGCGGATGCATCCGAGAGAGCGTTTGGTGCAGCAGCTTACATTCGATCAACGTTTAAAGGTGACAGAATAATAACAAAGTTACTCTGTGCAAAGTCTCGCGTATCACCAATCAAAAAACAAACCTTACCACGATTAGAACTTTGCGCAGCACTTTTGGCTGCAGAATTAGCTCAACGCCTTCGAAAGGTTATGCAAGTGAAGAGTTTACCAATTTTCTTATGGACAGACTCTGAGATTGTGTTGTCATGGGTACAATCAAAATCATCATCTTTCCACACATTTGTGGGTAATAGGATATCAAAAATTCAAACATTGAGTCTTCCAGAACAATGGCGACACGTTTCATCAAAGGATAATCCAGCAGACATTCTCTCAAGAGGTTTGACAGCAAAGGCACTTTCAGATTGTCATTTATGGTTTTTAGGACCATTATTTTTACACGGAACACAAGAATGCTGGCCTGCAGAGTTTCTTCGGCCACAGTTACAAATTACCTCTGATATAGAAAAAAAGAAAGAGTCAACGATTGTTTTATCAACTGTAAACAACTACAGTATTGTATACAATATTGATCATAAAGGGTCATTTAAGAAGTTACAGCGAATAATATCATATGTCCACCGCTTCGTTAAAAACACCTCTGAAAAATATTCACCGAGGTCACAACTGAATGCCTTAAGTACAAAGGAACTTGAGACATCACTAAGAACAATTGTACGTGCCATTCAAGGTTATGATTTTTCCAATGAAATCAAGCAATTAAATAAACAACAAGAAGTCGCTAAAACAAGTCCAATTCTCAGTTTAACTCCATTTATTGATAAAGAAGGCATTTTGCGAGTGGGAGGACGATTGGAAGAGTCAGCCTTATCCTACGATTCACAACATCCAATTATTCTTCCATACAATGATATACTAGTGAAACTTTTATTTAAATCAATGAGTTTTGGAAAAGATGGTCAACTGAGTACCTGCATGAACTTCAACAGCGTCATAAGTGGAAAACTCTAAGTCCTAACATCAAACCAGGAGATATGGTTATCATTAAAGAAGATAATACAGTGCCGATGAAATGGCCGCTAGGAAGAATATTGAAGGTTTATCCTGCAATCCATGATGGATGGATGGAGATGGATCCATTCGGGTTGCTGATGTCAAGATCGCATCTGGAATATGTAAAAGGCCTATACATCGTCTCAGCCAAACTCAACAAAACTGGATTCAAATGCAACAAATACAGACACGATAGCAGAAGATCAAAATAGCGAACCCAAAGGCAAGAGAATAAGACTACCATCCAATAATATATGCATTACTCTGCTGTCTTTACTACTTATTTTGCCAGTGATTTTGGGAACGCCAATCAATAACAAGCCATTTGGATCTCAGCTAGGAGTTCATTTTGAAGAAATAGGATCGACGTATTGTAGATATATCGTATTGTAGATATATACGTATTGTAGTCAATGGAATCTTATGGTGTATTATAATCTATCGGCATACTGGACTGATATATCATTTTTAGCAAATGGCACAAAATCACTTAAACAGATTTGTAAGAAAATGGAGTCCAATACATCGTGTATCAATATAATAGAACATTTGCAGCACATTGAAAGCGACTTAAGTCTCGATAACAGACTGCTATACAAATCTCGACAAAAAAGAGGTGCTATTGATCTTGTCGGAAATATTGCACATTCACTTTTTGGTGTACTTGATTCTGAATATGCAGAGAAAATGTCATCAACCATCACGAAATTACAAGAAGACGACTCATTCATGCTAAACTCATAAAAGAACAAACTTCAGTTGTAAACTCAACTATGAATATCGTTAAACAAGGTCTTACTGCAGCAAAGTTCAAATTTGACAGTCTTCAATCA
Organism: Epicampocera succincta; assembly: GCA_932526305.1. Taxonomy (NCBI): domain Eukaryota; kingdom Metazoa; phylum Arthropoda; class Insecta; order Diptera; family Tachinidae; genus Epicampocera; species Epicampocera succincta. The sequence goes on from OW052034.1 coordinate 37,758,092, forward strand.
ACCATAAATGAATTAGTGAAAAACGAAGAATCTCGCAATGAAGAATTGTACCAATTCAAGCTTGCTCATCTGTTCAACATAGGCTTTATGCAGCTATCACTTATTGCAAACAATCTACAAAAAACGCAAGCATGTATCTTGGACACATTAACTGACACCCATCATGGAAAAATCAACCCCTTGCTGTTAACCCCATTGCAGCTAGAAGTCGAGATACATCAAATCAAAACGCATATGCCTGAATCGGTGATGTTACCAGTATCTGAAAATGACTTGTTAGAGTTTTATAAGTTAACGAAGGTAAAGGGTGGACTTACTCAGGAACACGTGGTATTCAGTATAACGCTACCATTAATAGAGCAGGATAAATTTAAATTGTATAATTTAATTCCTGTCCCTAATGCAGGTAACAACACAATGCTAACGATAGAAACATGTAGTCCTATCTTAGCGGTAGACACAAACCGAAGACATTACTTTCCGGTATCATCAGATCAACTTAAGTCATGTAACATCATCAGAAAGGACATATTCATATGCTATAATATTCAACTGGAATATAACTTCGGAGCAGAGAGGTGTTCATGTGAAATTAACTTATTTTACAACATTACTACTCCAAATTGCAACCTACAGAAGCTCTCGGCCAGTGTAACGTGGACACCATTAAATCATAAAAACCAATGGATATATTCATCATCATCAACCACACAAGTAACAACAGTTTGTGGGAAAGAAATTGCAACCTTTTATCTTGAAGGATCTGGATTGTTAACTATTAGTCCAGATTGCATCCTTAAACATGATCATATCCATATGACCGGACAACAATCGCTATCAACAATTACTGGGTCATCATACACAAGCCTTGCAAACATTTCAGAACTTTCATATCAAGATCTTGCAAATGGTAGCAATATTAAAAGAGCCAATTACACACTCATGTCAGACCAGATTTCGCTACAACTCAATAAAATAAAGGGCTTGCAACAAAGGTTAGAAACAATAAACAACTCAAATTTTCAACATCACTCAACTTCAGAACATGGTGTTACAATTGCATATTCTGCATTAATCGTCAGCATAATAGTTATAATACTGGCTTCAGTTATAGCTGCAATACGTCGGAAATCTAGTACCATTGAACCAAAGAAAGTGACACATCCATCTTATTCTACTCCGCAACCATCCAACGATAAGTCAACACCCTCACCACATCCACGCCAGAATTTCACAATTCAAGTTTAAATTTAATGTATTTTTTAATTGACTCCTCGTCAATGCCGGGGAGAATGTACTTATTTTTATCTTATTAATTTGTTCGTTACTGTATTATTTAAAAATTACGAAACATGCATTGTACTTAAATTATGTCAACTTAAATTAAAACTGCAACGCATGCATTGTTTTTAAATAAAAAATTACAAAATACATACATTTAAATAATGAAAATTCCATTTTCATTAATTTGCACTTTTAATTTAGGTCAACTTCTTAACTATTTTTGATGATAAGTTTATATTTATTTCCGCATTATAAGGTATAAGTAATTTTAAATATTGTATAAAAGATGAATAATAACACAAATAAATGGCATTGATTCTACAGTCTTCATACACAAATCACGTCTCCGTATAGCCTTTCAGTTCAAGTACTAGAAAGGCATAGGAAAAATAAAATAGTGTAAATTCTGACGAAACGTTTGAATTTAATTCCACTAGATTTCTTATTTGTTCAGGTTTAATTCATCATTATTAACAATATCAAATAAATCATTTAGGCCACTTTTCCATTCTTCTTTTCTGATAATATAGGTGTGTCCATCTCTTTTTCCGGTTTTAACAAGAGTTCTCTAATCTTCATGCATGTCCAGAAGCTTTTTAACAGCTCTGTGAAATTGTTGCACCGGAATTTTAGCTTTTTCCCAAAATATTCAGCATTCTTTTACACCTATTCGAGCACTTTCTTCTACACTTAACTTTGCTACTCTAGTATTAAAAAATAAAACTCTTAGGCATTGTTTCTTTGATGGAAGCTTTGCTCCTGTTATCAGGAAATTTGGAAATCCAACTAGATAAATTTCTTCTCTTAAAGTCGACATTTCTTACACTATATAAATTTAAAATCAAAACACGCGAAATTTGGAAACGTTTTTAAAACACAAACATACAAGTTCAAACTTTTTGTAATTGTTTAACTAATGTGTATTTGGGAGTCCACCTTTTAAATAATTGAATATATGGCGTATTTACTCAGCGGTGTGTTTACACAATATAAATAAATATTTATGTTTATCTAATTTAAATCTCTTATTATAAATATTTCTTTTAAAAAATTTACTAAAAGTGCATTTAAATAAGAAAATGTATGAAAATTCTTATATAAAAAATTATACATATATAGTGAAAATTAGTTTTATAAATGATTGGTTTCAAAATGAACTAATTGCCAAAAGGAAATTTTCATTTGATCACATTCTCTGAAAACCATATTTACCAAAACAATCGGTTTCCAACATACATATGTATATCGGAATAATATTCAGTATTATTGTGCAATCTATTACCTATACACACAATTAGTTTAGAAATGTATTATGATGTAAAAGGAATCATTAGTAACTTTTCATTATATCATCTCATTTTTTTAAATTTCAACTTAAGTTGAAATTTGTTAAAATTTTCATTAATAAACTATACTTTTTTAGTATGGCGTCTCTAACAAAATAGTTGCAATTAATTAATTAAATAATTTTTTTTGTTTATGACACATCGCTGACTTCAAACTTTTTATATTTTTCAGGATGCAATGGCTGTTGGTGAACGAAATGGATTAAAAGGCCTAAGGAAGCAATTTAGTGGTCGGTTTAAAAGATTGGTGTCACACAAAAAAGATGTTGCAACGCCTATACCTCCCGAACTTAAACCACAATTGAAAACAATATATGTATATTAAATACATTTTATTTTTGACATTAATTTTTAAAAATGTATCTTAAGTTTTCAAATACATACTTACATATCGATACCTTAATATAGAAAGGCCCTTAGTAACGTTTTCCTAACTTTTCAGGAGAAAGAAAAAACTTAATCAAAATTAAAGTTTTGTAGTCGCGAAACTTTTTCAACTGCTTTATTTTTGTTATTTTTAGTCGGATCACGTCAATATTTTTACCAATCATCTTTCGAAATTTACAAAATCTCGATTTGAGAAAAAACGAGTTAGGACATTTCTATATTAAGGTAACGATATACATATGTACATATATGTACGAAGTATAATAATTTTGTTAAAAGCGAATATTTTATTTATCATTAAATTGGTCTATGAATGTATATACATTGGTATGTATTTGAAATAAAACCCACATACATATGTATGTGCTTTGAATTAAATTTTAAATTTTCGTGCTTTGTTGCAAAATTTTTATTTTTTATTTCTCTCTCTGCATGTAATTACAATTTGGCCTTAATAATATGAAAACGTGCTTTATTTTAACTTTGCTTCTATTATTTTCCGAATACATCATACAGGCAAATCACTTTTTGTGTTCTGCACAAAAAAATATTGAAATTCGCGCTTTTAAACCGGTGAAGTAAATGACCTACCATTACAAATTCAAAAAAACGTTTACATACATATATTTCACATTTCTCAAATTAACAAACTCACTGAGAACAATTTTTTTTTTTGTAAAACATTGCTTTCATCATAGATGAAACGCAACATATTTTTGACGTTGTAACTTATAACTGCTTAATTAAACGTCAATCAAAACCAGCTTTTGCTAAGTCAGCAAAAACATACAACAAGCATTAACAAACGACCATGTTGACTGTGGCGATTTATATTTTATAAAATGGTATTCTTTTTTGTATCAAGTATGAAGTGTTTTTACAAAATCACATAAAAATGGTTCATTCCATTTTGCCTCTACAAATTTGAAAAAATTCGACTGAGTGCCAAAACATTTTTAATAGCTGAAGAAACCCAAAATTGCATATTCCTTTTTTCATGCTTTTCTTAACTGCTCCCCCTTTTTAAAATTAAGATGGCCAGGTTTTTATAATTAAACAAGATCTTGGCATACATGAAAAGTCGCGAATGGTTTCAAAATAACAGTTTTAAAAAATCCAGTCTTCTCACAATGTTCAAATATGATATATTTGGAATTAATAATTACACATGTATATGATTAAGGATAGTTTATAGCAAAAATACATAGAATATTGCTCAATTCTTTAAAAAGTACATCTGAAACAATTTTGATTGCACAAAACTAGAGGCGTCTATTAGGCGGAGTGCCGTTGGTTATTAAAATTCATATGTTATCTTTATGAGCTATTCTATTGTCAATCCTAAGTGTAGTTCCTAAATCTTCCTGGACCACTTTTTCGACAAAAGCCCTACTAAACCTATTGCCTAAGGGCCTATTGGTTTTCACATAAACCTTACCACGGGTATATGTTCTTACTGCATTTATATTGTGATGATTTGATTCAGCTTTGTGCTTAGTTTTAATTTGAGATTGAATTTTTGCCTTGAAATCCTCCGGTATAGTATTAATTACGTCAATTGGTCGCATTTCCGTTGAGTGAACTGTTCTATTATAATTTGATGTGATAAGCAGAACCAATTCCTAAGGATAAGTTGAGATATCATGTAGTTTGGAAGTAGTGTGGAAACGTTCGACTTGACCATTGGATGAACTGCGGAAGGGTGGTATGGCGTAGGCATCAGCGCCGAAATGATTTTTAAACAGCGTCTTAATAATATTAAGAGACTTTTTAATGTCACATACTACTACTTAAGTCTTTACAAAATATTCAATACTTCCATCACATCAATAATATTTCTTGCGTTTATTGGTTTCACAAAAAATAGAAAAAAGTAAAACTTGTCCAGGTACGTCAAGAAGAATTGTTAGTTCATATTGTAAATGTTTATATGAAGTATTTCACCTATAGAAGTTGGTATTGGTGTTTCCAAAATTTGCTGTTTTGGCCTCCAGACATGTTCTGCAATTGAATATAATGTTTAAGTTATTTTCTCATATTAGGGAAATAATAATCCTGAACGGTTTGGTTAATTTTCCTTCAATGATATATGTGCTGTGTATGTGGTAAGCTATGCAAATCGCAAAAAATTCCGTTTACAACATGGGGCTTAGGGAAGTATGAAGAGAATCGCATAGATCCTCTACAGTTCTATACGTAATTCGATCCCTAAAATTATTTTTTTTCACAATTGTGGGCAAGGATAATTTGATTCTTAAAGCAATTAATTGGGTTCTTCCACTCTTGGTGTTATTTCATTGTGTTACCATAATTATGTATTGCTTTGATAATGCGTCTGCAACGATGTTATCTTTGCCTGGCTTATATAATAATGTGGGTTAGTACTCCTCTATAAATGTTTTCGACCGTCTTATTTTCAAGTTAGAGTTTTTATCAGAGACACCAAATGTAAACGGCTGGTGATTTGTAAAAATATTAAGTTTTTTAAATCCGTAAAGATAATGTTTTAGTGGCTTTAGTGCCCACACGATGGCCAACAGCTCTTGTTTGTAGCGTAATTTTCTTCTGCTGGGGACAATATCTTCTAAATCATCGTAACTGGTTGTCCGTTTTGTGAAAGAATTGCTCCACATACATGAGATGACGCGTCTGTTGTTAAATCATACGGTTTCTCGAAATTTGGATTTAAAAGCAGAACATCCTCAGAAGACAGAAGGTTTCTCAACCTTTCAAAAGCTGCCATCGCCTATTCGCCCAACTTTACTTTTACCAATTTAGATCGCTGAGTATCTACGTATCCATATTCCCACACAGGTATTTTATTAATGGCTTTGCAATTACAAAATGCCTGTAAGAACCAGCGAGTCCTAAAAAGGGTCTAACACTTCTAAGGGTAGAAAGAGGGTCGAAATGTATAATGGCCCAAATATTATCTGAACACATTTTATTACCCCTTGTTGAAACGATGAACCCAGATACTTCTAGGAAGTTCTTAAATATTTGTATATCTCTAATAAAACCCGCATATTTGCTTCCAAAAGTTTCCTTAAAAACCTGTCGATATCATAAATATCGTCAATATGGACGTGACAGGACTTTTTTATTTCCTCGCGTAGAATGTCATTGATAGCACGTTGGAAGATGCTAGGAGCGTCAACCGGCAGGCGGCAGTCGTTCTAATTATTGTTTGAACATTTTCGTACAATTTTGATTGTATTGACTTTGGAACTGAAGAAAAAGCCCAGGATCCCGTCGAATATCGGTAAATTGCTTCATACGAAGAGAGTTTCAATTTTATTTAGAGAACTTACTTCTCATGTTGCATTTACTAGCACCGTGGACTGATGTTACTAGAAAAGGCTTAAGTAATATTTTACACCGTTTTTCCACTAAAAGTTTTATATTTCCTCCTCCTATTATTTTCTCAATGTAGGGGAGGGTGGATTTTCCCCTAAAAAATTTATTTCATCTTTGAAACAAACCTTGTAACTTCTGATGTGTCTTTGAAGAATAATCACTAGTAACGGTTGCGTCTTCCTCACGTAGACTAAATTGTGAACCCTCGTGATTAAGGTATCGAATCCATAAGTATTTTGTACGGTACGTCTGCCTAAATATTGATCTCTGTCCTCACTATGAAATCTCTGCTGATTATGGGATTACTGTGTCTAAAGTCAGTGAAGGGGCTGCAGATTAGCAGTATGAACGTTTGATGATTGAATATTCGCCGAGAATGGGGATGAGTCTGGTGATGAAAATGCAAATTACTGAGTGGTAAACGCATATTACTTCTAAAGGTTCACATGATTGTATTAAAAAATATTCAGAGGCCTGATTATTGTGAGATGTTGGATCACAAGAATAAAACCTTGGGTGTAAGACAGGAAAATTAGTCGGTTGAATTTTACCAAGTCCGTTGTTGTAGATTGTAGCAAAGCGATAGCTATTCCGATTCGTTTCGAGCTTCTGAGCTAACGCTAAAGGGGTTGGCAAACCATCTGTTTTTGAGGCCTGGAATATAAACTCTTAGTGGATTCGTCCTCTATTTCTGATTGAGCTACCGCAACCTATAATTTTATTTCCTAATATTGCGACCGCCTGGTAATATTTAGAACTCCTTTGATATGGTTCGTGGTATTAATTTTCTCCTTTTTAGAGTGCCATAAATGCAAATTACAATTGTTAAATTTGTTGCGGTTACAAATGCAGCAGCAACAACACCAATTCATAATTCCGTCACATTTATCAAACAAAAATTGTAACGCAAAACAGATATTAAAAGCAAGGGTAGGGTATTCAGAAAATAATAATAGGATTCAACTGAAAAGGTAAAAAAATGTTTTTGTAGTAACTCCCTTCTTAGGTGCAAATGTCCTGTTTGTAGGGACACTTGAGAAAACTGTTTTTGATGTGTCTGGTATTTTTGTTTCCAAGTAAATCGGTGAAATGTCAGTTTGGTGGATTTAAATTCGTACTTTTTTGTTGCGCATTTAAGAATTATTGAAGTAATTGTTATCGGGCATATTAAAAGATCGAATGAACTTTCGCATAAATTAATATTATTTGTTTTCTTGATCAGTTGGATTGTGTGATTATTATTCAAATTACATTCTTTAATAAGATGAAGAGTCAAGGTTTCTTCGAAGTAATGGCTGGAATTCAATGAACTAAGAATGGCTTGTATGTTTGTATGTTTCTTTTTCATAATGAGAGAATGTAACATTACCAACGGTTATGTTGGCGTTTTGGTATCGCACAACAAAAGTTCCGTGCATGTCTACATGATTGCCTTTTACAAGCACTGATCCATTCTAGTGATGTAGTAGCAGACCATCTTGGATTATTTCCAAGGAAGGAACGTCTAAATTCTTGCTTTTCTTACAAGTAGAAAGACTGCTCCTAAGTAGATTGTAGTAGTTATTTCTTCGATATTTATTTCGATAAGTGAAGTTCTTCATAGCTTTACAAGACTTTCTTAATTTTAATATTCTTAATTGGATTAATAAGTATACATTTAGAATAAAGTTTATTGACTAGGCAAGTTTATTACATATAATAATATTGAATTATATGATGCGCTGTGTCCTTTTCCTGATCTCCTTCTTTGATTACATCAGTTCGTTTTCGGGATATATTTCTTGAATCTTTCAAAAATATGAATTCAGTGGTGTTCAGTCCATTTATTAGTGAAGGATTGAGGTATTTTTTCAAAATAGCTATTCATTTTTTTCTGTCTACTCAATTTTATAAATAACGTGCCGCTGGTAAGTCGGATAGCGATGCTAAGGATTTTGAAAATGGTTTCTAAAACCCTTAGGTTTTTTTTCATTTATCGAATCCGTCTTAAGGACAATAGCAATAAGTATTGAAATCTTAAACTAAAAATTACTGTGTTTAAACTGCCACTGCTATATACAACTTATAGTGTTCACAAAAAGAAAATTATCTCACCAAATCAAAAGTGTGCGTCCTTTTGAGACGCTGATGACCCTCAAATAAGAGTAAATCTCTCGCAAGTGGATTGGAATGAAAAGGGATTTTCGTAACATAATTAGTGCTCAACTTTTTAATCTCTTCTTGGATGGTGGGTATATTTAGGTCCCTATGGACGTTACAGTTCTTGATGTACCAGGGAGCGCACGTGATCGTTCTTAAAATGTTTGACTGTCTTCTTTACAGTTTTTCGACATTAGACGCTGAAGTTGTTCCCCATAACTGAATGGCATATAACCATATCGGCTTTATCATTGCCTTATAAAAAAAGTACTTTGAGTTCTAATCCAATCGCCGATTGAGGACCGATGAGCCAGCTCCATTGGCTGGCAGTTTTCTTTTTTATTTCAGTTATTTTGGCTGCTATGTGCTGAATCCAGGTGAGACGTCTATCAAAATGTATTCCGAGATATTTCACATGGTTGTGTTCTGGTATTCCCGAACCATTTATTGTAATGGGTGGACAATTACCCTTTCTCAAAGTGAATGTAAGATGAACACACTTAGAGGCATTTACATTTATCTTGTATAGTTTCAACCATTTTTCCAATTCTGCCATATGTATTTGAAGCTGTTGGGATGCAACTACCGGGTTTTTATGAACGCTCAAAAATGCAGTATCGTCTGCAAAAGTGGAAATGTGAGTCACTGTACTCGTTGACATATCGGCGGGGTATAACAAGTAAAGGAGTGGCCCCAGGATACTACCTTGTGGGACAATAGCAGATATCTTCTTGCGGGAAGATATGATTTCCATAGACCTTATGTAAAAAGATCTATCTAATAAATAACTTTTAAATATATTGTGAACGTTTGCGGGGAGATACGTTGAAATTTTGTATGTTAGCCCATCATGCCAGACCTTATCAACTGCTTGCGATATGTCAATAAATAATGCAGACCAGTATTGTTTATTCTCAAAAGCTCCACGAATTACATTCGATACTCTGTGCACTTGTTGTGTAGTGCTATGTTGCTTTCTGAATCCAAATTGGTGATGAGGTATGATGTTGTTAGAATCGATGTAAGACACCAGCGATTCCAAAAGTAATTTCTCAAATACTTTAGAAAGTATTGGTAACAAGCTAATTGGGCGGTATGATGAAACCTGCATAGCGTTTTTACCTGGTTTGGGTATCATAATTATATCAAAATTATCCTTATACCAGAGTTTGTTAAATTCCTTATCATTGAAGTCGTAATTTTGTCACTACCGGCTGCCTTTCCCGGGTTCAGGTCTCCAATAGCTGACTTCAATTTAGAAAAACCGAATTTAATTGGGTGTATTATTGCACCATTACAAGGTAAGGGGGTTACACTAGAGCCTGTATCATTTGGAGTAAATACATTTTCTAAATGCCTTGCGAATTTTTCGTTCGTATTTTTTGCCCATTCTCCATTTTTTAGACGTATGGGAGCTTCGTATGCAGTGGGACTTCGCGTTTTTCTTACCACCTTCCATAAGGTGTAATTAGTTTTTTCAGTTGGGTCCAAACCTTGAAAGTAGTTTTTGAGGTTAGACTCCTTTTGTGTTTTCAGGGTGTCACGCAATTTTTTTTGACAGTGGTTCAGTTGAGCCTTTATATGTGGGGATCGACTTTCCGGCCATTGTGTCTTCTCTTCTCTCGCACAAGAGATTCAATTCCCCCGTGCTGGACTAAATTCCTCCTTGGAGATGTGTGAGCTGTGGGTGTGGAATACATTGCAGCATTGGTCATTATACGGGAAAAGAGATTGACGGCCCATTCAACCTCATTTTCAGACTTCAAAGATAATTTTTGTGGTAAATGCGAACTCACGTACATTTTATATTTTAGCCAGTTTGTTCTCTTATTAGGACAGCAAAACCTACTTTTCTCCTTGTTACTCGTATTGTCGAACAGAGATAGAAATGTTAGAGAGTGATCCGATGAAAGATCCAGTGAGGGGGTCATTTCTATTTGTTCACGTTTAAAATTTTTTATTACCGCAAAATCAATTACATCTGGAATTTTGTTGAGGTCTGCAGGCCAATATGTGGGGTGACCAGTAGAAATTGCATCCATCTCATTGCACATTGTTGAGTTGAAGAGTTGTCTTCCTCTTGGACTTAAAAGGCGAGAACCCCAGAATGTGTGCTTGCCGTTTTAATCACCTGTGGCTATGAATTTTGGACCCAATGTTTTGAAATATTCGAGAAACTGCTCTTTAACTATGTTGTGCCTTGGACAGTAAATTGCAGGTATGGTTAAACCACTTGATGGAATATTAATAGACGTTGCCTGAATATGGTCTGTACTATATTTTTGCGTTGTATAATGATTTATGTCCTTATTGAGCAGAATTGCAGATCCACTACAAGCACTGCCACTTGGGTGTTTGTGTCATATGTATAATAACCGTTAACTCTAAAACAGTTTTTAGGGTGAAAGGAGTTTCTCAAACTATCAGCACATCAACTTGCAGAAATTGTTAAATTTCGAGTTTATGTTGTCTTAAGCCGTTTGCATTCCAGAAGCATATTTTTAACTTGTTCATTTTTTGCTGATCAAAATCTGCATTAGCATGGTTTGATTTTGCATCATTTGCTGCGTCATGTTTTCAATACTTGTCATGAAACGATTCATGGCTTGAATTAAACTGTCTATGGAGTTTTGAGTGCTTTCATGCTGTGAAGAATTTTCTGTTTTTTTTCGACTTTGTTGGTTTTTTCTGCAGCAGGTTTTTGCTTAAAGTTTGGGCACACGATACTTTCTGATTGCTGGGGACTGCACAATATCATTTTGTGGTATAGATGTAGGTGGAAGACTCGGGAAAACGGAATTTTTATACTGATGATATTCTGGCCTTCTAGTCGTTGACTTTTCTTTAAGCCGAAGAAATACTTCGCAACCACGGTAGTTAGCTGTATGTTTTTGGCCACAATTACTACATTTTAACACGCTAGAGTCATTTTGAATGTGAACACTCCAAACTTTTGTGCATATCTCCACATCTGACGCACATGGAAGGCAGTTTGCAGAAAGTTTTTTTCTGACCAAATTCTTGGCAATTGTGGCATTGCGGGGGCCCCTTGCGTTTAATAGGTTCCTCCACTGATATATCTACGATTGAATTGCTGAGAGTTAAACACAATTTCAACTCTAAAAAGTGGCTGAGGAACTTTATTTTTGTCAATTATGTTGTGAACTGACTTCAAAACCTTCAGACACTAGAGCTTCTTTCAGGCTATTAACTGGCACAGAACTATCAATGCCTTTAATAACTACTGTTAAACCTTTAGCGCTTTTTAGTTGATACGCATAATAATTTTTTTTCTCAGTATCAAGGTAGTCTACCACTCTTCTGTAATTACTTTCATCTTAGTCTCCTGCACGTTTCCTTTTGTAGTGACACAACATAAAAATTTGCGTTACCTACGATATTTGTCAGCTTGTTGACCAATTCGTAAGATGTCGCCTCTCGTAGGTATGGTGTGGGTTTTCTCACTTCGCAAATCGATTTTGGGACGATATGAAGTTTTTAGGCTGCTTTGGGTTTGGCTCAGGTTTAGCTGATCGAGGGCTGGACTTTATTATTATTTATCAAGCGTAAGTCTGATTGGTTATTTTTATCTTTTGCAAGAAAATCAGTCGTTGTATTTTTTTCAGTGTGTTTGTTTAACTCAGGCGCACTTGCACTCAAACTTGTGTTTGTTGTTAATGATTTTTTTTTGTAACACTTATTGTTTGTCACACTTTAATTGATTTTTTGAACTTGTTGCTATTTTCGTATATACCAAAACGGTAAAAAGAATGGTTTTTGTTGGTACGTACTTAAGTGTCTCATTGATTTTTTTTTTGGTTTCTTTTTTTTAAATATTCAACGCAGTGAGCTTAATAAAACATCAAAACCCGTAGGTGACTTTATTTATCTCTACTGAAAATTATAATATCATCTATGTGTGTAAACAAAACATCGCATGCCGATATGATGTCTTAAAATATCGAGTTTACTCATTTGCGGAATGGCAAACGAATAAACTCTTATTTGCATTTTTAACAGAGAAAGCGGGATTTTCCTTTAAAAAAATTTAATACATATGCCCCATAAGCTGCCATGCTCGCATCACAAAATGCATAACATTTGAACAAACCGAGGAAAAACTAAGCTATTTACAATGGCTAATTTTAAAATTAAATCAGTCCATGCTAAATGTAGCAATTGCGGCAAACTTTCATTCCGAATGTCCTTTGCCTCATCAATCGATTCATGTCCCGAAATCAAGTCATCAACAAAAAAGTCTTGTCTAATAATTGTTGCAGCCATTGGCAAATTTTTTTCTTCATCAAATGTCAGCTGATGCATTGCTCGAATGGCTAAAAATGCCGCAGATCTTGTGTCATAAGTAACCGTTTTCAGTTTATAAGTTTTAATATCCTCATTTGGATTTTCTCTCCACAGTACGCATTCAGATAGTCATCAGAATGGGATACCTACACATACCGGTACATTTTGCAGATGTCCCCTGTAAGCGCCACTTTAAATAAACGGAAACGTAAAATAGTACTAAAGACTTCGGTTGAATTGTGTGCTCCGTAGAAAGTATATCATTCAATGAAAATCCTGATAAGACCATCAAAGACCACCCGCAATTTTGTAGTTGTGCTTTCGCCCTTTCTCATACAGTGATGAGGTAGATAATAAGTATTTTCAACCGGGAAATAAGAGAATAAGGACATGCGTTGCAAGTCAATGTATTCGTTCATGAAGGCTACATACTGTTTCTTTGTATCGGGAGATTTATTTAATTTGTCCTTTTAGACTCTTAAAGCGTTGTAAAGCTATCCCATATGAATCACCATGCGCACTACTACTATTTAATTTTTGGCAAATTTACGGAGTACTCACCAGAAATTAATCGAATGGTTGTTTGTTTAAAATAAATCTCGCAAAAATTGTCCTCGGTTGCATAACTCATGCATCATCAAAATTATTTCCTATTTCCCAGGCAGATTTGGCCAACACACATCAACTCCAAAAATAGGCTAGCTCCAATCAGAATGTCAGTACGACCATGTTTATTAAAAGCGGGTTCAGCAAGTTTGAGATTTTGTGGAATATTCTAATTGCTTATGTCAGTGCCTACATTGGGTTCATAATCCGGAAAAAGGAAGTTGAAAAGTGTCCAATTTGGGACTCTACCGTAACATTAACAAATTTATCGAATGCAATAACGCCTATACAAGAAAACGAAATGTTCGACTTGTTTGTATGCAGTGGAAGATGTTTTGCGAATCGAGCTGTTAGGAAATTTATTTGTGACGCCGAGTCTAAGATAGCACAACGCGGTAAAAATGAGCCAGAAGAATATTTTACCGACACAATTGCCGTTGCCAGCAAAACATTGTAATCAATAGATTGCCCATGCATCGTAGCAGAAACCGCGGTTGATTATGATACATGTGCTGACTGCGATTTTGATGTGGTTGCTGCATCTGCTGCTTTAGTTAACGAGAAATTAACTGAAGGGTAATAATGCAATGCATTGTCAATGTGCAACACTGAGTGGTGCTTGGATGTAGAAAAACGGCAACGACTAGCCTTGCAAGCCTTTAATATATGCCCCTTCTTTAGGCAATTTAAACAAAGCTGTAGCCTTTTAGCTTCTTTGAACCGAATATCTGGGGACATGTTTTCAAAACGAGAGCATTTTGTTCTGAAATGATCTTTCACATTACAAAATGTACAAATAACCAATGGCGATGCAGAGGCTACAAGAATATTTCGCCCATGATTCTTAGTTTCAAAGTTTTAATTTTAGACACAAAATTTTCCATTGTTTCTAAAAAATACATCTTTTATCTAAGAAGGTTTCAAGAGAAGCCCAGGTAGGGATCGTATCTGCAGATAGCTCTTCCACCCATTTTGCTTTAGATTTTAAATCAAACTAAGTTGACGAATACTTATGGGAAATTCCCTTTCAACTGAAATTTTTCAAACTTTTGTAATACAAAACATGGAAAAGAAATCAGACCATTCTAGGTATGACCCAGCAAAGGTTGGTACTTTTAGTTCAGGCAAACGAGAGCTACAGTTAAGTGATGTCGCGATAGAGCTTCATCCAAAGAAAACTGACGAAAAGTCGAGCTGCATTCCTTACGATGTTTAGTTGCCGAGTTAGTTTTGCCTTCACTTCAAAATAAATGCGATTGTATTTGTACTCTCAACAAAGCTACTGTCCATTTCCTCTGAAGTGGCCTGAGCTTGCTCGAAATTATTGCGCAGGCTCTCGACGAATTCGAAGCGAACGCAAAGCTCATCGAAATCATACGACTTTAATTGTTCTGCGTCTAGTTCTATGTTTAAATTAACAAGTTGACGAAAAACAACCTTTACCTTGTTTTGTGCTGCCAAAAAGCTTGCGTTATGAATAGAAACATCTGCGCTACGTTCCGTCATTGTACCATTACAGATACATATACATACATATGTAGGAAAATAAAATGAAATTATTTTTCTTGGGAAGAAATGATTTTCTGCGTTCGAGTGTTTTAAGACAACTGTTTTAATGGTTTTATAGTTATGACAAAGTAAATAAAAAGAACCTTATTATAAAAGTACAGTTTAAATTGTAACTGTTTATTGCTTTGAGAATTCTGTTAATATTTTTTTAAGCAAATGCACTGCGGTATGTGTACATACATACATACATTGTTACAAACAAAATCTGAGAGCAGCAAATATTAAAGTCAATAAAAACAGCGAAACAATCTTTAAAATTGCAGGGCCGGACTCGCGGTGAACACGATTAATAAAATATCATATTTCTTAACGCTGATCAATTGCGAAATAACAAAAGCACGAGTTAACTTAGAGACTAAATGCACTTATAAAAAGACACAACTTCTTTCTTTCACTTCCAAATTAATAATGATTTTATTTATTCTTTTTCTTTAAAATGAAACTTATTTCCTAAATACAAAAGTGCTTACACAATTTAAGATTCAATAATTTCTTGTGAATATTTAGTGTATGCTGATACAGTTATTTATTCTAGGTTGCTTTGCTGGTGAGTCTGTTGTTGTTGTTGTGGTTGCGGTTGTTTCTGTGACTCTGGTGAGTCTGTTGTTGTTGTTGTGATTGCGGTTGTTTCTGTAACTCTGGTGAGTCTGTTGTTGTTGTTGTTGTTGTGATTGCGGTTGTTTCTGTAACTCCTCCCCCCTTAGAGTGGAGCGATGGCCAAAAGTATTGATGGTCAGGAGCGACTATATTTATGGTAGGGAATTTTTTTACGACATATTTTGTTTTTCTGTTGGTTATTAGAATGATAATTGTTACAGTTTCGAAAATGTATTAATAGGTTTCCCTCAATAATATACTCTTTCGGGTCGCATGACGTTTTTATTTGCGTTGGTGGTAAATTGGTTGTTAATACAAGTCCTTGTTCGAGTTGTACGACTTTAGTTATCTGCCCGATATTGTTGAGTTTACGTTTGGCTTCTAAGTTTCGTATGATTTTCCCAAAGCATGAAGACGTTTCTATTGTTTCTTGTTGTAAGCTCTCTTTGCAGTAATACAGGTTTTCAATCTTTTTGCATATCTCATCGAAATATTGAATTTTATCATTATTATATATTATACATATATACATAGTTTCATTATTATTTCTTTTGTTTTGTTAATGGGTATGGGGATTGTGTGGGAAATTGTGTATTGATCATAAGGGATGTTAGGTATAAGAATATTAAAAATAATATTTGTATTATTGTAGTAGGCTTACAATTCCGAAAGTTCATACAAGTGTTCTATGGTACTGACTTTGACAGATTGATCTCCCAGACTATTTTCGATGTCATTTAGCTCATCCGTATTTAAGATCATTTTTGGTACGATCCCAAGTTTGGATAGGGTCATTGCTTCGGAAATACTTGAAATGTGATTTGCTAATAAATCGATATGATAATTAATTTGATTAAGGTATTGAATATCATTAATAAGTCTAGAATTTGACAAAGTACTGTTTTGTGAATATTGTAATGACCGTACTATAATATCTTGCTCACTATTTATATAATTGGTAATATTTTCCATTCTTTCAAATATGAAATGGCATACATATGTAGAATTTAAAATTTTTTTTTTCAATATTTTCTTTTCTTAATTTTTGATTTGTGTAATTTTTTGTTTTGTGTAGTTAGCAATGTTGCCTTGTTGTTTTTCTGTACTTTATGCCTAGAAAATCTTGGTGTTAATTTATTTCGTCTACATTCTTTTCTGTAAATATAGTCATTTTCTTCATAATTTAATGGGTCTTGTCTATTCGTATTTAGTTTTTCTATGCGTTTATCCGTGTCGGATTCCAATTTATTCCTGATAGATTCGAAAAGTTGTGTTTGAAATTGATTAATTTTGGAAAGATATTCGTGCTCATTGCTAAACGTGACCTGACGGTCAAACTTATAAGTTCTTCCGTAGAATAGTTCAAAGGGTGTTAATTTTGTTGAAGAGTGAACTGAATTATTGTAAGTTATGAGAGCCTCTGTTATAATGTCGTTATGGTCCATTTCTAACTTTTTGTTTTTAATTTTTTCTACTATTAATCTGTATATTTCAGTTAAGGTTGAATGAAGTCTTTCTACGGGGGCATTACTGCTTGATTGTTGAAAAGACGTAAAATGCAAGTTAATTTGATATTGCTGGCAGAAGTCTTTAAATATGTTCGAGTTAAATTCGGTACCTTGGTCACAAACGATTTTGTTAGGAATGCCATGCATACTTAGAAAGTTTTTTAAAGATTTTATTATGCAAAGACTATTTCTCGCTGTTACGGTATATGCGGCAGCAAATTTGGAAAATTTGTCTATAATTGTTAAAATATTTTTCCCGTTAATTGAATAAATATCTATGTGTAGTATGTCTAGTGGTTTAGTAGGAGTTGGGGGTTTTTCAAATTTATTTTTTGGAGGGTGTCTGTCATACTTCAGACTTTGGCATGAAGCACAATTGTTTATCGTTTGAGTTATTTTTGACTTCATGTACGGAAAATAGTATTCGCGTTTCAGGTGATCATGTGTCTCCTGTATTCCTCTGTGATTATTGTTTTCGTGATATTCTTGGATGATTTTATCCTGATTATCGTTTTCTTTTATGTCTTTTACTATTTCGGTACATCTGATTAAACGGAATATTTTGCTTTGTGCAAAATGTTTTGCATATACACTTTGAATTATACGAAAAGACTCATTATCTGTAAAAATTGCTGTAGTTTTATTTGGTGCTAGATGATTCTTTAAAATGTCTACTATAATTTCTTCTGTGTAATTGGGGTATGTAAAGGTTTTTCTATGTTTATTTTTGAAAATTACTTCGAGTTTCGTACGAGGACTAGAGTTTCCTTTCATAAATAAGACTTGTAGGTTAAATTCGTTTATTGGTTTTTCTGAGATAGGTATGCCGTCGTCGCAGTTCTCTTCCGCTGAATGAATAGTGCTACCTGAAGTGGCTTGATTAGATAGTGTATCAAATGTATTTATATTTTGAATTTCTGAAGGGTATGTCTTTATTCGGCTAAGGGCGTCAGCGTTTGTATTTAACTTCCCCTTTTTGTATATAATTTCGTAGTCGTACTCCTCTAACTTCAATCTCCATCTAATTAATTTTGAGTTTGGCTCTTTGAGGCTCATAATCCATGTAAGTGGTTTATGATCCGTTATGATTCTGAAACGGTGGCCGAATAAATATGGCCGGAAATATTTAATAGCCCATACAATTGCCAAGAGCTCTTTCTCTATTGTGGAATAGTTAATTTCTGATGTTGTGAGTGTGCGACTTGCATAGCAAATCGGTTTATCGTTTCCTATGGGACCTTGTGATAGTATGGCTCCTATTGCATAATTACTTGCATCTGTTGTGAGGTTAAATGGTTTAGTGAAATCTGGATATTGTAAGATTGGGTCATTAGTTAAGAGGCTTTTACAAATTTCAAAAGATTCCTTATATTTGTCATCGACTATAACGTTTTTATCCTTCTTTAAACATGCTGTAAATGGTTTTGTTATTCTGGCAAAGTCTTTTATGAATTTGCGGTAGTAACCCAATAAGCCCAAGAACGATTTTATTTCTTTTTGGTTTGTGGGAATCGGATAATTTTGAATAGCTGATATTTTATCAGGGTTAGGTTTTACTCCTTCAGTGGTCACGATATGGCCTAAAAATGCACATTCTTTATGCAGAAATTCCGATTTGTCCAGTTGGACTTTAAGGTTAGCTTCTCTGAGTGCTTTAAAAACCTTTTTGATATTCTCGCTATGCTCCTGAAGAGAAGTTGAATAGACAATGATATCATCTAAATATACCAAACACACAGTTCCTATTAAATCTTTCAATACACAATCCATCACTCTTTGAAATGTAGATGGAGCGTTTTTGAGGCCAAATGGCATTCTCACGAACTCATAATGCCCCCCTTCTACTGTGAAGGCGGTTTTAGTGATGTCTCTTGAGTTCATTTCAATTTGATGAAAGCCGCTTGCCAAATCTAATGTACTAAAGTACATGCATTTACCTAATTTGTCTAATATTTCATTGATGTTTGGAATTGGGTATCTATCAGAAACCGTTTTCTCGTTAAGTTTTCTATAGTCTATTACTAAGCGCCATTTACGCTTTCCACTGGCATCTGTTTTTTTTGGCACTACCCATACTGGTGCGCTCCAAGGTGAATAGCTTTCACGTATAATACCTTGGTTTAACATATCAGTGATTTGTCTTTTTACTTCCGGTTTGTGGATATATGGGTATCTATAAGATTTTGTATAAATGGGAATATCGTCTTTTGTAATTATATTGTGTTTAATTTTGTTGGTGAAAGTTAGAGGCTGATTCTCCTGTAAAAAAATATCCTCAAATTCCTGACATATTTTTGTAATAATTTTTCGTTCCTCTGAATTTAAATGATCGATTCTAAGGTTTTCTATCAATTTAGAACTTTGGTCAAAGCAATGCTCGAAGTTAATGTTGTTAATTTCAATGAAATGAGAATCTATAAGGGGATCCACTTTAATTGGGCTTTCAATTAAAATAGTTTTGTCTATATTTGATTTATTGTTAACTTCTACAAAGCTGTACTACTTTCTCGCTCTGTATGCGCCAGCAGAAATAGTTACTTCTGGTTGAATCGATATATTGGGGACTAAAAAGTCACCATTTTCGATATCTACAGGCACTTTTATGATAGCTTTTGTTCTAGGTGCTACTAAAAATTTACTGGAAGTTATGTTTGGTTTAAAAGACAAAGGAATAGTTGAATTTCTTGTTATTAGCTGTTTGTTCTCAAGGTCGATTTTTGCACTTAATTTAGCTAGTATGTCGAGTCCAAGAAGTCCGTCAAAGTAGTTATGGAACCTGAATATAAAAAAGTCTAAATTTCCTTTTTCTCGAAACTCTGTGAAAAATGGTATCTTTACTTTTGTATCTAATTGATGTTTATTAAGAACGGTAGTTATTGTTATGGGTGTACATTTATCTATTTTCAATTGTTTAGTAAATTCCGGATTGATAAAGGATGCTGATGCGCCTGTATCTATTAAAAATCGAAGTGGACGTCCAAATGGAGAAGATATGCTTATATAGGGAAGATTTGTGCCATGTTTATTAATGTCTAGGTATCCTTTCGGATCCTGGAGGCACTTAACTGAAAATTTCCTACATCTTCAATTTCGTCGTCCATATTAGGTATATAGCTAGGGACATCATAGTCTTCGGGGTTAGAGCAATTCTTCAGATCTTGGAATTCATGATCAATGTGGTGAATTTCCCTTGGAAATCTTCGAGTTTGTCCGCTACTGTTTCTATGGTGAGTGTAACCTGAGGCAGTGTCCATGGGTTCTGGTGTCTGATAGCCTGTGTTGGCATTTAATTGTGATTGTTTTAAATTGTTAAACTCGTTTTGATTCCCTGTTGCTGTGTGATAGTAAGTTTGTCTAGGCATTGATGAATTAAAGTGTTGTGTGGGTTGTGGTCTATTGAATGTCTGATTGACTGGTAACTGTGGTCTATTGTAATATATATGAGGACTGTTATTCGTGTTTTGTTGTGATCTATGATAGTTTGTTAGCTGTGTTGTTGGAATGAATGGTTTATGATAATTAGTGTATACGTGTTTTGGACTATATTGTCTAATAGGTTCCTGCTTTCTGAAATGATTCTTATTTTCTTGTTTAATATAAAACATGTTCTGTTCCGTGAGACAGTATGAAAAAGCTGTTGCCAATGATTCCGGTCTCATAGCCCTAATTGATGATCCTAAAGGTTCTCTTAACCCGGACAAGAATGTGTTGAGGCACATTTTCGCAAACAATTCTCTTTTAGCAGTGATTATATTGGGATCTACCTCATGAATCATTAAATGATTATTTAGTGTAGCCTGAATTTCTACAACTGCGCTATAAAATTCTTCTAAAGTTTTGTTATTTTGTTTTAAAAGATGCAAGTCTCTGATCAATGAGGTTTCGTTACGTTTGTCGGAGTAGTGCAAAATTAAATTATCTTTAATATCTTTCCAGCTCAAACTTGTGCTGTACATATTTAGTATTTCGTTCGCCTCTCCTTCGACTTTGTTACGAATAGCTCGTAAAATTATTTTGGCAAAAGGAGTGCCATCAATGGGCGACAACACCGAAAGTATTTCCTCCACATTGTTAATGAAATCGTATAACAATCTGGGGTTACCGTCGAATTTGGGCATGTCCTTGACAGCGTCTGGGATTCTTAAAGTTTCCAGAACATTTTTAACTGCCGAGGCTGCACCATCAGTGGGATTCATTATAATATTATTTTCACTCTTTTCGTCTACACTTGTATCACTTTCCGGAATAGATATAAGGGTTCTTATAATGTAAGGACGGAATCTGGGCATATGAACAAAAAAAAATATGTTTAGAAAGATTACAGGAGGGTCTCTTAAGAATCGCTGGTCTTTAAAAACATATAAATTCGTTTGATTCGTATTATAAAACAAATAATCTTTCTTTTTTTTTTTTAACTTAACTTATCCCATATACATTTATCGAATTATTTATTTTAATTCACACTTAATTATTATTACTTTTACTTTTCTTTTTTTTTTAAAAATCTTCTTTTACTTATTTGACAATTTGTATATTTGAACTTTTAAATTCATTTATTTATTTTCTTTATTCAATATTCGATTTTGACTTACGCAAAAAAAAATGATTGCAACCTGTATTGTAGCTTATTGGTGGTTCAAGAAAAATTTCCTTCACGATAATCCTTCGTAGTGGTAATGATCCTGTTCCTGATTTGTTGCGATAATCCTTCGCAATGGTAATGGTCCTGTTCCGATTTGTTGCGATAATCCTTCGCAATGTTGCTCCTTGCACACTTTATTTTTTAATTTGTACAGGAACTACTGGAACTACCCGACTGCGCCAGTTAACTTAGAGACTAAATGCACTTATAAAAAGACACAACTTCTTTCTTTCACTTCCAAATTAATAATGATTTTATTTATTCTTTTTCTTTAAAATGAAACTTATTTCCTAAATACAAAAGTGCTTACACAATTTAAGATTCAATAATTTCTTGTGAATATTTAGTGTATGCTGATACAGTTATTTATTCTAGGTTGCTTTGCTGGTGAGTCTGTTGTTGTTGTTGTGGTTGCGGTTGTTTCTGTGACTCTGGTGAGTCTGTTGTTGTTGTTGTGATTGCGGTTGTTTCTGTAACTCTGGTGAGTCTGTTGTTGTTGTTGTTGTTGTGATTGCGGTTGTTTCTGTAACTCACGCGACTACAAATTATGTCAAAAGAAAATGTGTAACGGTAAGCAGATATTAAAAGAACGGCATTCAGAATAGAATAACGGAATTCAACTGAAAAGGTAAACAAATGTTTTTTGTATTAACTTATACAAACAATATTTTTTTAATCCATGTGGTGGGCCTTGAAATGTCCGATTTGGCTCTAAAAAGGACCGATTTAAAAAAACCAACAATATCTCTTTTTGAATCAATGTTGTGGGCCTTAAAAGTAGCAATTTTTACTCTAAAAATGGCGGACTTTTACGTAAAAATGGGCGACTGAATAAAATAAAATTTTTGTGTTATTTTTGGTGTTCATTTATGCATGTATGTATGTAAAAATTAAATTATACATATGTACTTCCCTTGAGTACTCGAGTCATTTGAACCGGTACAGAGCCTGTTAAATAAAGTTTTGTGTAAGAAGAAATAATTTTTCTGTTATAATTTCGTGAACGTATTTATAAACAAAAGAAAAAAAGCCAGCCGTCAAATTATTTTATGATATAAAAAGAAACAAATAAAGTCTTCGGTTGTTCATTTTGTGTCACTAACCTGGTCGCAACACATTTCAATTACAGGCGCCCGAGCTACGGTGTGAAAATGTATCTTAAAAATTAATAAACGTAAAATCATATTTCAAAGTGCCTTGGTCGCGAAATGGAATAGTGGAAAAACGTAAAAAAGAAGATAAAAAACACACAATTTAAGGACTAAAAATCCTGGAAAGAGTGCTTTAATAAAGTGTTAACCTGCCTAAAGCACCTGTAAAACTTATTTCACCGAAAGTGGGAATCAGACGTACCACGAGGGAAATAAAGTGTGACCAAGTGAGCCCATCAAGGATAATTAAAAGTAGCGAGAATCTGCACCCAAGTAGCTATACAAAAAGGATACTGCGGACCGTTCAATGTGATAATTATCCTGTAAGTCAAACTAATATTCTTGATTAAGAATCGATATACAGGAATAATTTTTTTCTGATATTCAATTAAATTGAAAAATAAATGTTAAACCCAAATAGAATTTTAAGACAAGAAAAAATTAAATTTGAAATTAAAATTTTAATTTAATAG
This sequence comes from Epicampocera succincta, assembly GCA_932526305.1. NCBI lineage: Eukaryota > Metazoa > Arthropoda > Insecta > Diptera > Tachinidae > Epicampocera > Epicampocera succincta. The sequence continues at coordinate 37,781,456 of OW052034.1, forward strand.
CAAAGATTCGGTTCAAGGAAAAAAGAAGAACAATTCTTTAAGAATTTGCTTTCGAAATAAGAGCAAAAAAAGGCAGAATTAATATTGAAAACTTGCATGACAAATTTAATCAAAGATAATCAGAAACTAATATATTTATTTAAATTAAATTAAATTTTTATAAAATTTAACAACATTTAAAAAAACAAGGTTTTTGGAAATTTTCCAAACATTATATACGATATTTTTTTTCTAACAACACAACTAATATCTAATATATAAAATTAAGTCGGGTTTTCCTTCCTGACGCTATAACTCCATAACGGACGATTCGATTTCCACGGTTTTGCATTCGTTGGAAAGATATCGGGCTCCGTGAGGTTCATAGCAAAGAAAATTCAGGAAAAATTTCAAGAGAAAAGCTGGAAAACAGGGAAAATAATTTTTCATATACAGCGCCATCTCTGATACATAGTATGTACTACAACGGCGCAAGTACGTGGTGTGTGAGTATACTTCACGAAAATAAGCACGTTTAATTTTAAGTTGATGGCGCCGGTACGCGATACATTGTTTGCCAGCTACTCATTTTACTCTGCTCAGTTAATTTCATGTGACATTTATTATGCGCACGTTCTTTCAAACGCTAACTTAAAACCTGTATTGTGTTCACTTTCAAATTGTGAAATTGATGTTAAAGTTATTCGTTTCCTAACAGTTCAATTGGAAACGAGCGAATATCGGCCGCCGCACTAGACATGCAAGCCAGCAAAATGTGTATTCACAGAACTTAAGCGAAGAAAGACAAAATATAATAAGAGAAAATGCCAGATTGAGACAACGCGTGAGTAAACGAAGATCATTGGCATCATACAATCGCTTGGCATTCCAATATGATCCCACTGCGAACTACAGTGATGATGACAATTTAGATATTGGACCAATGACGACTGTATGCCGATATTGCAATGCGTTAAAGTTCAAAAGAGAAACGGCTGGATTGTGCTGCTCAAGTGGAAAAGTCAAACTGGATCCATTACTTACACCACTACAGCCACTGAAACAATTGTTCGATGGAACTGATCCCGATTCCAACCATTTTCTTCAACGCATCCTTGAATATAATAACTGCTTTCGCATGACTTCCTTTGGAGCTAATATCATTCGAGAAGGCGGCATCATGCCGACTTGCAAGGTAAAAGATACAACACACACAACCAATCACTCACACCAATCAATAACACAAAAAAAATTACAACACATAACAACTACACATACACCACACACTACACCATCACACGATCAGAAGTCACACCGTATTCTTCAACAAATGATTGTTTGCCATTACAGATACAAGGACAAATATATCATTTGCATGGTTCAATGGTGCCAACACCAGATGAACCGCAGCAATTTCTGCAAATATATTTCATTTCGTCGATAGCGGATCAGCTGAATGTGCGGTGCAATATACAGGGAACATAATAGTTAAAGAGACGAATTATTGAACAGTTGCAAGCATTTTTTCACGCTAATAACGCTGTGGTTAATATGTTCAAAACAGTATTGGAACGAATGCCATCGGATAAGCACAAATTTGTCATAAGAGCGGATCGTACCCCAACAGGTGAACATGTGCGAAGATTCAATGCACCCACCGTTGATGATGTTGCTGCAATTATTGTTGGCGATCCAACTACATCACGAGATATTGTCGTTCAGCGAAGAAGCAATATCATGCATCGTGTAAACGAGACACATCGTTTGTACGATGCGTTGCAATATAATTTATTGGCAAGGGCAAGACGGATACGACATCACGTTGAAGATGGTCGATCCAATTACAGGTACAATATTCACACACTAATTATTGCTATTATTGGTTTCCATTAACAATCCATTTAATTTTGCATTTTCAGGCGCATCAACGAACAAAAATCTAAGCGCAATGAATTACTATGCGTATCGTATGAGGATTCGTACACATGAGGAGAATGTCATTCTGAAGTGCCGTCGGCTATTCCAGCAATTCGCTGTCGACATATATGTCAAAGTCGAGACCGAACGTTTAGCGTTCATCCGATTCAATGAGGCAAAGCTACGATCTGAGGACTATATACACTTGCGTGATGCTATTCATTCAGATGGTAATGTTCACAATATTGGACGCCTGACGATTCTCCCATCATCTTATATCGGAAGCCCACGACACATGCACGAATACGCTCAAGACGCCATGACGTACGTGCGAAATTATGGAACTCCGGATTTATTTATTACGTTCACATGCAATCCAAAGTGGACGGAAATTGAACGTGAGTTGGACCCGGGCCAAAAACCGCTAGATCGCCATGACATAATCGCCAGAGTATTTAAGCAAAAACTCAAGGTTATGATGGATGTGCTTACTAAGTATCGAGTTTTTGGTGACACACGTTGTTATATGTACTCGGTGGAATGGCAGAAGCGTGGACAACCGCATGCTCATATCCTAATTTGGTTGCTGAACAAATTACATTTAAATGAAGTGGATGACATCATACCAGCTGAAATTCCTGATCCTGTCACTGATCCCCATCTACACGATATTGTGACGACACAGATGGTGCATGGACCGTGCGGTGCATTAAATCCATTATCGCCTAGCATGGCTGATGGAAAGTGCACAAAACGATATCCACGACCGTTAGTTGCTGAAACAGTCACAGGGAACGATGGATATCCAGTTTATCGTCGGCGTTCAAAAGAAGAAAATGGTCGAACTATCAAAGTTAAAGTTCAAAATCAAGAGATTGAGATCGGAAATGAATTCATTGTACCATATTGGCCGCTACTATCACGAATTTTCAAAACACATGTGAACGTTGAGAGTTGCCATTCGGCCAAATCAGTCAAATATTTGTGCAAGTACGTCACAAAAGGCAGCGACATGGCTGTGTTTGGTATTGCGTCGGAAAATGCGAATGACGAAATCATGAACTTCCAAATGGGCAGATACATTTAGCAGTGCATTTGGAAAATGGACAAAGAGTTTACTTCACTGAGGCTAATGCGGCACAACGAGCTGAGACACCACCATCGACAACATTGACTAACTTCTTTGCAATGTGTGAAGCAGATCGATTTGCAGCAACGCTGATGTACGCTGAAATGCCCAAGTACTACACTTGGAATCAATTAACAAAGAAATTCCAACGTCGCAAGCAAGGAACCCCAGTTCCAGATTGGCCAAAGGTGTTTTCCACTGATGCGCTAGGTCGCATGTATACTGTTCATCCAAGAAATGATGAATGTTTTTATTTGCGACTGCTGTTGGTAAATGTACGTGGACCAAAATCATTTGCGCATTTGAAAACTATTAATGACTACCAATGCCAAACATATCGAGAAGCATGTCAACTATTGGGTTTTCTGGAGAACGATTCTCATTGGGGTTTAACACTTGCGGATTCAGTTGTTTCATCAAATGCGTACCAAATACGAACGCTGTTCGCAATTATCATCACCACATGTTTTCCTTCATAACCAATTCAGCTATGGAACAAGTACAAAGACAACATATGTGAAGATATCTTCCATCGCTTGTGCATTCGAACAAATAATCCCGACAGGCAAATAACCAATGAAATCTACAATGAAGGATTGATACTGATTGAGGAGCATTGATTGAGTAGCAAACAAGCTACTGATTGAAGTAGGAATGATTGCGCCAAATCGATCGATGCACGATGCATTCAACCAAGAATTAAATCGAGAGCTGCAATAGAATGTTGATACATTGCAGGAATTCTTTCGAAATAATGTACCGTTGCTGAATGAACAGCAAAAACAAGTATACGAAACATTAATGCAAGCGGTCGACAATAATACTGGTGGTCTATTCTTCCTGGACGCACCTGGAGGAACAGGGAAAACATTTGTCATTTCATTGATTTTGGCCACTATTCGATCAAGATGTGACATAGCTTTGGCGTTAGCATCATCTGGAATTGCGGCGACTATTCTAGATGGCGGTCGTACTGCACATTCTGCGCTTAGGTTGCCACTCAATTTAAGCACAATTGATACTCCAACATGCAATATTTCCCGATCCAGTGCAATGGGAAAATTGTTGATGCAATGCAAGCTCATTGTTTGGGATGAGTGCACAATGGCACATAAGAAGCACTTAACTTCACACTGAAGGATCTTCGGCGAAATAACAACATCTTTGGCGGCTTGATGATATTGTTGGCAGGCGATTTCAGGCAGACGTTGCCAGTAATGCCCCGTGGAACACCTGCAGATGAATTGAATGCTTGCCTGAAGGCATCACCTTTGTGGAAGAACGTAAAAACATTATTGCTAACCACTAATATGAGAGTTCAACTTAAAAATGATCAAAGTGCTGCACAATTTTCAAAAAAATTGTTAGCTGTTGGAAATGGAAAGTACCAGTTGATGCGACAACTGGATTAATTACTCTTACCAACGACGAGAATCATTGTTTTCACATGGGCAGCTATACGTTGCGTGTTCACGAGTTGGGAAACCATCGGCTTTGTTTGTGTTACCGTCAGACCAAAAAACAAAAAAAGTGGTTTACCAAAGAGCACTTAAAAATTTCCTTTTTTCCTTTTCAAATATACATAAATCAAAAAAAATAATTTTTCTTCATCTTTTAATACCCAAACGAAACAAGGGGGCGTGGTAGCTCCCATACAAATGACACATTACTTTTGAATCTGTTCCCTATACATGCGTTTCTTCTTTGATTGAGCCCATATCCACACCATATGTAAGTTATTCTGTAAAAAAACCTTATGATAGGTATTCCATGGATTTTTATTTAAAGGACGTAAATTTCGTTAAAAGCTCAATTTAAATCGTGTGGTAATACAACACTAATGTTTGCTTAGGGCCAGCAACGCGGACCGGGTCAGCTAGTATTTAATAAAATCTCAAAGAATTTAAAACAAAAAGCATAATTGAAAAAGATATATTACCCAAACATTATATAATTGTTTTTCTCTACACAACACATACACACAGTTTTTGAAATGGAACAACTAAATGACACTTTAACTCAATTAACCGGGGCACTAAGTGCACAATTTGAACAGGTCAAGTTACTCAATATCAGAATAACCAATCTTGAACAATCAGTCAATCAGCCTACTCTTAGCAGTGAAACTCTGTCTACTCCAAGGACTGTCCAAGATTTGGAAGACATTAGGAAGCTTCCTGACTGCGTCAGGGATCTTCAAGTTTTCGACGGAAATCCCGTCCAATACATATCATGGATCCACAGTGTTGAATCCATATTAAAGGATTGAGATAGTTAAATCAAAACCAATTTATAGGGCAATTTTGCAGCACATTAGGCAAAAGGTAAGGGGACCTGCGGATACAGCATTAATATCATATAACATATTCAACGAAAGCTGGGATAGTATAAAAATCTGCTTATCCCTACATTATGCTGATAAGCGAGATGTACAGACATTAGAGTATGAACTTAGTGTTATGCGTCAAAAAAATAACACTATAGATGAATTTTACGCGAAAATTAATCACCAACTTTCTCTGATAATAAATAAAATTAAAACGGAACACCATTCGCATGAATCAATTGAAACTCTAATATCATGGGGAAATAGGGGCTTAAACGTTTTTGTTAAAGACATTAACGGGGACGTTTCGAAAATGCTGGCAATTTAAAGGCCAAGAATATTACCCGAAGCTTATACTTCATGCTTAGAATTTCCGAACCTTCATTTTAGGAACATTTCAATTCAACCACGATACCACAATTCTTCTCGTTTTACTGTCCCAATCAATCAAATTCATGGAACATCAAATTTTAAAAAACAATCGACTTCTCCAAGAAATCTCAGCGAAGAAATTCCTATTTATAATACACCAATATAGCAGCATTCACGAACAACTCCACCACCCAGACATACATAACCAAAGCCACCTGTTCCAATGGAAGTTGATCCAACAATAAAATCGCATAAAATTAACTACATGAACAGACCGGCCAAATATCCAATGTCAGGAAATGGTTCCTCCAATATTCCTCGAAAACAACAACGACTATTTAACACTGAAACAGAAATGTTTGAGCAAGTTGCAGCTAATGACGATGAAGAGGAATATAAGGAGTATGAAGAGGATGCCTATGAAGAAGGCGCAAATGACGAACAAGAAGAATTAAATTTTATGATAGACGCCTCTCTAGTATGCCATACTTAGAGCTGCGACTAAAAAATGGAATATAATCAAGTTTCTTGTAGACACAGAGGCTAATAAGAACTTCATCGCTGAAAACCTGTCACAAAGTTCTAAGCTGTTAAGTTGTCCTTTTAAGATTCACTCAGCTGCAGACGAAATTCTCATCAAACGAAAGATTCGCGGCAAATTTTTTAAGAGTTTAAATATTGAAAATTACCAAAATTTTTTTGTTCTTCCGGGACTTTGTTCTTTTGATGGTATCATAGGTGACGATACCCTTAGGGAACTTGAGGCCATAATAGACCGAAAAAATAACATCTTGAAATTAAAAACTAGTATCATAATTCATCTTAAAAATAAAATATCAAAACAGGTTAACAATATAAAAACGATTCATCACGACGATAAACAAATAGAGAGCCTATTAAATGACGGCCCAGTATGTGATAGTGGAATTATCGAAAAAAACGTACGCGCAGAAATAAGGACATCAACAGATGAGTCTATCTACATCTAATCGTACCCTTATCCAAGTCATCTCAACTCAGAGGTAGAGCGCCAAATCGCACAAATGCTGGAAGACGGCATAATAAGACTGTCCAGAAGTCCTTACAACTCACCCCTGTGGGTAGTTCCGAAAAAACCTAGGGCAAACGGTGACAAACAATATAGGAAAGTTTTTTGTTTACTAGAAAAAGCTAAATTGAAAGTAAATCTCGAAAAATCGAAGTTCCTTAAAACAAGTGTGGAGTTTCTTGGGGAAGTTGTATCACAAGGAGGTATACGACCTGCTAAGATTGCAGTCATTCAAGATATTACACCACCAAAAACTTTGAAAGACTTAAAAAGCTTTCTTGGATTAGCAACATATTACAGAAGATTCATAAGGGACTTTGCTGCAGTAGCAAAACCATTGATAAACAAACGAAACGGGTTAACATTACACTGGACAACAAGGCTTTAAAATCTTTCAGGGATTTAAAGTAACTCCGTATGTCATCAGAAGTACTAGTTTTTCCTAATTTTCAGAAGCCATTTATTCTTACAACAGATGCTTCAAATTTCGCAATAGAAGCTGATCTCTCCCAAGGTGAAATTGGCAAAGACCGACCAATTATTTACTATTCAAGATCCCTTAATAAGATACAAGAAAACTATTCCACAATTGAAAAAGAAATGTTGGCGATAATATGGTCTCTTGATAAACTTCGTTCTTACCTCTAGAGAAATTAAAATCCTTCCTGACCACCAGCCACTAACATTTGCGTTAAATAATGCCAACAATAATGCTAAACTAAAGAGGTGGAAAACCAAGATAGAGGAATATAAGATAGAGGAAAACCAAGATAGAGGAAAAGCAAGATAGAGGAATTATAAACTAATTTATAAACCTGGAAAGACTAACGTCGTCACCGATGCGCTTTCAAGGTTACCACCGGAACTCAACACACTAACTTCATCTGATAATAACTCGCAACATAGCGCAGATGAGGATTCCTCTGTTCACATACCACATTGTGAAGCACCAATAAATGTTTTTAGGAATCAACTTATATTCTCAGAAAAGGTAGACTCGAATCATTATGAAAACCCTCAAAGATAAATAAACTTGACGAACAGTTTTTAACTAAAATATTAAAGGAAAAATTAATACCTATGGTAATAAATGGGATTAAGATGCCTGAAAACATCTTACTTTATTGCAAAAAGTCTATAAGGAACATTTTTCAAAGTTCCGAATTAGAATAACGCAAAGGCTTGTAGAAGACATCAAGGACGAGGAACGACAATTGAAGAAAACAAAAACCAAATTTTAGAAAAATATTATTTCCCCAAAATGACGAAATTGATAACAAATTTTAAAAATCTTGCGAGACTTGAAACAAAAATAAGTACGATAGGCACCCTCCAAATCCCGAACTGCAACCGACTCCTATCCCATCATACCCAAAGAGAAATTTTGCACATCGACATATATTCCATAATGTCGAAAAGGCGAAAAATACATTACCTGCGTTGATAAGTTTTCAAAATACGCAAAATTCTTTCGCATTAAGAATAAGTCAGTTTTGCACGTTAAGGATAAGATAATCAAATTACTTCACTTTTTTTCTGCTCCTAGAACTCTTGTCATGGACAATGAGGGCAGCTTTATAAGTCCTATTGTATTGAATTACATTGAAGGCCTAGGAATTAACACCTACTTTGCACCTCCTCAGAAAAGTGAAGTTAACGGTGCAATAGAGACGGTTCATTCTACAATTATAGAGATGGCTAGACGACTTCGTGAGGAATATCAAGATCTGTCTACAAAAGAGTTAATTAACATAACCGTTGATAGATACAATAACACTATACACTCTGTGACCAAGAAAAATCCAGTCGACATATTTTTTGGAAGAACTGAAAGAATCAATTACCAAAGCCTGGCCGATTATATGATGATGATGATGATATATGATCTACGGCATAAAATTGCAAGGAATCAGAAAATTCAAATTTACAGGCAAAATGCAAAATAGGAAACTCCAAGGAAAGGAAAAAGCAAATCAAAGGAAAAGATAAGCCTTTATTTGTAAAACACACTGTCCAGAATGACAACAAGGTCTCAATAACAATAATGGAAAATAAAAAAATTCATAAATCCCACCTAAAAACCAAATAAAATAACAAACAAAATAATTGGGCAAAGACAACTGTGGATTTTTACGAATACACCAGCCCGCTTGTCACCATCAAGAAAGGAATTGGCAAAATCAGTAATGGAAACTATAGGATTGTTCATACGATTAATTTTTAGGGATACGAACAAGCAGTCCAGGATATTAAATCAGTTGTTCAATACGAGGTTAAGAAAACTGGAACCTTGGGGGTTGCAAATGCAACACTTAATTGCTCAGATTGAGAATCTATTGGACCAACTCCGTGTTAAAAATTCATTAAAAAGTAAAAGCTCTATAAACTGGATCGGATCTGCTTGGAAGTAGATAACTGAGAATCCTGATGCAACTGACTGGGATAAAATCGTTGATAGAACCGGCGAAATCGTTAAAAACAACAATAAGCAGTATACTATTAATGAATTCCTAATCAAAACTACTACAAATCTATTAGACGATTATAATAAAGTAATACCAGAAGCAATCATCAATGGAAAAGCCCAAATTCTCTACAACAAGATTGGACTAATAAAAGATGAAATAGCCCAAATCGTATGGCATGCCAACTAGCCAAAAGAGGTATAGTTCATTCCCAAATGTTAAACAAGGCAGACATATTAAATATTCTTTCACAAACTGAAACACTTCCCTATAAAAACGAAGTACAAGCTCTTCAATTTGCAGAACCAGCAATGGTCGTTAAAGATTCACTTCTTTTGTATATAATATCTCTCCCGCAAACGCAAGACCTGCTCTTTAATAACATAATCCTGCGCTCAACAGTAAAAAATGGCAAAAAAGTTTACTTGGACTAACTAACCTGCTGATATCTCATACAGTATGTATCGGATAAAAGGAGAATGTCCGATAATTGACGATGTCACAATCTGTAAACAAAACTAAGTCAAAAAATTAAACTCTGATCATTTCATAATTGGAATAATGAATGGCAAAGAAGCTGCTTGCCAATATCAAATAGAGAAACAGCAAATCGTCGAACTTATATTAGACGGAACGATCTTTTTATGGAACCCTAAAGTTTGGGAATACTTCACAACTTTTAAATGGTAACTTTGTTGTGAATTTTTTGAATGAAACACTATATTTGGATAATGTCACTTATTCGAACTGGGAGACAACATCATTCCAGGTTCTCCCACCAATACTGCACAGTAATATTACAGAAAAAGAAATCAAGCTTGATTTGCAATACTTTCACCACCTTCATTTGAGTAACATTAAAAACATAAAACATCTCTCATGTAAAGGTGTAATTTCAATAGGCACTAATTTCATAATTCTTTTTATAGGATTCGTCTTAATGCTAATGACTTTGACATATTCCAAGTGCAAGACTAACAAAAAAACACTACAACTACCAGAAATTTTTACTTTCCCAGAAGTTAAGATCAATTACCCATAGGTCAGATATTTTCTAATGACCGACGAGACGCCGACACAAGAAAGGGGGAGTTAACACATTCACTGAATGACAATACCACTAATAAGTTTATACATTCACTGAACACTACTAATATATTTAATAACAGAACAACAACAAACACTGCAAAGTAAAATTAGTTGTAAGCAAAATAATAAATAAATTTGTAACTTGATTGTAAAAAAAGCATAGATTAAGCATATTTTGTATTTGTAAAATGCTATAAAAAGAAACAAATAAAGTCTTCGGTTGTTCATTTTGTGTCACTAACCTGGTCGCAACACATTTTAATTACTTACATAGATATGTATGTAAATAACATCAAAAAACTAAATATTGTGGGTAGAGATGGGATTAATTCATTGCAACTTTAAGGTCAACCAATACCAGGATAGTGTTGTTAAACTCAACTGTAATATTACATTTCCAAACTTCAAAGCAAATATGTATGCATTTTGTCAACTTTAGTTTCTTTGCACAAAATATGATTTTAAGCCCTAAGTTAGAAAAAAAGATCGATTTTATTTTAATCATTACTATGCATTGTATCAAAATACATGTTCCTGAAAAATTTTGTACTCCACAATCAAAAATATTGTTATTATCAACAAAAAATTCTAAAATGTAAGGATAGTCAGAGACTATTTCACTAGTCTGAATAACACTAGAATCAAATCATTATTCTCTACCAGCACATTAGCGTAGTAGTCATTATTGAATTTCACAAGCCATTATGTCAATCCAGAGAATGAGGCTTGCTTAAACAATTATTCAAGTATACTCACCAAATTTTGACTTTACAATTATTACGAACTCACTACAACCCAAACTTATTTATACATTTTGAAGCCAGTGAATCTTCACACGGGATATACTATCACGTTTGCCCCAAGAACAAAAAGTAGTTCATCATGTTTCAAGATCACTAAAATCAGCACTAGTACTTGCTGTTAAATGTGCTCAGCAATTTGTCCCAACCATTACTTTGATAAAAATATGTGTGAATATGTAAGCATATACATACATATAATAAATTATTACAAATAAACTATACATGTTACAAATAAATTGTGTATTATGTATAAATTCTTATACATATTTTTATTTACTGTGTTTTTCATCCTTAGTGCTACAGTACCTACGAAGCCTTATGGCTTGTCTGCAGGTTAATACAATTCAGGATTTAAATACATTAAATTATATTGTGAGAGTTCATTGTAGTGACAATAAATATTTTTAAATAACTTCATAATTTTATACTTATCAGTAATACTCATTAAACTTGTTAGAATTTAGATGTTTGATAGTATTACTTGTAAGACTTAGTCACCGTAGCTTTTCCTTGTGGTATTTACTTTGTCTACCTCTTGCGCGGAGTCTAGTGTTGTACTGATGGTTGATTGGTCGTAGAAACTGAGGGTCCTTTACATCTATCAGAACCGTTAATCGATGTATGTTCTTTATGTTTAATTCATTAACTTGACGGGATAGATCTTTTGATCGCATGTGGTTAAACGATGTGATGTTTATTGTGATATGACTGTAGATATGTGCATCCGCTTGGTAATTATTTGTGTTTGTGCTATTCCCAAGGATGTTGTAGCTTATGTCTTGGGCTTGTAAACTGGTGATGTGTCTGACGTTCGGGTTTTCGTTACTCTGATTTCTTAGTAGTATTTTCAGAAGCCGATTTTGCGTTTTTTTAAGACTTACAGTGTGCAGACGTTCTCCACTCAGTTATCCCGTGACGTATATAAGATTCTGCCAGCGAGAAGTATGCCTGGCGAAGAACTGTTGTTGTTGCAGCATAACTGAGGTGATACATTGAGTATGCTGTTTTGCGTAGGGTTTTTGAAGCTCTACATGAGCTCCGAGATATTTGTATGTATAAACTATTTCAATAGTGGTTTTGCACTCATTGTTTGAATTATTTGTTCTGTTCAGTCTTATGTTCACCTGTCCAACGTGTGGTTGCCTGATGTGTATTAGTTTTGTTTTTGATGCATTAATTATCAGACCGTTATCATGACACCATTTAGATACGCTGTTAAGTTGAGTTTGCGTAATTTCGGTAGATGTTTCAAAGTTTTTGTGTATCACTACAATTGCTGTGTCATCCGCGCAAGTTAGAAATAATTCTACCAACCCTGATAAAATTTATGTATTTTTGGAAAGTGTATTAAAGTAATTTTTTGTATTGGCATGTGTAAATGCTTTCCATAATATTATATTTCATTTCATTTCGGAAACTCAGTTAAAAAATTGTTTTGCAATAAATTCCAATTCTGCATATTTTAATAACAAAATTTAAAGGAAAAGAACCAATAATCAGAGCACCTGCTAGTGCAACAAAGACTTTGAAGTTTAAATCAAGAAAAAATTAAATAATTTTTGTAAGTTCAGTTTGTTTTCTCTACTTCTGCGAATAAGTTCATACAATAAAAGAAATTTACAAAACCGTTAAACATTTGTGCTTAATTTTTTTAAGTAATACGCGAAAAGTTTTTTTAAGTCGTGTGCACAAGAGTTGCATTCGTTCAAGATTTTGAACATGTCATTAGCATATAACAGATACAAGATTGGCCCTAGCTTTGGTCCTTGTGGAACTCCGTGATTTGTTATAATTTCATTGCTTTATTCATTAGTGATTTTTACGCTGTATCTTCGTAGGCTTAAGTATTCGGCAAACTATGATATAACAGTGCCACGTATGCCATTTCTTTCTAATGTTGACAGAAGCTTTATGTGTGATGACGTATCAAAGGCTTTGGTGAAGTTGATAAATAAGACCAAGCAGTGTTCGTTTTTGCTAAGAGCATTATTTATTTTGTCAGCGAATTTTCCAAGAATTTGGCTTATATTTTTTTCTTTTTGAAAGCCGAACTGGTTTGCATGTATTATTTAAATTTTTTTAAAATTATTTTAACGCTTCGTAGTAAATTCTTCTAATACCTTTTCAATTACTGAAAGAATGGCTGTTGGCTGTTGTTGAAATCGTCTTTCTGGTCACTTTTATATACAGGCCGAATAACAGAAGTTTTAAGCAACGTCGGAACGAGTGATGTATTTATAAGTTATAGTAACCCCTATTCATAAGACTATATTTTAGCCACATAAAATTCCTTGGAAATACAAAAATATTTCTTTTATTAAAGCCAGCATTTTTGTCTTATAACAAAAATGTAATTCAACAATAAATTGTACTTTTTACATTTTGTAATAAAATCGCATTTCGGTTCTTAAAACGAAAACTTAATTTGAAATTATTACTAGTGTACAATCAAGACACATGCAGATGAAATTCAGGTAATTGTTTATTTTGCGGTCTTAATAAAATTAAGTTTAGTAAACAAAAATTAACTTTAGGAATTACGTTTTAAATTGTACAAGAAAAACAAAAAGAATTAATAAAGCTGTACACTGAGGAATAATCCCCAACATATATTTGTTATAAATAAAACAAAACTATAATTCGAGGAACAATCCTGAATTGAAGTGCTTGTAAAGAGAACAATTTAATAAAAACATTAACAAAACAAAACTATAATTCGAGGAAGAATCCTGAATTGGAAGTGTTTGAAAAAATAACAATTTAATAAAAACAGTAATAAAACAAAACTATAATTCGAGGAACAATCCTGAATTGAAAATGTTTGAAATTACAAAGGTGCAAACAGACGGACAGAGAAAAGAGGATAGAAACTCTGAATTAAGGTTTTTTCCTAAATAGAAAATAAATAAATAAAATAGAAATAAATAAATAAGAAGGATAAGAATATAAAAAATAATAAATATTAGTATACAAAAAAAAATTTTACTTCAACAAAAAAGAGAAAGCCAATAAAAAAAATAATACCAAAAGTGCGTGAACTAAAGCCATTCTTTGAACAACAAAATTAAGAGAGTCATTTATAACAACATCATCATCAGGAACACCAACTAATAATAAGGACGAAATAGATGTACCAAATCATCATCATCAACAGCAACACCATTACACAGAAGACGAAACCAGCATAGATTTACCAGATCATCATCATCAATAGTAACAACAATACACGCCGATAATAATTATACAAAGTCAGCAACTAAAAATAAGTTATTTTAGTCTTGTCATATTTTTATTCTTCTCAAAAAAAACTATTATAAAATTTATAATTTAAAAAAAAAATATAAAAAAAAATTAAAATTTATTATTTGTAAAGAAAATTTACAAGGAAATCCAATATCCAAATTTATTCTGAATGAAACCTTATTTATGAAATTGCTCTCAAATCAATAAATTTAATTTAAAATTTATCCTCCCTACGGAGGATAAAGATGACGACAGCAAGGATGACTTTTATAATCTCCTAGAAAGAACATACGATCAATGCCCCAGCTACGACACCAAGATCGTCCTAGGAGATTTCAACGCAAAGCTGGGCAAGGAAGACATCTTTGCTAGAGTAATCGGGAAACACAGCCTGCATGACGACACATCGGATAACGGACTCAGGCTGCTAGATTTTGTAACGGGGCGAAATCTCACTGTAGCAAGCACGCGATTCCCTCACCTCAACATTCACAAAGGGACCTGGCGGTACCCTGATCAATCAACCGTCAACCAAATTGATCACATTGCGATCGACGGCAGACACTCCTCCAGTATTCTTGATGTCCGAACATTCCGAGGAGCCAACATTGACTCCGATCACTTCCTTGTTGTAGCCAAGGTAAGATCACGGATATCAGTAGCACAACGGAGTAGAGCACGATCACAACAGTTTGACGTCGCAGAGCTACAATCGCAATCGACCGCTGGGAAATTTGCCGATCTAGTCTCCCTTAAGCTCTCAGAGAGTCCAGCCCTGCCAGGCGAAACAACCGATGAGGAATGGAACCGTTGCCAAAACGCCATCAGAGATGCTGCCTCTGATGTATTGGGTTTTAAAATGCCACCCGGAAAAAATCCATGGTTTGACGACGAGTGCAGGCACATTCAGCGAAGCTAGCAGCATCTAAGGCGACGTTGGAGAGAAGGACAAGAGCAGCTCGTGAGCTCTACGAACGGAAGAGAAGGGAAGAACACCGGCTTCTCAAAGGGAAGAAGAAAGAGCATGAGAAGCGCGCGATCAAGGAACGGAAGAGGTGTTACGGGAGGAATAATATCCGAAAGTTTTACCAACGGGTAAAACAACTATCCAATGGATATAAGCTTCGGACAGAAGCCTGTCGTGACGAAGAGGGACAAATCGTAATAGAGTCGCAATCGATGCTAAGAATCTGCAAAGATCACTTCTGCAGACAGTTTAACGGCGAGCAAAACACCGATTCCATCACCAGGCAGAATATTCCACTCCAGATAACGGACGATGATGGTAGAGAATTCCGTCCCCCCGACATGAATGAAGTTATGATAGCAATATCGAGATTGAAATCAAACAAAGCTGCAGGAGCGGACGCACTGTCCGCGGAACTATTTAAGGCAGCCGGAGATGACCTGGTTGGGCTCATGCACTAGCTCATCTGTAAGATATGATCGGAGGAAAGCATGCCCGACGAGTGGAATCTCAGCATCGTTTGCCCAATCCACAAAAAAGGAGACCCCTTCAACTGCGCCAACTACTGGGGAATAAGTCTCCTGAACATCGCCTTCAAGATCTTCTGTGCCGTTTTGTGTGAGAAATTTTCACACTACGGCAGATCCTGGAAAAGACCCAAGAGATGCAAATCGACACCCACCACCTATTCGTCGATTTTAAGGCTGCATATGACAGTGTGTATAGGGATGAGCTATACGAGGCCATGTCTAGTTGTGACATTCCTACCAAATCCGTCAGGCTGTGTAGGATGACGATGGAGAACTCTCGCTTGCTCCATCAAGGTCGGTAACGAATTCACCGAGACCTTCAATGTCAGAAGGGGATTTAGACAAGGTGACGCACTGTCATGTGACTTTTTTAACATAGTTCTTGAGAAGATCGTGCAAAACGCACACGCCAACAACAGAGGCACGATCTTCCAAAAGTCCGTGCAACTGCTAACATACGCTGACGACATTGACGTGATTGGTCGAACACAGCAAACCCTCAATGAAGCGTTTGCTGGTATTTCAACGGAGGCAGCCAAAATGGGTCTAACGGTAAACGAGGGCAAAACGAAGTATATGCTGTCATCAAAAAAGGACGCGCAACACCGACGACTGGGTCCGAACGTCACCATAGGCAGCTATAACTTCGAGCTAGTGAAGGACTTCATCTATCTTGGCTTCCAAGTGAACAGCACGAATAACATCTTCTTCTTCTTCTTCTTTTGGTGCTACAGTCCGTGGTGAACCTGGGCCTCAACCAACAAAATAACATCAGTACTGAGATTAAACTCAGAATAAATCTTGCGAATCGCTGTTTCTTTGGGCTCAAGAGGCAATTGAGTAGTAAGGCCCTCTCTCGAAAAACCAAGTTGAAACTATATACCACTTTGATAATCCCTGTTCTGCTCTATGGCGCGGAAGCATGGACAGTATCGAAGGCGGATGAGGAAGTCCTTGGTATTTTCGAGAGAAGAGTTCTGCGTTCAATCTTTGGCCCTGTTTGCGTTGATGGTTTCTGGAGAAGAAGATTCAATCATGAACTGTACGGGTTGTACAGCGACATGAGCATAACCAGGCGCCTACGGATCGAACGGCTAAGATGGTTGGGCCATGTAGAACGCATGGAGAATACTGCTCTGACCCGTAGAATCTTCGATTCCGAACCTGTGGGACAACGCATTAGAGGACGCCCACGGAACCGATGGCGCACACAAGTGTAGAGGGACCTCAACCAACTTGGTGTGCACAATTGGAGAACACTGGCGAAAGACCGTGCCAGCTGGAAAACTTTGTTGGTTGAGGCCGAGGTTCACCACGGACTGTAGCGCCAAAAGAAGAAGAAGAAGATGTACGTATTCTAAATTTAAATAACTAAAAAAGGAGAAAATGGCAAATCAACAAATTTAAATCCTCTAAAATATTTGAATGACATACCTTTATATAACTTCGACGAAACGTCACAGTTAGTCTTCTTTGATATTATAAAAAGCCATTTAATGGGAAAGGCTAAAGAAACAATTGAAATTAACACTCATACTCGATCTTGGTAGGAGATTAAAACGGTACTAGAAAATTATTTTTGGAGAAAGAAAAAGTTGCGAAGAGTTATTCGACAACCTAAGGTCAGTAACTTTCAACAGCGAATATAACAAAGTAGGCAAGTACGGTTTTGAAATGAAATTCCCTAAACAAAACAGAGACAAAGGACAAAACAATAAGCATCGTAATACTAACCATAATAATTAATCGTAATACTAACCATAACTAACCACAATCAAAGGCATTGGAATAATAATTCAAATTATAACCAAAGTCATTGGAACAATCAACAACATCAGAAGAGAAGATTCTTTAACAACCAACAAAACTACAATTCTGTTTCAAATAATCAGCCACAACAACAATCCCTGAACCTATGGAGGTGAATATAGTTGAACATTTTCAACATGCAGCCTACGGGGGAAATTATACTATATAAAAATTAAAACAAAATTAATATATGTAAAATTTATTCTCGACCATTTTAGGAAGTGAAAGAAAAAGAAAGTAGATTTGAACACGGAAACTACATTTGAAGTAAATTCATAAAACTTTTACATTAATATTTTAAACGAAAATGAAGTAGATAAGAACAAATTGATAGAAGACCAAATCCGAATAGAGCACCTCAATACAGAAGAGCGAGAGAAACTTCTTCCCATTATAAAAAAGTATAGGAAAATTATCTATACAGATGATAGTGACCTATCTTTTACTATTACATATAGATATCCTTATATCCACAAAGATGAGATAAAGAAACAAATAAAATAAATGCTGGATAAAAATATTATAAGACGCAGCCGTTCTCCATATTTCGTACCCGTTTGGATAGTTCCAATGAAAATGGACGTTAGTTGCAATAAGAAATGGAGATTGTTTGTGGATTATCGGAAGCTCAATCAGGAAACAGTAGACAATAGATACCCTATCCCAAGTATTGACGAAATTCTACAAAAACTAGGAAGATGTTAATACTTCACTAACTTAGACTTGGCTAAATGGTTTCAGCAAATTGAAAACCGCAGCGAAGATATTCCCAGCACAGCTTTCAGCGTAGAATGTGGGCACTACGAATTTCTACGTATGCCCTTTGGCCTAAAAACAGCGCCAGCTACTTTCCAAAGGTTAATGAACAATGTTTCAGGCGACCTTATTATTATTTGGACGACATAATAATATTCTCAACGTCTTTGCAATAACATGTAGAATCTTTAGACAAAGGATTTCAAAGATTGAAGGAGTTGAACTTGAAAAAACAACACGACAAGTGTGAATTTATGAAAAGGTTAACTAATTTCCTGGGACATGTTGTCACCAACGAAGGTATTAAACCAAACCCAGAAAAAACTCTTTGTGTTCAAAAATCCCCAATACCGAAAAACCAGAAAGAAATTAAACAATTTCTAGGCCTGGCGGGGTACTACAGAAAATTTGTGAAGGACTAGTCGAAAATAGTAAGACCAATGAATAGCTAGGCCATGAATATAAATGATACAGAATATGTAGAAAGTTTCGAAATACTTAAGAATCTTCTAGTAAATCTTCATATTTTAACATATCCTGACTTTAACATTAAATTCACCTTACAAACGGATGCAAGTAAATTTGCTATAGGAGCATTACAGTACTATTGAAAAAATACTTCTCGCAATAGTATGGGCAACCAAATAAAGGGTGGTTAAATTGTATGGGCCGATGTTGAATGTGAACCACACCTAAACGCCAAGTTTTTTTCCGAATTTTATTTGACATTTCTCTATTTCAGACTTAATCAATTTGAACCATGGAGAGATACACAATCCAACAACGTGTTAAAGTTATCCAGACTTATTATGAAAATGGGAGTTCAAATCAAAATGCATATCGTGCACTTCGTAATTTTTTTGGTCAATTTCATCGTCCAAATGTGCGTACAATCGCAAAAATCGTGGAAAAATTCGAGCAAACCGGGTCTGTAGAAGATGTGAGAACACCAGTGCATGCTCGTACAGCTCGTACTGCAGAAAATATTGCTGCTGTTCGCGATAGTGTGGCTGAAGAGCCGTCCACCTCAACTCGTCGTCGTTCCCAACAATTGCACCTCTCACGCTCGTCGTTGATGAACATTATGCATAAAGACTTGTATTTACACGCTTACAAGGTGCAATTGGCTCAAGAACTAAAGCCTCTTGACCATTCCAAACGTCGTGAATGGGCAGAATGGTGGCAAGAAATGGCAACAGTGGATGATCAATTTTCGAAGAAAATCATCTTCAGTGATGAGGCACATTTTCACCTCAGTGGATTCGTCAATAAACAGAATTGCCGCATTTGGGCGAATGAGAATCCAAGAGTGATTATCGAAAAACCAATGCACCCACAAAGAGTGACTGTTTGGTGCGGTTTATGGGCTGGCGGCGTCATCGGGCCGTATTTTTTCCAAAATGAGGCCGGTCAGGCAGTTACTGTGAATGGTGTTCGCTATCGTGAGATGATAACGAACTTTTTATGGCCCGAATTGGAAGATATGGATGTGGACGATATGTGGTTTCAGCAGGACGGTGCCACTTGCCACACAGCTAACGAAACAATGGCTCTTTTGCGCAACAAATTCAATGGCCGTGTTATCTCACGTAATGGCGATGTCAATTGGCCGCCAAGATCATGTGATTTGACACCGTTGGACTTTTTTCTTTGGGGTTATTTGAAAGAAAAGGTGTACGTCGATAAGCCAGCAACAATTCAAGACCTAAAGGATCAGATAATTTGGCACATTAACGGCATAGAACCTCCATTATGCCTCAGCGTCATCGAAAATTTGGACCATCGGATGGAGGTGTGCCGCCGAGGTCGCGGCGCCCATTTGGCCGATATTTTGTTCCATACATAATTGAGTAATACCAATACATCATAATAAAATAAAATTACAATAATTTCCTAAATAGTTTGTGTTTTATTCAAAATCAACATCGGCCCTTGAAATTTAACCACCCTTTACTTCAGACCATACTTGTTTGGTAGAAGGTTTCTGATCGAAACCGACCATAAACAATTAACATGGTTATTTTCGCTTAAAGAACTTAACTCTAAGTTAGTACGATGGCGGTTGCGTTTGCAAGAGCATGATTACGAAATTAAGTATGTACAAGAAAGGAGTTTTAAATCGCAATGCTCATGCACTGTCCCGAATCAAAACAGCAGCCAACGAGGTAAACTTAATGGAAGAAAACGAGGTCATAAAAGAATAAATAAAATAAAAACCCACTGAATTTTTTCAAACGACAGTATATCATTAAACAAACACCTCAGGTTCTCCAAAAATAAAAACTGAACTCATATTTCAAAGGAAAATTATTTATGCTAAAAATGTTGACGAACCAACATTAATAACTATTTTAAAAAACCACTTTGATCCTGAAAAAATTAATATAGTGGTAATTGAAAATGAAACGCTATGTGAGAAATTTAAAGAAACCGTAATCAAGTACTTCAATAATGATAGTAATTCTGAATTTATAGAAGTAAGAAAATCTTGCAGCACATTGTTGACGAAAATGAACTTAGTGAGAGGATAGAAAAATAACATAAAAATAATACCCACAGAGGTATTAATGAGAACTTTGCAGAACTTAAATCACAAATTTATCTCCCTAAATTGAAAATATGGGGGAATGGGCCAGTGCACTCAGGGCGAAGTTGTTGATTGCTCTCAACCTGGCGAGAAGCCAGCAGCGATCCCTGAAAATGGACTGGTCAAGCTGACATACTGCCTCCTCATGGCGCCCTGGATAGCCCCTACAGCAGCCGCTTAGAGGTGAACCAAAGTGTGCAGCGAATCCCCTCTGTCCAGGGGTCTAAACTAGGACCCGGTCTTCCAAGTTTCGGGGGTTGTGCGTGGGGGTAACTTCCCTACCGTGTAAAAACACATTAGTTTCGTTAAAACCACAAAAAGAAAATATAAATATGAATCACCCTATTGCTGACGACCATTGACAACGAAATAAGGATAACGATTTTGGGTTCTGCATGTGGAATGTCAGGTCCCTGAACAGAGCACGTGCAACATTCACAAAGGGAGCTGGCGGTCCCCTGATCAATCAACCGTCAACCAAATTCATCACATTGCGATCGACGGTAGACACTCCTCAAGTATTCTTGATGTCCGAACATTCCGAGGAGCCAACATTGACTCCGATCACTTCCTTGTTGTAGCCAAGGTAAGATCACGGATATCAGTAGCACAACGGAGTAGAGCACGATCACAACAGTTTGACGTCGCAGAGCTACAATCGCAATCGACCGCTGGGAAATTTGCCGATCTAGTCTCCCTTAAGCTCTCAGAGAGTCCAACCCTGTCAGGCGAAACAACCGATGAGGAATGGAACCGTTGCCAAAACGCCATCAGAGATGCTGCCTCTGATGTATTGGGTTTTAAAATGCCACCCGGAAAAAATCCATGGTTTGACGACGAGTGCAGGCACATTCAGCGAAGCTAGCAGCATCTAAGGCGACGTTGGAGAGAAGGACAAGAGCAGCTCGTGAGCTCTACGAACGGAAGAGAAGGGAAGAACACCGGCTTCTCAAAAGGAAGAAGAAAGAGCATGAAAAGCGCGCGATCAAGGAACGGGAGAGGTGTTACGGGAGGAATAATATCCGAAAGTTTTACCAACGGGTAAAACAACTATCCAATGGATATAAGCTTCGGACAGAAGCGGAACTATTTAAGGCAGCCGGAGATGACCTGGTTGGGCTCATGCACTAGCTCATCTGTAAGATATGGTCGGAGGAAAGCATGCCCGACGAGTGGAATCTCAGCATCGTTTGCCCAATCCACAAAAAAGGAGACCCCTTCAACTGCGCCAATTACCGAGGAATAAGTCTCCTGAACATCGCCTACAAGATATTCTCTGCCGTTTTGTGTGAGAAATTTTCACACTACGGCAGATCCTGGAAAAGACCCAAGAGATGCAAATCGACACCCACCACCTATTCGTCGATTTTAAGGCCGCATATGACAGTGTGTATAGGGACGAACTATACGAAGCCATGTCTAGTTTTGACAGCTCGTGAGCTTTACGAACGGAAGAGAAGAGAAGAACACTGGAGAGGTGTTACGGCAGGAATAATATTCGAAAGTTTTACCAACGGGTAAAACAACTATCCAATTTTTCCAAGATATAAGCTTCGGACAGAAGCCTGTCGTGACGAAAAGGGACAAATCGTAATAGAGTCGCAATCGATGCCGAGAATCTGGAAAGATCACTTCTGCAGACAGTTTAACGGCGAACAAAACACCGATTCCATCGCCAGGCAGAATATTCCACTCCAGATAACGGACGATGATGGTAGAGAATTCCGTTCCCCGACCTGAATGAAGTCAAGATAGCAATATCGAGATTGAAATCAAACAAAGCTGCAGGAGCGGACGCACTGTCCGCGGAACTATTTAAGGCAGCCGGAGATGACCTGGTTGGGCGCATGCACCAGCTCATCTGTAAGATATGGTCGGAGGTAAGCATGCCCGACGAGTGGAATCTCAGCATCGTTTGCCCGATCCACAAAAAAGGAGACCCCTTCAACTGCGCCAACTACCGAGGAATAAGTCTCCTGAAAATCGCCTACAAGATCTTCTCTGCCGTTTTGTGTGAGCGCCTGAAACCATTCGTGAACAGTTTGATAGGTCCTTATCAGTGTGGTTTCAGGCCGGGCAAGTCCACCATTGACCAAATTTTCACACTACGGCAGATCCTGGAAAAGACCCAAGAGATGCAAATCGACACCCACCACATATTCGTCGATTTTAAGGCCGCATACGAAGCCATGTCTAGTTTTGACATTCCTACTAAACTCGTCAGGCTGTGTAGGGTGACGATGGAGAACTCTCGCTTGCTCCATCGTCGGTAACGAATTCACCGAGACCTTCAATGTCAGAAGGGGATTTAGACAAGGTGACGCACTGTCATGTGACTTTTTTAACATAGTTCTTGAGAAGATCGTGCAAAACTCACACGCCAACAACAGAGGCACGATCTTCCAAAAGTCCGTGCAACTGCTAGCATACGCTGACGACATTGACGTGATTGGTCGAACACAGCAAACCCTCAATGAAGCGTTTGCTGGTATTTCAACGGAGGCAGCCAAAATGGGTCTAACGGTAAACGAGGGCAAAACGAAGTATATGCTGTCATCAAAAAAGGACGCGCAACGCAGACGACTGGGTCCGAACGTCACCATAGGCAGCTATAACTTCGAGCTAGTGAAGGACTTCATCTATCTTGGCTTCCAAGTGAACAGCACGAATAACATCTTCTTCTTCTTCTTCTTTTGGTGCTACAGTCCGTGGTGAACCTGGGCCTCAACCAACAAAATAACATCAGTACTGAGATTAAACTCAGAATAAATCTTGCGAATCGCTGTTTCTTTGGCCTCAAGAGGCAATTGAGTAGTAAGGCCCTCTCTCGAAAAACCAAGTTGAAACTATATACCACTTTGATAATCCCTGTTCTGCTCTATGGCGCGGAAGCATGGACAGTATCGAAGGCGGATGAGGAAGTCCTTGGTATTTTCGAGAGAAGAGTTCTGCGTTTAATCTTTGGCCCTGTTTGCGTTGATGGTTTCTGGAGAAGAAGATTCAATCATGAACTGGACGGGTTGTACAGCGACATGAGCATAACCAGGCGCCTACGGATCCAACGGCTAAGATGGTTGTGCCATGTAGAACGCATGGAGAATACTGCTCTGACCCGTAGAATCTTCGATTCCGAACCTGTGGGACAACGCATTAGAGGACGCCCACGGAACCGATGGCGCACACAAGTGTAGAGGGACCTCAACCAACTTGGTGTGCACAATTGGAGAACGCTGGCGAAAGACCGTGCCAGCTGGAAAACTTTGTTGGTTGAGGCCCAGGTTCACCACGGACTGTAGCGGCAAAAGAAGAAGAAGAAGATGTACGTATTCTAAATTTAAATAACTAAAAAAGGAGAAAATGGCAAATCAACAAATTTAAATCCTCTAAAATATTTGAATGACATACCTTTATATAACTTCGACGAAACGTCACAGTTAGTCTTCTTTGATATTATAAAAAGCCATTTAATAGGAAAGGCTAAAGAAACAATTGAAATTAACACTCATACTCGATCTTGGTAGGAGATTCAAACGGTACTAGAAAATTATTTTTGGAGAAAGAAAAAGTTGCGAAGAGTTATTCGACAACCTAAGGTCAGTAACTTTCAACAGCGAATATAACAAAGTAGGCAAGTACGGTTTTGAAATGAAATTCCCTAAGCAAAACAGAGACAAAGGACAAAACAATAAGCATCGTAATACTAACCATAATAATTAATCGTAATACTAACCATAACTAACCACAATCAAAGGCATTGGAATAATAATTCAAATTATAACCAAAGTCATTGGAACAATCAACAACATCAGAAGAGAAGATTCTTTAACAACCAACAAAACTACAATTCTGTTTCAAATAATCAGCCACAACAACAATCCCTGAACCTATGGAGGTGAATATAGTTGAACATTTTCAACATGCAGCCTACGGGGGAAATTATACTATATAAAAATTAAAACAAAATTAATAAATGTAAAATTTATTCTCGACCATTTTAGGAAGTGAAAGAAAAAGAAAGTAGATTTGAACACGGAAACTACATTGGAAGTAAATTCATAAAACTTTTACATTAATATTTTAAACGAAAATGAAGTAGATAAGAACAAATTGATAGAAGACCAAATCCGAATAGAGCACCTCAATACAGAAGAGCGAGAGAAACTTCTTCCCATTATAAAAAAGTATAGGAAAATATTCTATACAGATGATAGTGACCTATCTTTTACTATTACATATAGATATCCTTATATCCACAAAGATGAGATAAAGAAACAAATAAAATAAATGCTGGATAAAAATATTATAAGACGCAGCCGTTCTCCATATTTCGTACCCGTTTGGATAGTTCCAATGAAAATGGACGTTAGTTGCAATAAGAAATGCAGATTGTTTGTGGATTATCGGAAGCTCAATCAGGAAACAGTAGACAATAGATACCCTATCCCAAGTATTGACGAAATTCTACAAAAACTAGGAAGATGTTAATACTTCACTAACTTAGACTTGGCTAAATGGTTTCAGCAAATTGAAAACCGCAGCGAAGATATTCCCAACACAGCTTTCAGCGTAGAATGTAGGCACTACGAATTTCTACGTATGCCCTTTGGCCTAAAAACAGCGCCAGCTACTTTCCAAAGGTTAATGAACAATGTTTCAGGCGACCTTATTATTATTTGGACGACATAATAATATTCTCAACGTCTTTGCAATAACATGTAGAATCCTTAGACAAAGGATTTCAAAAATTGAAGGAGGTGAACTTGAAAAAACAACACGACAAGTGTGAATTTATGAAAAGGTTAACTAATTTCCTGGGACATGTTGTCACCAACGAAGGTATTAAACCAAACCCAGAAAAAACTCTTTGTGTTCAAAAATTCCCAATACCGAAAAACCAGAAAGAAATTAAACAATTTCTAGGCCTGGCGGGGTATTACAGGAAATTTGTGAAGGACTAGTCGAAAATAGTAAGACCAATGAATAGCTAGGCCATGAATATAAATGATACAGAATATGTAGAAAGTTTCGAAATACTTAAGAATCTTCTAGTCAATCTTCATATTTTAACATATCCTGACTTTAACATTAAATTCACCTTACAAACGGATGCAAGTAAATTTGCTATAGGAGCATTACAGTACTATTGAAAAAATACTTCTCGCAATAGTATGGGCAACCAAATACTTCAGACCATACTTGTTTGGTAGAAGGTTTCTGATCGAAACCGACCATAAACCATTAACATGGTTATTTTCGCTTAAAGAATTTAACTCTAAGTTAGTACGATGGCGGTTGCGTTTGCAAGAGCATGATTACGAAATTAAGTATGTACAAGAAAGGAGTTTTAAATCGCAATGCTCATGCACTGTCCCGAATCAAAATAGCAGCCAACGAGGTAAATTTAATGGAATAAAACGAGGTCATAAAAGAATAAATAAAATAAAAACCCACTGAATTTTTTCAAACGACAGTATATTATTAAACAAACACCTCAGGTTATCTAAAAATAAAAACTGAACTCATATTTCAAAGGAAAATTATTTATGTTAAAAATGTTGACGAACCAACATTAATAACTATTTTAAAAAACCACTTTGATGCTGAAAAAATTAATATAGTGGTAATTGAAAATGAAACGCTATGTGAGAAATTTAAAGAAACCGTAATCAAGTACTTCAATAATGATAGTAATTCTGAATTTATAGAAGTAAGAAAATCCTGCAGCACATTGTTGACGAAAATGAACTTAGTGAGAGGATAGAAAAATAACATAAAAATAATAACCACAGAGGTATTAATGAGAACTTTGCAGAACTTAAATCAGAAATTTATCTCCCTAAATTTAAAATACGGGGGAATGGGCCAGTGCACTCAGGGCAAAGTTGTTGATTGCTCTCAACCTGGCGAGAAGCCAGCAGCGATCTCTGAAAATGGACTGGTCACGCTGACATTCTGCCTCCTCATGGCGCCCTGGATAGCCCCTACAGCAGCCGCTTAGAGGTGAACCAAAGTGTGCAGCGAATCCCCTCTGTCCAGGGGTCTAAACTAGGACCCGGTCTTCCAAGTTTCGGGGTTTGTGCGTGGGGGTAACTTCCCTACTGTGTAAAAACACATTAGTTTCGTTTAAACCACAAAAGGAAAATATAAATATGAATCACTCTATTGCTGACGACCATTGACAACGGAATAAGGATAACGATTTTGGGTTCTGCATGTGGAATGTCAGGTCCCTGAACAGAGCACGTGCAACATTCACAAAGGGAGCTGGCGGTCCCCTGATCAATCAACCGTCAACCAAATTCATCACATTGCGATCGACGGTAGACACTCCTCAAGTATTCTTGATGTCCGAACATTCCGAGGAGCCAACATTGACTCCGATCACTTCCTTGTTGTAGCCAAGGTAAGATCACGGATATCAGTAGCACAACGGAGTAGAGCACGATCACAACAGTTTGACGTCGCAGAGCTACAATCGCAATCGACCGCTGGGAAATTTGCCGATCTAGTCTCCCTTAAGCTCTCAGAGAGTCCAACCCTGTCAGGCGAAACAACCGATGGGGAATGGAACCGTTGCCAAAACGCCATCAGAGATGCTGCCTCTGATGTATAGGGTTTTAAAATGCCACCCGGAAAAAATCCATGGTTTGACGACGAGTGCAGGCACATTCAGCGAAGCTAGCAGCATCTAAGGCGACGTTGGAGAGAAGGACAAGAGCAGCTCGTGAGCTCTACGAACGGAAGAGAAGGGAAGAACACCGGCTTCTCAAAAAGAAGAAGAAAGAGCATGAGAAGCGCGCGATCAAGGAACGGAAGAGGTGTTACGGGAGGAATAATATCCGAAAGTTTTACCAACGGGTAAAACAACTATCCAATGGATATAAGCTTCGGACAGAAGCCTGTCGTGACGGAGAGGGACAAATCGTAATAGAGTCGCAATCGATGCTGAGAATCTGGAAAGATCACTTCTGCAGACAGTTTAACGGCGAGCAAAACACCGATTCCATCACCAGGCAGAATATTCCACTCCAGATAACGGACGATGATGGTAGAGAATTCCGTCCCCCCGACATGAATGAAGTTATGATAGCAATATCGAGATTGAAATCAAACAAAGCTGCAGGAGCGGACGCACTGTCCGCGGAACTATTTAAGGCAGCCGGAGATGACCTGGTTGGGCTCATGCACTAGCTCATCTGTAAGATATGGTCGGAGGAAAGCATGCCCGACGAGTGGAATCTCAGCATCGTTTGCCCAATCCACAAAAAGGAGACCCCTTCAACTGCGCCAACTACTGGGGAATAAGTCTCCTGAACATCGCCTTCAAGATCTTCTCTGCCGTTTTGTGTGAGAAATTTTCACACTACGGCAGATCCTGGAAAAGACCCAAGAGATGCAAATCGACACCCACCACCTATTCGTCGATTTTAAGGCTGCATATGACAGTGTGTATAGGGATGAGCTATACGAGGCCATGTCTAGTTGTGACATTCCTACCAAACCCGTCAGGCTGTGTAGGATGACGATGGAGAACTCTCGCTGCTCCATCAAGGTCGGTAACGAATTCACCGAGGTCTTCAATGTCAGAAGGGGACTTAGACAAGGCGACGCACTGTCATGTGACTTTTTTAACATAATTCAGACGCCAACAACAGAGGCACGATCTGCCAAAAGTCCGTGCAACTGCTAGCATACGCTGACGACATTGACGTGATTGGAGGCGGCCAAAATGGGTCTAGCGGTGAACGAGGGCAAAACGAAGTATATGCTGTCATCAAAAAAGGACGCGCAACAACGACGACTGGGCCAGAATGTCACCATAGGCAGGTATAACTTCGGGGTAGTGAAGGACTTCGTCTACCTTGGCTACCAAGTCAACAGTATAAACAACATCAGTACCGAGATCAAACGCAGAATAACTCTTGTCAATCGCTGTTTCTTTGGGCTCAAGAGGCAATTGAGTAGTAAGGCCATTTCTCGAAAAACCAAGCTGACACTATATACCACTTTGATAATCCCTGTACTTCTCTATGGCGCGGAAGCATGGACGGTGAGTAAGTCGTTGGTATTTTCTGCGTTCAATCTTCGGCCCTGTTTGCGTTGATGGTTTCTGGAGAAGAAGATTCAATCATGAACTGTACAGGTTGTACAGCGACATGAGCCTAACCAAGCGTCTAAGGATCCAACGGCTAAGATGGTTGGGCCATGTAGAGCGCATGGAGAATACTGTTCCGTCCCGTAGAATCTTCGATTCCAAACCTGTGGGACAACGCATTAGAGGACGCCCAGGGAACCGATGGGGCACACAAGTGGAGATGGACCGCAACCAACTCGGTGTGCAAAATTGGAAGACGCTGGCTAAAGACCGTGCCAGCTGGAAAAGCTTGTTGGTTGAGGCCCAGGTTCACCACGCACCGTAGCGCCAAAAAAAGAAGAAGAAGGAATTGAAAATACATATAGCACAATTTATAAACAATTGTGATACATGTAATGAAAAATAATACGAGCGAAGGCCTATAAAACAAAAGTTTAAAATAACAGAAATCCCCGAAAATCCTGGTGAAATAGTACACGCTGACGTGTACTACAGCCTAGAAAAGAAATTATTTTTAGCATTTACATGTAGATAAATTCTCAAAATGTGCGCAAGCAATAAAAATAAGCAATAGGTTGCATTTCAGGCCGCCTTAGCTCAATATTTATCATCTGTCGGAAGCATCAAGAAGCATTGTTGTCGATATTGAACTAGCATTGCCGTTTCTAGAATACGCGAACAGGAAATAGAAGTACATTTTACACTAAATTAGAACCGCACCTCCAACGCAGACATAGAAAGATTTCACAATACCCTAAACATATAA
The DNA here is from genome assembly GCA_932526305.1 of Epicampocera succincta. Taxonomy (NCBI): domain Eukaryota; kingdom Metazoa; phylum Arthropoda; class Insecta; order Diptera; family Tachinidae; genus Epicampocera; species Epicampocera succincta. The sequence continues at coordinate 37,811,337 of OW052034.1, forward strand.
AAATCCTTAAACATAATTGTGAAAGGGATATAGATACTGTGGAAGAAAAAATATTTCGATGCGTTAAGTACGTACGGTGGCGCAAAAATAACATTCCGATGTTTTTTGGCTGTAATTTAAAAAAAAAAAAAAATGAAAAACTTTGATTCTTCTAGTGAATTATTTTTATTTGGTCTTTTAATTTTTTTTACATCAAGTCGAGAATATGATGTCATGTAAATGGCCGCCGCCACAGTTGATTGCCATTTGAGCCCTTTTAATGGCATTTTCCATCACTTTGTCCAAAACTTCCGGCGATAGGTCCTCACATTCTTGACGGATATTGTCTTTAAGAGCTGCAAGAGTCTGAGGCTTGTTGACATAAACCGGCGACTTCAAAAAACCCCCCAAAAAGAAGTCTGGAGCGGTCAAATCAGGCGATCTTGCTGGCCAGTGCAAATCGCCAAAACGGGAGATTAGGCGCCCGGGAAATGCATCCTTCAGCATATCGGTTGTGGCACGTGCAGTGTGTGTCGTTGCACCGTCCTGTTGGAACCACATGTTTTCCAATCCCAATTCATCAAGTTGCGGCAAAAAGAACTCGTTTATCATTGCTCTGTAGCACTCACCGTTCACAGTAACCGTTTGGCCCGCGACGTCTTCGAAAAAAAAAGGTCCGATGACTCCTCCAGCGAAAACAGCACACCATACAGTGACTTTGAGCGGGTGTAATGGCTCTTCGTGGGTTACACGCGGATTTTCAGTGCCCCAGAAGCGTAAATTTTGCTTATTTACGTACCCGCTAAGATGGAAATGGGCCTCATCACTCATGATTATTTTTGATGAAAAATCATCTTCCTCTTGGTGGTGATTAAGGATGGATTGAGCGTATGTTAGACGCGATTGGCGGTCAGCAGCTAACAGCTGATGCACCGTCTGGACTTTGTACAGAAACATCTTCAAATCTTGTACCAAAATTCGCTGTAAAGACCGTCGACTGACACCCATTTGCGTGGTACGTCGTCTGGTCGATGTCGATGGCGCTTCCATGACATCCTCAGCTACAGCAGCAATATTCTCTGCAGAACGGCTACTCCGGGGTCTGCCACGCCTGGCAGCATCTCGTGTTGTGCCAGCCTCTTCGAGGCGAGCGGCTAAGCGTCGCAGTGTTTCACCAGTAGGCGTTGGACGGCTAGGAAACCAATATTCCGCGTTCTGCAGCAGTGTAGCGTAACATTGTTTATAACCGTGTATTTCGCATGTGTTTACTACACAAATGTCAAAACAGAACTGACATTAGGGGCCAATCGCAAAATTTATAGCATTTTCTGATAGGAGGATTAATTTTGCGCCACCTGTTACTATAATAACACGATCCATTATACTATTGGCAAAAGACGGAAGAGTAGAGAAAAATATCCTAGTATCAGAGAAAAAATTATTAAAATAAACGAAAGATCTATAGTAAAACTGAACAGGAAAAGGGAGGATATAAAAATACAAACGGGACCCATTTTTCTAAAAGAAATACGGTGAGGTAAAAACCACTCCATATTCCGGCTAATACAAGTAGAAAAATTAGATAACTACCATTACACTATTTTATTTTTCCTATGCTTTTCTAGTACTTGAACTGAAAGACTATAAAATAAGGAGACGTGATTTGTGTATGAAGACTGTAGAATCAATGCCATTTATTTGTGTTATTATTCATCTTTTATACAATATTTAAAATTACTTAATTAATTGACATACTTTATAATGCGGAAATAAATATAAACTTATCATCAAAAATAGTTAAGAAGTTGACCTAAATTAAAAGTGCAAATTAATGAAAATGGAATTTTCATTATTTAAATGTATGTATTTTGTAATTTTTTATTTAAAAACAATGCATGCGTTGCAGTTTTAATTTAAGTTGACATAATTTAAGTACAATGCATGTTTCGTAATTTTTAAATAATACAGTAACGAACAAATTAATAAGATAAAAATAAGTACATTCTCCCCGGCATTGACGAGGAGTCAATTAAAAAATACATTAAATTTAAACTTGAATTGTGAAATTCTGGCGTGGATGTGGTGAGGGTGTTGACTTATCGTTGGATGGTTGCGGAGTAGAATAAGATGGATGTGTCACTTTCTTTGGTTCAATGGTACTAGATTTCCGACGTATTGCAGCTATAACTGAAGCCAGTATTATAACTATTATGCTGACGATTAATGCAGAATATGCAATTGTAACACCATGTTCTGAAGTTGAGTGATGTTGAAAATTTGAGTTGTTTATTGTTTCTAACCTTTGTTGCAAGCCCTTTATTTTATTGAGTTGTAGCGAAATCTGGTCTGACATGAGTGTGTAATTGGCTCTTTTAATATTGCTACCATTTGCAAGATCTTGATATGAAAGTTCTGAAATGTTTGCAAGGCTTGTGTATGATGACCCAGTAATTGTTGATAGCGATTGTTGTCCGGTCATATGGATATGATCATGTTTAAGGATGCAATCTGGACTAATAGTTAACAATCCAGATCCTTCAAGATAAAAGGTTGCAATTTCTTTCCCACAAACTGTTGTTACTTGTGTGGTTGATGATGATGAATATATCCATTGGTTTTTATGATTTAATGGTGTCCACGTTACACTGGCCGAGAGCTTCTGTGGGTTGCAATTTGGAGTAGTAATGTTGTAAAATAAGTTAATTTCACATGCACACCTCTCTGCTCCGAAGTTATATTCCAGTTGAATATTATAGTATATGAATATGTCCTTTCTGATGATGTTACATGACTTAAGTTGAGCTGATGATACCGGAAAGTAATGTCTTCGGTTTGTGTCTACCGCTAAGATAGGACTACATGTTTCTATCGCTAGCATTGTGTTGTTAACTGAATTAGGGACAGGAATTAAATTATACAATTTAAATTTATCCTGCTCTATTAATGGTAGCGTTATACTCTGAATACCACGTGTTCCTGAGTAAGTCCACCCTTTACCTTCATTAACTTATAAAACTCTAACAAGTCATTTTCAGATACTGGTAACATCACTGATTCAGGCATATGCGTTTTGATTTGATGTATCTCGACTTCTAGCTGCAATGGGGTTAACAGCAAGGGGTTGATTTTTCCATGATGGGTGTCAGTTAATGTGTTCAAGATACATGCTTGCGTTTTTTGTAGATTGTTTGCAATAAGTGATAGCTGCATAAAGTCTATGTTGAACAGATGAGCAAGCTTGAATTGGTACAATTCTTCATTGCGAGATTCTTCGTTTTTCACTAATTCATTTATGGTTGATTGAAGACTGTCAAATTTGAACTTTGCTGCAGTAAGACCTTGTTTAACGATATTCATAGTTAAATTTACAACTGAAGTTTGTTCTTTTATGAGTTTAGCATGAATGAGTCGTCTTCTTGTAATTTCGTGATGGTTGATGACATTTTCTCTGCATATTCAGAATCAAGTACACCAAAAAGTGAATGTGCAATATTTCCGACAAGATCAATAGCACCTCTTTTTTGTCGCGATTTGTATAGCAGTCTGTTATCGAGACTTAAGTCGCTTTCAATGTGCTGCAAATGTTCTATTATATTGATACACGATGTATTGGACTCCATTTTCTTACAAATCTGTTTAAGTGATTTTGTGCCATTTGCTAAAAATGATATATCAGTCCAGTATGCCGATAGATCATAATACACCATAAGATTCCATTGACTACAATACGTATATATCTACAATCCGATATATCTACAATACGTCGATCCTACTTCTTCAAAATGAACTCCTAGCTGAGATCCAAATGGCTTGTTATTGATTGGCGTTCCCAAAACCACTGGCAAAATAAGTAGTAAAGACAGCAGAGTAATGCATATATTATTGGATGGTAGTCTTATTCTCTTGCCTTTGGGTTCGCTATTTTGATCTTCTGCTATCGTGTCTGTATTTGTTGCATTTGAATCCAGTTTTGTTGAGTTTCGCTGTGCATTTTCTTCAACAGGAAGCAACGCGAGACGATGTATAGGCCTTTTACATATTCCAGATGCGATCTTGACATCAGCAACCCGAATGGATCCATCATTTGCAGGATAAACCTTCAATATTCTTCCTAGCGGCCATTTCATCGGCACTGTATTATCTTCTTTAATGATAACCATATCTCCTGGTTTGATGTTAGGACTTAGAGTTTTCCACTTATGACGCTGTTGAAGTCCATGCAGGTACTCAGTTGACCATCTTTTCCAAAACTCATGTTTTATTTTTGAGACTAGTTCCCATTGCGATAAAAGTGATATTTTTCTTGAGCTGGCTTCGGTGTCCACCTGAGACGTAAGAGCTTCACCGATCAACAGATGTCCTGGAGTTAATGCAGACATATCAGAGGGGTCGTTAGACATAGGTGTTAGTGGACGAGAATTCAAGATGGCTTCAATCTCTATGATAACCGTTTCCAATTCTTCGTAAGTCAATGAAGTTGTACTTAAGCTCCGTACAAGAAGATTTTTAGCTGATTTTACCGCAACTTCCCAAAGTCCTCCAAAATGGGGAGATCTCGGTGGAATAAAATGGAATTGTATTCCTTTTGAGCTACATGTTGAAGCAATTAATTCTTTCCCATTATCAGAGAATATTGATTCTGAGAGTTCAGTAAGTTTATTGTTGGCTCCCACAAAATTTGTTGCGTTATCACTATAGATATTTTGTCAACGTCCTCTTCTACAAATAAAACGTTTCAAGGCACCGATTTAAGCATCAGTTGATAAGTCGCTAACCAGTTCAAAATGTACTGCCTTTGTCGCAAAGCAACAAAATACAGCCACATATGCCTTTGTTGGATTTTTTTCCTCTTATTCTGTAATGGATCCATATCGGTCCAAAGTAATCAACACCTGTATTAATGAATGGCCGTGCAGGAGTAACTCTGTCCCGTGGAAGGTTTCCCATTAATTGTTGACATAGCTTTGGACGGGCCCTGCAACATTGTATGCATTTTTGCACGGTTGATCTTGCAATGGACTTTCCTTTGATCGGCCAAAACCGTTGCCTCACGATTCCTAATAAAGCTTGCGGACTGCAGTGCTTGTTTTCTTCGTGCATTGATTTAAATAAAAGTTTCACTAGTGTATCATTGTATGGAAGAATAATTGGATGTTTTGAATCGTAGGATAAGGCTGACTCTTCCAATCGTCCTCCCACTCGCAAAATGCCTTCTTTATCAATAAATGGAGTTAAACTGAGAATTGGACTTGTTTTAGCGACTTCTTGTTGTTTATTTAATTGCTTGATTTCATTGGAAAAATCATAACCTTGAATGGCACGTACAATTGTTCTTAGTGATGTCTCAAGTTCCTTTGTACTTAAGGCATTCAGTTGTGACCTCGGTGAATATTTTTCAGAGGTGTTTTTAACGAAGCGGTGGACATATGATATTATTCGCTGTAACTTCTTAAATGACCCTTTATGATCAATATTGTATACAATACTGTAGTTGTTTACAGTTGATAAAACAATCGTTGACTCTTTCTTTTTTTCTATATCAGAGGTAATTTGTAACTGTGGCCGAAGAAACTCTGCAGGCCAGCATTCTTGTGTTCCGTGTAAAAATAATGGTCCTAAAAACCATAAATGACAATCTGAAAGTGCCTTTGCTGTCAAACCTCTTGAGAGAATGTCTGCTGGATTATCCTTTGATGAAACGTGTCGCCATTGTTCTGGAAGACTCAATGTTTGAATTTTTGATATCCTATTACCCACAAATGTGTGGAAAGATGATGATTTTGATTGTACCCATGACAACACAATCTCAGAGTCTGTCCATAAGAAAATTGGTAAACTCTTCACTTGCATAACCTTTCGAAGGCGTTGAGCTAATTCTGCAGCCAAAAGTGCTGCGCAAAGTTCTAATCGTGGTAAGGTTTGTTTTTTGATTGGTGATACGCGAGACTTTGCACAGAGTAACTTTGTTATTATTCTGTCACCTTTAAACGTTGATCGAATGTAAGCTGCTGCACCAAACGCTCTCTCGGATGCATCCGCAAAGATATGAAGCTGAGTAGTTAATGGGATGTTATCCTTGAACACGTGTCGTGTTATTTGAAGGTTGTTTAATGAGTTTAGACTTTCACGAAAATTTGACCATGTTGAGCTTAGATCTTCAGGTAGTGCTTCGTCCCATGTCAATTTCATCTGCCATAAATGTTGAATAAATATCTTTGCTTTCACAACAATTGGTGCCAACAGTCCAAGTGGATCAAAAAGTTTTGCCAAATCGGAACTAACTGTGCGTTTAGTAATCATATTTACAGGTTCCACCTTTACCTTTATGCAAAGGTGTTCTACTTTAGGCAGCCATATTAGACCCAGGGTTTTAATAGATTCCTTCTGTGTGCTGTTAAAATCAAGATTTACTTCCCGGTCATCTTGTGGAATGTTCTGAAGTAGTTGCTTATTATTATCACTCCATTTACGACAGTTGAAGCCATGTTGTTTTAAAATGTAATCGAGCTATTGTTGTGTTTCGATTGCAGTACTTAAAATGTTTGATCCTCCAAGACCATCATCTACATAGAAATTTTCCCTTAGCATTTGAGCACCTAGTGGATAATCTCTCTCATTATCGAAAGCAATCTGTTGAAGACATCTTGTTGCCAAATATGGAGCAGCTGTTGTGCCGTATGTGACGGTGTTGAGCTGATAATATTTTATTGGAGCAGAAGGATCATTCCTCCAGAGGATAATCTGGTATCTCCTGTCATCTGGATGCATCAAGATTTGTCGGTACATCTTTTCAATGTCTGTAGTAAATACATATCTTGGTAAACGGAAACGGATGAGTATCGAAAATAGATCACTTTGAACAACTGGACCAGTGTACATTAAGTCATTAAGTGAATAACAGGACGATGTTTTAGCAGAAGCGTCAAAAACAGCACGAAGTTTAGTGGTGGTGCTATCTGGTTTTATAACACAGTGATGTGGAATAAAATAGTTGGGAGTTGGTATTGAGTTGATATCTATTTCTGTCATGTGTTTCATTTGTGCATAGTCATTCGTAAAACTTATGTACTGATTTCTGGTCAATGGATCTTTCATCAAGCGTCGTTCAAGACTGAGGAATCGTTTGTAGGCTGTTGCCTTAGAATCCCCTAATACAGAAGGATTTTCACGGAAGGGTATCTTGACAACAAAACGCCCTTCATCGTTTCTTTGGGTATTTTGAGCAAATAGTGATTCACATTGTTGTTCATGTTGCGAAAAGCCCTTTACAGTAGATCCATCGTCTTCCATTCTCCACAGCCGTTCAATGAAGTTACTTAGTAACTCGTCTTCAAAATTTTCTGAATTATTGGTGAAAACTGCACAAGTTGCAGCGTTATTTGCATCTTGGCTTGAAGATAATTTTCCACTGATAATCCATCCAAGTGATGTGTTTAACAAGATTGGAAGATTGGTTGACAATTCTATCTTTTCTCTTTGTATCAAACTAAAATAATATTCAGCCCACAACAGAATGTCTACTCTCCCCGGTAGATTGAAGTATGGGTCGGCTAAATCTATCTTTGGAATTTGCCATTTAGAAATATTTATATGCTGACATGGTTGCGGGGGAATAATTGTCGGGATGACAAATGCTTCTAAGGTTGTATCAAACTTATTATTTCTCGATTGTAGCTTTAAATTTACCCTTTTTGTAACTCGTTTCTTGCCATTTCCTGCACCATCAATACATAATGATGCTGCTGAAGTTGAAACACCCAATTTTCTGATCACTTGCTCGGAAATGAGGTTCACCTGTGAACCAGAATCAAGAACAGCGCGAAACTCTGCTGAATTTCCGTTAGATGCTGTTATTTTTACTCTTGCTGTTGCAAGTATTACATAATCCCTCTCTGATGATGAGGCGTCTGCAGAAGCAGATGTCACCGCTGCATTGGAATTATTGGGGTTTACTTCAATGTTCGGGGCGGAAATTGAAGTCTGCTTCAGTTGTGGACTTAGTTTCGATTCAATATGTAACAATGTGTTATGTTTCTTGCTACATTTTTTACACGAGCCTGATGAACAGTCTTTTGAGGAGTGGTCTCTTTTGAAGCAGTTGAAGCAAAGTTTTTGTGATTGGACAAATCTTAGCCTTTCTATAGCTGATAAATTTAAGAACCTTCCACAGAGATATAAAGCATGATTTCCATTATTATTACACAGAAATTGCACCTAGTTGCTCTCTTCACCATAGTTGCTGCTGTTTTATTTGAAGTATGTGTCAATTTGATGGTGATGGATTCGATGGTTTGGAACTGGAATTCCAGAAAAGAAAACAGGTCTTCAACTGTTGGTAACTCCTTCGGTTTGCTAAGAGACTGTTCGAACCTCATTTGCATGCATCGATCTAGCTTTTTAATCAATATTTGGAAAAGGAGAGGGTTCCAGCCCTTTGTCTCAATCCCAATGTTATTTAGTGCCAAAGGACATTCACGAGTTGTGTCGTGCAATTTTTTAATGGTAGCAGAATTTGAAGTGCATAATGGTTGGTTTATGATTTTCTCGACCAGTGTTGTTACAAGAACCCGTTTGTTGTTGTATAGTTCTTGCAACATAGTCCATGCTGAATCATAGTTGCCCTCTGTCGTTGATAGATGGCTTACAAATTTTTCTGCTTCTCCTGTAAGATTGGATTTCAGATACCACATCTTTTGGACATCAGGTATCGGTTGTTGATGGACCATATGGAGAAACATGTCATAAAATTGCGTCCATTTTGCATAATCCCCATCAAACTTTGGAATTGAGATCTTCGGCAGCGGCAATGATGTTGCCATGACTGTATGTTGGACTAATGAACTTGTGTTTGATGGATGACCTGACATCACCTGTAACTTTGTCAAACCATCAATGACCATTCCACTCAGGTTTTCATAAGCATTTTGATCCAGACCATTGGCTAGGGGGTTTAAGCATCGATCCCATATTTGATCATATAGTTCTTCTATTTGGTTCCATAGTTTTTTAATGGTCTCAATTCTAATGTTGTAGAACTGTTGAGATTCATCGCTACTCAGTCTTGACATTCCAACCAATAACCTCTGCAATGCTGACATCCGAGCGTTAAACTTTCCAATTAAACTATATGAAGAATCGTCTTCTGATCCATATTCTTTGCTGCCAGGAAATTTACACTATTTTATTTTTCCTATGCCTTTCTAGTACTTGAACTGAAAGACTATAAAATACGGAGACGTGATTTGTGTATGAAGACTGTAGAATCAATGCCATTTATTTGTGTTATTATTCATCTTTTATACAATATTTAAAATTACTTAATTAATTGACATACTTTATAATGCGGAAATAAATATAAACTTATCATCAAAAATAGTTAAGAAGTTGACCTAAATTAAAAGCGCAAATTAATGAAAATGGAATTTTCATTATTTAAATGTATGTATTTTGCAATTTTTTATTTAAAAACAATACATGCGTTGCAGTTTTAATTTAAGTTGACATAATTTAAGTACAATGTATGTTTCGTAATTTTTAAAAAATACAGTGACGAACAAATTAATAAGATAAAAATAAGTACAACCATATCATCACTAAAAGAGGACTTAAATATAATAATCCCATATTAAAGGAAAGAAAAAACATCAAAACTCACAAGAAAATGGCCAAAAGGATACAGACACTAAAGTAAACCATAATTTTTTAAATCAAATTCCAGGTAAATGGCCCAGTTGTATAAACTTGAAATAATACTGCTGACATCTATTTACATTACAGCCGGACAGACGATCAATATACAAGACTTAACGAAAAACGAAGGATACATACCAATGAGAAAGCCAGACGTCAAAATCATCAACTTCTACCAGAAAGTACTCCACATCATAAATGTGACGAAATACAAACAAACCACACAAATAATATCGGAAAATATAAATGTATTGTCGAACTCTCTATTCAATAGCGCACCATTAGTGTACCGAATCAACAAAAACTTCATACTTCTACAAACAAAAATAGATAACATGATACCTAAGTTTAGGCAAAAACGAGGACCAATGAATTTTGTAGCAAAAGGACTAAAAATTATAACTGGTACTATGGACAGTGATGACGAAAAAGACATTAGGAATACTTTAGACCTGTTGACCAACAATAGTGCAACTCTTTTCAAAAACATGGAATTTATAACATATATTAGCAACTCACTCATAACAAGAATAGATAATATAATCACCCATATAAATACACAACAAAATACAATTCAAAATTACATAAACAAATTCAAATCCGAAGTACAGAATAACATTACAGATATAGAAGATGAAATACAATTTCTAGAACATATATCTATATAGGATACAAAATGACATTTCACTCCTGAAAGGCCATATAGACGACATCGAACAAGTGATATTCACAAGTAAACTAGGAATTGCACCGACACACTTACTGAAAAGGAACTCGAATTGGTACATGACTACGAAAATTATATTAACGTTAAAACATCCATTACATTCCACAATAATAATATAATACTTACTTTATTCATTCCCAAACTCTTAAAGAAAGCCTTTACAAGAATTACATTAGAGCCTGTACCAAACAGTCAAAATAAAACCCTTTTTTGGAAAACAATGAAATAATATTAGATGATGAAAACAACGCTTACGAAGTAAATGTAAGCGATATCCTATTTAGTAATCTAAGAAAAATAAAAATGAATGTATTCACAAAGGAGTAGCAAACTGCGTTTTAAAAAATGACAATAAACAAGTAATTAAGGAAATTTGTCCAGGATTACTAATATTCAAAAATTTCTACAATAGAACTATAAGCCCAAACTGTATAAACGGACATTTTATAATTAAATTCGAAAATTGTATTTTGAAAATAGATAATAAGAATTATACAAACGAAATAATAAAAAGCCATGATCCAATCCACATCTAATTAACGAACTTAAAGAAAACTACAGCATTGATGAATTAAAAATAGAAGACATATGCATATATAAATCCAATTAAAAATGAAAATATAATAAAAGGAGTTATAAACGACTCTAAAAGTCATAATGTTACATTTTGTATGTTTTATATTGTTAGTATAATTATAATTTTTATGTTGAAATTAAAGGACTTTACATGTTTCGGCGGAGCCTCAAACTAACGATGTAGGAGTTGTAGTAACCCCTATTCATAAGACTATATTTTACCCACATAAAATTCCTTGGAAATACAAATATTAAAGCGTATTTCCGTTCTTAAAACGAAAATGCAACTTGAAATTATTATTTTTGTGCAATCAAGACACATACAGAGGAAATTCTGAGAATTGTTTATTTTCGGTCTTAACAAAATTAAGTTTAGTAAACAAAAATTATCTTTAAGAATTACCTTTTAAATTGTACAAGAGAAACTAAAAGAGTTCATAAAGCTCAGTTGTAAAAATACAGAAAAAATCCAAAAAAATTTCTTTTAGTGTTACAGCATTATTTTTTATGTCTTTAGGTCTTATTCCATCTATACCGAGGCCTCTGTTTTGATTTAAATGTGTGACTATACTCAAGATTTCCTCTTCGTTTGTTTGTTCCATTTACATTGAGTTCCCCAAGGTCACTCCAGAATAATCACTGGTCTCATAGACCTTTTTTTC